>VWZW01005608.1:0-93672 GCA_013397115.1 Edolisoma coerulescens
ACAGTTCTTGAATATCTTCAGTGGGGGAGAGAGAGGGAGATCTCTTCCACTACACAGTCACACACATAGTAAAGAAGTTTTTTCTCATACTCAGGTGGAATTCCCTGTGCATCAGTTTGTGCACATTGTCTCCTGTCCTATTGCCCGGCACCACTGAGCAGAGCCTGGTCCATCCTCTGAGGCCTCCCTGCAGACACTGACAGACATTGATGAGGTCCCCTCTCAGTCATCTCTTCTTGAGGCTGAACAGGCTCGGCTCCCTCAGCCTTTCCTCGTAAGAGAGATGCTCCAGTGCCTTCCTCAGCTTTGTAGCTCTCTGCTGGACTCACTCCAGGCCCTCCAGATCTCTGTTGTGCTGGGTAGAACTGAGCACAGACTCCAGGTGAGACCTCACTAGAGCTGAGTAGCAGGGCAGGCTCACCCTCTGACGGGCTGGCAGTGCTCTTCCTAACGCATCCCAGGATCCTACTGGCCTTCCTGGCCACAAGGGCACTGCTGGCTCATGGACAGCTTGTTGTCCACCAGGACCCCCAGGTCCTTCTCCACAGAGCTGCTTCCCAGCAGGTTGGCCCCCAGCCTGTGCTAGTACCCAGGGTTCTTCCCCAGGTGCAGGACCATGAATTTGCCCTTGCAGAATTTCAGACCGTTCTTCTCTGCCCATCTCTCCAGCCTGTCAAGGCACTTCTGAAGGGCTGCACAGCGCTCTGGGTGTCAGCCACTCCGCACTTCTTACTTGCAGGAAAAAGCAGTAAAAGATGAATTTGCAGAAGGAATGACATTTCTGGGAAGGCCATTGAAGAAGTGGAAGACTACAAGATCTGCCAGTTCACTTTCACTCAGTCTCTTCTCCTCCTTCCACAGGGAAATATGAGCACTGGAGGAAAAAGTAAAAGTTTTAAGAAGTTGAATTTTTCTTTCCAAATCAAGGAGAAAACTGCTGAATGAGCACTACATACCTTGTAGGACCCCAGTCACATTCTTGAGGTCTGTGTGTTCTAACACATTGCCGTGGATATAACATCAGATACTAGCTTACCTCTGGAACCTGACATTAAAAAACCGTCTTGTACGTAGCACATGGTCTCCCAGTTTACATAAATATAAAAGATAAGAGGTCTCCAACTAATTTTGTGCATTGATTCACCTAAGAAGTTCCTCCTCTGTCTCTTCCCAAAGATCACTGAAAACTTCACTTGCATCATATTAATTCACTGTCTTGAAACACAGAGAAAATACCATAGAGATAACTCCAGCTGTCTTGCAGCTTGACAAGCCTCTAAGAAGCTTTTGAAAATCATATATTTTTGAAAATATGTTTAAAAGCAGTTTAAAGTGTTTGCCCTAACAGAGTAGTAATATTTATATAAAAATAGCTGGTAGCAAGTTCCAAACAATAAACCATAAAGGCATCGACAGCACTGAGATAGGATTACATGGTGAATAAGTTCTGAAACCGCTTAACTTTTTCATTTTTTGACTAAGAAAATACAAAAAGAATGTGTTATTTATTTTACAAGCTTGACTCGACATGATCTTGCATGTTTCTTGTCATTATAAAATCCCCCTGCTTGTGTAAATATGAAAACAGTGGGTTAGTGAGGTACTCGTTCTATCCTAAAACCGTGATTCTTATTTTTGGGCTGAAAGATGTTTTAAACAAGACAGCAATTTCTTTTTGCTTCACCTGCATAGGGTAATGTCTAGGTTCCACAAAATTCTAGAGGGACAAGTTCAGCTGTGCGTACTGAGGGTGACTGCTGAAGGTGTCCAATGGTTTCTCTGCAGGGCAGCTGTGCACTCACGTCGTGTGTGATATCCGTGCTAGTGTGTGTAAAATTGTTTCAAGTGTTGGTCAGTTGTGCTGCCCTCTGGCCAGTTCACACATCTCAATTTCCTTTGACTTTGAAATTCAAGGCCAGATTTTTCCAGCACAGTTTTCTAATGCCAAGGCAGTTTTGACATGCATTTCCACTCAACAGTCGTGTTATGTTGCAGAGTGAGTGGGGTGTAGGATACTGTTTTCCTGTCCCAATGTCTGTCTTGAGCTTGTTTTCCTAAAGTTGCCACCCCAGTTTCAATGCTGGCCACCTTGCCCTGTACTTCTCTTTCTCTGTTACCCGCTGCTGAGATATGTGGCATCCCAAGTGCAGAGGTGAAGTCGCTGTGAGGCAGTGGTTTTGGACTTGAAGTTATGCATGAACTTGGCCAGCTGTCCCCTTGCTATGGACATACTAATTTATTTTCTCTCAGAGGCAGATAACAGAAAGGTATATTCAGCTTGTAATTCGAATATGAGTTCTCTGTCTGATTTAGCATTTTTTACTATGGATATAATATAAATAAGACACTTTTTTTGTAACTTAGACTGCATGGTTCTGCAAAACTTATTAATGCAATTGCCTTACTGGATTGGAACCAAAGCTGGTAAAGTCAAGCTGAAACCCTTTAAGTGACTTTAGTGGATTTTGCATTTGTCAGATGAGCATTGAGGTGTTCAGGCATGATTTTTAATACCTCTATGCATGGGAATACATGAAGCTGCAACTACCATGCTCCTACTCAAGGCAGAAAAGGCAGTAGTTGGGAAACTCTGCGTCGTATGCTGATCTATGCACATATATAGGACTTTGTATCCAGCTTCCCAACAATATGAAGGACTCTGAGCTACACTGCTCTTGTGTAAAAGCAAAACTCTTGTGTAGTCTTAATGAGACCAGAAACCTGATGTGGACATGGTAACAATCCATCAAATGTACTTTCTAACAAAAAGTTAAGAAGCAACAAATTATGCTTTGTCTTACAAGACAGGAGAGAGGAAGCCATTGACCCAGTCCCCTCGAGACTGCCCTAGTTCTTCAGGTGCACATGACACAGATTAAGAGGATTTCCTAAACAGTCTTAGTATCTGCACAGATATGTTATAACAAGGGTGGTAAAGCTAAGGCTGAACTAAATCAGCTGTAATATTGAAAATAAAGAGCGAAAGGGAAAAATAAAATAATGAGTTTTTTAAAAGGAAAAAAAATTCTTCTATAGGAATTGAGAACTTCATGGTTTTGAGAGACTTCCTTACTATATGCCACGAATTTTTTAAATAGTTTTGAATTGCAGTACTCCATAATACTATAATTTCATTAGTACTACTGTGGCTTTGATGAGGCTTTCCTTTCAGAAACATATCTCTGTGTGCATGGTATAGTGCCTGCTCTGCTGGAATAAAGAGCACGTGTACCAGGTGGGATATGGATACTTAATGAGTGTCATCAGGTCTGCTTCTTCATTAGGCCTGATACCAAGGGATCCTAAAAATTGTGCAAAAGTTCCTAAGTTCTGTCCAGATAAAATTTCCAGACAGAACAAGAAAATCCAGAAAAATGGTTGCTCTAACTGCATTGAATAGCTGCTTATTTCATGTTTATATTCTAGTAAGCAATGAGTTCTATCAAAAATTAGATAAACTACCTTCTTGGTAGAAGGAAGTAAATACTGACCTTTACACAATTCGAAAGTGACAATACAACAGCTTATACTCAGAGTAATCTATGCATTTCTACCCATATCTGTGGAGCTATTCTGGATTTATAGTACTATTTTTCAGTTCAGGATCAGGCTCAAGACAAAGCAGTGATAAAGGGCATATACATAACTACAGATTAAGTGGAATGAACCAGGCTGTATTTCTGTATTCTCCTTACTAAAGGACCCTCCATATAAAAGAGGCAAATCTCATAGATACTGGGTGCAGGAAATCCCAGGTATTTTATTAAGAGGCGATACTTTTTTGCTATGTAACTCTAAGCTCGTTGTTTCATCTGCAACTTCCATAGCAACACCTGTATCTTTGCTTTGCAGCCACATTTCCTGAGGTTACTTTGCTGCTGCCAAACACACAGATGACCAATAAGGATATAAATGTATATTCCCTTTGCATCAACCATGTTATCTTTTGTAATATATTAGGTCAGATCCTTTGTAGGTTTGAGTCAGGACAGTTCCTAGGAGACTCCATCAGCTTTAGAAAAACACTGTCTCCTACAGTGAGCAAGGGTCTGTCCCCAGCACGTTCCCTTATAGCAGTATGGGGAGTAGGGACAGTCTGCTGATGAAATAAGGTTCCAGTGCTGATGTAGCTTGTGTTCTTCACAAACTCTTCTTCAAAATCATCAAGGCTTTCTTTTTCACACTCATCCAGGAGGAAGACGATGACTGAGTCTTCCCACTAATTAAAAGCATTCTAAATTTATATTTAACATTATAAACTATTTTTACTTTTTATTTTACATGATGAAAGAATACGTGAGTTTGTTCTCCCTTTGGCTACCATCAGGAAAAAATATTTTCAAAAGAAATAAATAAACAAATGAAGCCCATAAAAACTTCTCAGATCTTTAGGGCCTTCCAGATGCACTTTGCTAACAGAAATAATAGAAGCTTGCATTCTGTGTATCATATCTGTGAGACATCACACTGTTTCTTGGATTAGGCCAATTTAAAAGGTATTGAATGCTGCTTTTTTGGTGTCATATTTAGATATCTTTCCTCAAGAATACTGTTCTGTATCTTCCTAGAGTAATATTTCTTTGATTTATTTCTATTCCTGTACCAATCCCAGAGGTAAGCCATGCTATTTTCTGCTAATAGAACACCACTTGGATCCATCTCATGTTGTCTTCTTCACATGCAGTAGAATGGCAGTTATCCCAGGCTCACTCTTTAAACCTCTCTGACCAATAAACTCCATATATTTTCATCTTCTGTAGCCCATAAGTTTGTCAAGATCTCAGTTAACTAAATCTATTGTGTAATGTCTATGTGGCATGTAATTAAGAACCTAAAATGTTTTCATCTTCATTTTGATAGGTATTATATTAATATGTACTGCTGAAAACCAGTGCTGTAACCTTCCCTCTCACTAGTAATCTGATGCTGACTTTATGCAGAATTTAATTCTTAAATAGGCACTATTTTTTCTCTCCAGCACAGCCAAAAAGGCACATCAGGAAGATAGTGTCTGCAGTGTTCTGCCTCTGATCTCCCCAGAACGCCCTGGCTTTTGGGCTGTGGCTCTCAGCTGCACTGCAGCACCACTCACTAGCAGAATCCAGAACCCACACCAAAAATAGCAAACTGTTCTGCAACTGTCCTGTTGGCCCCTAACTTTGAAGCAGTTGTGGCAGCACAGACATCTGAACCCTGCTGGCCTGTCACCTTTGAGAACAGTAGAGTTGGTGTCACTATGATTGTGACAAACCATCCACACATGCTCAGCTGCTGGTTATAATCACATGTTGTAACCACTTCTCTTGCTATTTGCAAACCCATTGTTCGTGAACTCTAGAAAAACAAAAAGAAAGATCAGTTTAGGTGGTAAAAAACATTGCTTAGTTTTCTTCATACGAACAAGAAGGATTTAAAAACAATGGGGATTTAGAAATGCAATCATGCACTGGGGGCTTGGCCTAGGGACTCTTTACACACTTATGAATACCTAGCCATGTTATAAACATTTAAATTCCCCGCCCATGTTGTGTGTACACAAGATAGTTTGAATGTCATACAGAGCTCTTAGAAACAATATGTAAACAGACCTTTTCAATTAGCTGCAGTGGGAGTCTCAGAATTCAAATGCCAAAGTGCAGGCCTGTGAAAGCTGTAGGGGATCACTGGGGTTTGTTTATTGGCTGGTGTGACCTGCTCTCTGAGAACTAAATTGACACTGCTCCAACATAGTGGGTGAAGAAAATAAAAGGACCTTCATTCTCCCCATGCTATGAGAAGCGAAGTGGTGACTTAGGAAAAGGACAGCAGTAGAAGGGAGAAAAATTAGTGCCTCCCATTCCTGTGGAAGCCAGCCACTGTCGGGGGCTGACAGTAAAAGGGCAGGGGACAGTGTGATGCAGTTCTGTAGGCTAGAGATATGAGCTTTTCCAAAACAAGTGAGGGGGTAAGAGGTAAGGATAAAGCCTGTACTTTGATCCCCACACGAGGTGATGCTGCTCCTCCCATCCATCTCATCTTAGACTGGAAATTCACAATCCAGCCCTAAGGGACTGCTCTCTTGTCTAAGATTTGATGGGTCAGTTGGGATCTGGACAGGCTGGGTCAATGGCCCAAGGCCAATTGTACGAGGTTCAGGAAACCAGGTCCTGCCCTTGGGTCACAAGAACCCCAGGCAGTGTATAGGGTGGGGTAAGAGTGGCTGGAAAGCTGCTGGGTGGAAAAGAACCTAGGAGTGTTGATCAACAGCAGCTGAACATGGGCCAGCGTGTGCCCAGGTGGCCAAGAAGACCAATGACATCCTGGCCTGTGTCAGCAATAGTGTGGCCAGCAGGACCAGGGCAAGGATTGTCCCCCTGTACCTGGCACTGGTGAGGCCACAACTCGCATTCTCAGTCCAGTTCTGGGCCCCTCAGTACAGGAAAGATATTGAGGGGCTGGAGAGTGTCCAGAGAAAGGGCAGCAGGGCTGGGGAAGGGTCTGGAGCACAAGTCTTATGAGACACAGCGGAGGGAGCTGGGGGTGTTTGGCCTGGGGAAAAGGAGGCTCAGGAGAGACCTTACCACTCTCTACAACCATCTGAAAGGGGGTTGTAGCCAGGTGGGGATCAGCCTGTTCTTCCAGGCAACCAGTGACAGGAGAGGAAATGGCCTCAAGCTGTGCCGGAGGATGTTCAGGTCAGACATGGGGAGGAATTTCATCACTGAAACAGTGATTAAGCATTGGGATGGGCTGCTCAGGGTGGTGGTGGAGTTGCCATCCCTGGAAGTCTTCAAGAAACATGTGAATATGCATTTGAGGACAGGGTTAATGGTGAACATGGTGGTGATGCTGGGTTGGACTTGATGATCTTAAAGATCTTTTCCAACTTCAGCAACTTTATGATTCTGTGAGTGAGGCTCTACCTTGGAAGATGTTAGAGAGGATGCAAAGGAAAACTTTGATGAAATAAGCTCCAGAAAAAAACTTGCACAAAAATGGAAAATTAGTGGATAATTAGAAATTTGAAGGACAGCTGCAGGTAACTGGGACATTTATTTTCCAGAGCAGTTCTGGAAAACAAAGGGAATGAAACCTTCTACTGTCTCCTATCTGTGTAAATAAATTAAAGGGATGTTACAGTTGTCCCAGCCTAGCATTATGTGGTAGGTAGAGCTGGTGCTGTCCATCCTGACCTCCACACTGCAGTGCAGCAGCCCAGTCTGAGGTACAAAACTGCTTTTGTGATGGTTGCTGTTCCTCCCATGCAACTGGACAGAGACGGAATGGTCAAAGACAGGATAGTACAGCTAAAATTTTCCCCTTTGAAATGAATGAAGTGGTGAGGAGAAAGGATTCTATACCAGCAGTGGCTGTGCTGTTCCTCCCTTTCTCCATGGAACAAAGGAGAACGATGACTTAGACTAGACAGATAATCTTGCAAATTTTTCCTTGCTGATAGGATATTGGGTCTATAAGATGTCCTTGACCTCACCAAAATGATGCAGCTGTCCATTTCTTTCCTTGGAAGTCTGTGTAGCTCAGTAACTACTCTTGGGTGAAACAGATGTATTTCTGGTAGCTGGAGAAATGAAATGCCTAACTTCTAGTGAGTGAATGACAGGATCTTCAGTGTAATGAGTTAATCTATTAAAGAGTGAGAGCCATCATTTCGAAGCAAGATTAATATGGTCCAATTGCCTAAATTGTGTATGTAAATGAGGTCAATGCATAAGCAAGGAAATGGCATACCCAACAAAAATCACTAGGAGGAAGGAACAACAACAAAAAAATAGTAGTGATGGTTGTATACAAGAAAGTGGTACTAGCATTCACAACACCATAATATGGCTGTATCATCCAGAGAGTGAACCAAACGCTTCATCAGAGATGAGTGCAAGAATGTTTAGCACAGCCTTGACTATAAACAGATAAACTGTACAAATACCGAGGATAAAAGAAAAGAAAGAGAGCAACTAAAAGAGAAGATAAAATCTGCTTTGTTTGCAAGGCAAAGATAAAAGTACAGGGATACAGGCCTGAAATGGGTTTAGCATAATGACAAACAGGGAGATTTGAGATGAACACTCAAAAAGAGGATGTATCTTGATAGACAGGGAAAATAAGTGCCGGAGAGAAGAACCAGTGAAGAGCAAACTCCAGGGGAAAAAACTGGAGCCAAGTATGTAAGCGTGCAGGGTATGTAGATCAGAGACATGAAATAAGTCTAGGGGGAGTGCTAAAGATAGCAAGTCAAAGATGAAGATAAAGGAACCAGCTCAGAACTGCAGTTCTATTGAAAAGCTGCAGGAGCTCTGAATCCCTCGATGTTTTGAGGAAACATCTGGGGTGACAATTTGTGCATTGTAAAATTCCACTTCCTGGAGCTACGTGACCATACAGAGAATTAAGGATTTAATTTTAAAACTCAGTCGTTGTAGTTTAAATTGGAGGAAAAAAGAAGTGTTCTGCATAAATCCTACAAAAATCCAACAGCAAAAGGCAATCAGTGGGAAGGAAATTTATTCATCTGGGCATTTTTACATGATTTTAAAGCAAATAATATAATTTCTGAACACTCATAGTCCTCCCTATTCCCCAGTCTTACTTTGAGGACAGAAGTTCAGGCAAATCAGGAGAAACCTCTCCAGTCCTGTTTCATACCCCCTCACAGCCCAGTGGTGACTGCTAGCCTGACATAGGTGTTATGGTGTTTTACACTGGAAGCAGAAAATACGTATTCTAAAACAAATATCCTGATAAAAATCACAGAATCGCTGAGTGGTTTGGGTTGGAAGGGACCTTTAAAGGTCGTCTAGTCCAATCTTGAGAAGCAGGGGCATTTTCAACTAGACCATTTTGTTCAGAGCCCTGTCCAACCTGACCTTGATTGTTTCTGTGGATGGGGCATCCACAACTACTCTGGGTCACCTGTTCCAGTGTTTCACCACCCTCAGCATAAAAAAATCTCCTCCTTATATCTAGTCTGAATTAACCCTCTTTCACTTTGAAGCCATCACCCCTTTTCTTACTTCTACAGACAGTCCTACTTGAAAAAAAACCTCTTCAAAGGAGACATCCATGTGCAAACTCATATTCCTGGGGTTATCCCAGGAATATCTTTTAGTGTTTGAGGAGAGGGGATGCCGTAACAGAATACACACAACCACACTCCCTCACATGCCTTTGAAGTGGGGGAATGTGAAGTGAAGGCTTGTGCAAGTGTTGGGATCTCCCTTATCCAGTACAACTTAGTGCTTAACAGCAAGAGGCCTTATGTCTTTACAAGGAGGTGTTTGTGTAACACCTCCAATGATAAATAAAATAAACCACCAAAAGAGAATGAGTGATGAAGAAACAGGATGTCCTAGTGCTGTACTGAGCTTGTCCAAGGTGGCCCTGGGGCTGGAATGCTCTGTCTGGCACCCATACAGCCAGATGTGGCTGCACTGACTCTGCTTTTGCTCACATGGCCAAATGACAGCAAAGTCCTGAAAAATGAACTTTCTTCCATTCTGTGAGGAAATGAGAAGCTAACCTGGGGTATCTGCAGCAACTGGCAACTCCAGTTGCTTTTCACTCTATTCCAGGATATCAGTCTTATTTTCTACTTGGCTACCGGTGTCAATCAGCTACTAATAAAAAATCAAAATAAGGTCCAGACTTGTGATTTCGTGCTGTAACAGTGCAAAGCTTGCACGCCAATACCTGAAGGGAAGTGACACGTTATCCCAGGGGAAATCTGGATTCTCCCGTGCACCAGACAATCAGTACTGACTTCTTGGCTGTAGCAGACTATAAAGCACAGCTGGGTGGAACATGTGGAGAGACTGTAATTTCCTACCAGCAAGTTCAAGTTCAGGGAGCAGGGAGTTAAAGAGCAGAGAAATGAGAAAGAGTGAATATCGTTTGTGCTGTGGGCTTAAGCCTGGTGCAGACCCTGGTGCAGCATGGTGAGGAGTACACTGGAGCAGGCTGGAAAGCCAAGATTGATGGCTGCCTCATCTCTGTGCTAGGGCAAAACTAGGAAGAGGTGAAACACAGAACAGTGTAGTTTGTGAAGGACTGAGCTAGTCAGTGATTTCTTTATTTTTATAAAAAATATATATGTAAAACTAGCCCTTGTGCAGTCCTTACTACACTGGTAATCCCAGTGTCTGTCTGTCAGCACCGAGGCTGGGGCAATGAGTTTAAGCATAGCACATCTCTGGCAGACAGTTATCACCAGCCTTGTCTGGCTGCTTTTGGTCATCTGAGGCATGTCCTTAGTGGACCCAGCTGAAAGAAGTGGCTTCTCCAGATGAAAAGCATCATGTAAGGTTAAATTCCAAATCTTTAGCTATGAAACTGGAACAAGATGAGACCGATTTACCGTATTGGACATTAGAGCTGAGCTTCTAAGCTTAGCAAGATTAGTATCAGCTCTGTATCCAGCACAAGGGGACTGAGTTTGTCTGGAGCACAAGCTCTTTTCACCTCAGGAAAATCTGCAGAAAATCAGACTCAGTGCAGGGAAGGGATAGCCTTGAAGAAGGAAAGAGCAGATATGTGTTAGACATCAGAGCTCTGAAACACGTGAGTGGCATGGCTACAACTGTGGCAGACTGGAACCTGCTGAAGAGCAGGAGAAGGTCCTGAGGAATATTTAGAAAAAAAAAACCGGTAGAATGAGTGTTTTAATCTTCCTCCCCTGGATGTGTGAAAGTCCTATTCATTGGCTTATTAAACATTACAGTGAACTGGACAGACTCATTTTGGTTCTTGCTTGCCCTGTGGCAAAAATCAGGATATCTTTATGTTAAGCACTGCATGGATGCACAGTCTGTTTCTGTTCCTGCTTTGCAAAATGCAGAATATATATGACATGAAATAATATTGTGCAGATGGAGAGATACACTGGAGTTTATTCTTTATAGACACTCACTTTTCATTCAAAGAACTGCCTCAGCTGCATTCTCAAATTCCAAAGTCAAGTAGATAAATTAGTGGAGGAGAAAAGTTTCCTGCATTTCCTAATTTAAAGAGTCCCATCCACCCCTGGGAAAATACCAATTTTGAGAATTTCCATTTTTCAAAAAAACATTTTGAAATTAACCAAAGGGCTTATTTCAAAATGTCAATGCTTATTTTAAATTTCTGTATTAACTCAGACTTAATTTTCTCTAATGCAACAAGGAAATTCCTAGAGAGAACATGTAAATCTTTTCTTGATGTTTGATTTTAGAGAAATCTGCAAAGGAGTAAACTCCAAGGATAATTTACAGTTCAAGAACACAAATTATTTTTTATGGAATATATAATGATTAGTTTTCCTCTTAAAATCTGTGCCCTTTTTATTTCATTTTGCCTTTTTAACATTTCTGTGACATAGCTTCCACTTAATAACAATTTATCCAACCTCACAAACAAGCAAAGGTTTAGATTAAAGCCAGTGGGAAGTTTGCCATCAGCATTGATAAGGACAAGGTGCAGTCTCAGGTTCATTGCCTTTATAATTTACATTTCCAGTGTGTTTCAGCTGACTGCATGTCACCTGATTCACAAGCTGATGATGCTGGATATTCAGTTTCCACCCTTCTCTTAAACTCAGGCCACCAGACTGTGAATTCATCAGTGAAAAGCCACTTTTTTTGTGTCTGGAATTAAATCACTAGAAAAACCTATGTATTTTATTAGGAATTAATCAGAAGAGCAATGTAGCATCGTGAATTGCGAGTTCCCACAGCCCCCTGCAGCCCTACTCCTCAGTCCTCCATTTGGTCGTCTGTAATCCCTCCTCTGTTCCATTATCATTGGCCGTTTCCCTGTTGATCCCTCACATGTTCCCTTTCTCTATTGGATTGTGCTGCACTCCGCCTCCCTATGTCCCAGTATAAAAATGCATGTAATTCGTGCTTTGGGGCTTTGCTGCCTTCTCCATCTTCAGAAGATTAAATCTCCTGGAACCAGAAGCAGCAAGCCGCCTCTCTCCTCCTTTGTCTCTGCCAGTGTGCCTTCCACCAGCCTGGGGGTAGCTCCATGTGAGGAAGCTGCGTCNTGGAAGTTGCATTCTCGACCGCTTTTGTGTGTGTTCCTGCTGTAGCCAGGGCGTGCACACAGACCCCGGGCTTCCTGCATCCAGGCTCGCGTGCCCCCACCAAGCAGCCGGCCTGGCAGAGCTGCTGACGGCATCCTGATAGCATGGCCACGCAGCCACAGAGCAAGATCTATTTCTTTGTTTTGCTATAGTATTTATATTATTGTTCTCTGTTTCTCTGTTTTCCCTCTGTAGAAATAAACTCTTTTCTTTTTATCTTTGAGGTATTCATGTCATAAAAATCTAATTTTTTTCATATCATCAGTTGCAATTTCTTTTATTATTGCGCTATATTTTATATGTTAGATTCTCCAGTTCATGTAGTAGGTAAGACAAAGACAAAAGAGTGAATCCTATCCACAGAGAAACTTTTTCGTTGAGTGCAAAGGACCATGAAGCTATGGGTGGTGTAATTGTATAAATAATTTAAAAGGCAAAAAAATAGATGTGGAATGCAATTGCTGAATGCACACTTCCTGTCAGATGTTTAATATTTTTTGTCAAGGGAATTAAGTTAGTTTTACTCTATACTCAAGCTGCTAAAAATACACACACACTCACACACACACACTCAAACACATACAACAGCATATAATAGCAATAAAAGATGAAAGTACTTTCCTGCATTAGTTGTACTGGCTCCACCTGACTGTCCTTGTCTTTGGTCGGTATCTTTGTCAGTGCATCAATGTTATATTCTCTAAATTTCTAGTAATTTAAATACACTAAGCTAGCAGGTAATGTTACTGCTGGAAAATGTATGTGAAAAGCAGCTTCAGCACTTTGGGGAAAAATCTCTCTCTTCTCTACCTTTTGCTCTCCTAAAGATGCAAGACATAAGTCTGGGGCTGCATCCCTGTGCTGCAGCAGAAGGTTCCTGCCCTCCTATACACAGATGCTGGGATCATGAATGTGTTGCTCTGTGCAGCTGTTTCTGTGCTGCAATGATGAGCAACAAAGAAAAATCTGAGTGTAAAACCCTGCATAAGGAAATGGAAGTTTCTGTCACAGATCAGGAGTGCAGGTGGAGTTCTGGACACACAAAAGATGTGGGGTTTTTGTGTTTTGCCTAGAGGAGCCCAGGTGTTACAGATGAGCAAAGATACTGCACAGCCACACTGTACCAGGACTCCGAAGAGGCCCTGCTGCCCAGACTTGACCACACACAGATTCTCTTCGGCCAACCTTGTGCAAATTTCTCTGTGGACACTGGTATTTCAGCCAAGGATAGGCATGTTTGACATAGCAGTTAAAGCAGTCCTCATTTACTGGGACAGCAGACACAGCTGGTTTAGAGCAAAGTAACCCTAAGCTCACATTTCACTGCACTGGTTTAAGATCATGCTGTGAAGAAGGCTTGCCTGCCAGGAGGGTCACTGACTGGCAGGGAAATTGCAGTATTTTGGTTATCTCACGTTAATTCCCCTGTGGGTGCTCATCTCATTTACGCCCTGTGGAGGAAATAGAAGACGTTGGGGGGTTATCACCTCATGACTACCCTGTGGCGCTCAGCTGGATGTGCTGATACCATCATCAGAAGACCTCACACAACTGCTCTGTATATCACCTCCCACCTAGCCCCCTAGTCCACCTCTGTCAGAAAAAAGCGAAGCATGACTGATTCTCACGTGGAAAGTGACCATCAAATAATAAGAGGGATTTAGTAGCGTTTTCTCTGAAGGTAACTCTGAAGTCTTCAGTCTCAGACTTCTGCCCAGATTCAGATTAAAAAAACAAGGAGACTCCCATCTCCTTTCTTACACAGTTTGTATAGCAGTGGTGTAGAGGCAAAAGAGATTTCTGTGGGTTACGTGAGGAAACTTGTTGTTATTAGATACGGGCATTATAGTATACCCCTGCACATCCCATGGATCGATTGTTTTTGTGAAAGGTACTTCTGAGCAGCCCTATAACCTCCATCACTCCAGAGCTGATTTCTCAGAAATCTCTGCACAGACATTACTGGATTATCCTTTCTCCCATAGCACGGGGCCTCCCTGCTGCAGAAGGGTGGAAAGCTGTGCCGTATCCAATTTAGCATGTGGTGAATAGGACAGACACGTATTCTTTCTGTGTCAGAACACTTGCAGTAATACATTTTCAGGGGGACTGCTCATACTGAACAGGCCTTTGCACGACAAGTTTAGCTGTTACGAGATTTGGTCCCTGTGTCCAAGAAGTAAGTTTTGTTCTTGGTCTGAGTTTCCATGCCCTTGTCCCCTTTCTGCTGTCGCCTGTGGTTGGTAAAGTGCACGGTGTTGTTCTGTTAAACAGCTCCTGCACACAGCCTGACTTTGTATTCTGCACATCCATAGGCATTGCCTGATGAGAGGGGGCTTTGTGCTGCCAAGAGCTGCTGGTTGGAAAAATACTTCTGATCATGTATAGTGCTATTGTTGCTCAATACCACTGCTCGATCAGCAAAGCTGTATCCTAAGTTCTCCTACAATATTCAAGGAAAATGTGTATGTCAGCAAGGGATCCTGGGCAATAAACCCTCAATGGCTCAAGAGCTGGTGAGCAACAGAATCCTGTACAAGATGCAAAATTCGCCACCTTTGAAGGAGAAGACATACAAGAATATTTAGAAGAACTGGAAGTTTTAATTTCCTTTTCTGTGAACATCATGTTAGGTGCTAAGGAGGCACTCACCTAATGCACTTCAGTGCTAATTGAGCCTGTCGAAGTCAGTCTTCTGTGGGAAATGAGAAAAAGACAGCAGCTGACGACAGCAATGGGCTGGGAAAGGCACTGAGAGGCCAAAAGAAGAGCAGAGCACAAAGAGAAGCTGTGAAGTAAGATCTGAGCTTTGAGCTTATTTCAAAATGGAGGTTAGGTATTTAAAATGGAAAATAGTGATGAGCAAGAAGGAACCTCTGGAAGAGGGGTTAAGCTTAGCAATAAATGATCACAGGTGGAAAATCCATACCAGTAAAACTGCAAATCACTGAGAGTTATTGCCCCCTGGATAAACTAACAATACATCTGATCTTCATTTTTTCTTCAGGAGTACCTGGTTCAACCCATGTTGTAAATATTACAATACCACACTGAGAGCCCCATGCTCCAGAGCCCTGAGATCAGATCGGCAGTGCAGCTTCCATTGAAAATAAGTAAGGCCCTGGTCTTTGCAGTAAGAAGGAAAGCTTATAAACATGAAGGTGACTGATACAAGTAGTTGGAAAATGTAGTAACGAAACTTAAGAGCTACCCCCGTATTTCAGTGACAGTCTTACTGCAGCCCACTGTGTGTGCCAGGGAAAACACCCATGGTGTTGTAGGACAAAAAAATAGTTCAAAAGGGCCCCAGAAACAGGCTCACAGGACTGAGAGAGTCCTTCTGTATCATTGTTCTGGGTATCAAAGCAATCATGGAAGAAAACTTCCATGACACCAACATTCTTTGGCTACCAGGAAGAACTGGCTACCAAGAGCCTAGCTCTGCCTATCAGCAACAGAGATGACAGATATAAGGTCAATTCATTGAAAGAAAGGGAATTTTTATAAACATGATATTGTGTTTAGAAGAACCTTTCTACTTGCTCTCATTTGGCAGTAGAAGAAAATTCTCTTGGATCAGTTTCATGAATGTGTTAGTGAGGGTCTTTGAGTATCTTCACAGAGCTGTTTTATGTTCAGTGCCTACCTGCAGTGTCACTGGAATATTGTGGACACACTCTCATGCTGCATTACAGCCTGACAGGCCCCAGCTCTCAGAGCACCACCAGTGAGGCTGAAAGTGTTTCACTAGGAAGGGGTTACACCTGCATGGCTGGTGAGAGAACTGAGCTATGGAGAAGTGACGTTCTGAAGGCCACTCAGCCAGGCAGGGTCAGAACTACTCAGTAGAGCTGTGATCTCTGGGGTCTTCTAGGACTGGATGGTGCTTCTGTCCCATCTGTGCCACAGGAGTGGTTTAAAGCATCACAAAGGCCACCTCTGAATGTTTCTTGTGTTACAAAGAGTTCCTCATCCTTAGCATGGGAGATCTGAAGGCAAAACAGGCACTGGAAAGTTTGAATATAAGAATTTGGGTTAAAACAAGCATTTGCATGTAGCTTCGTGGAAGGATTCCAGTACCTGAAAAACTGCCACAACTGTGCTTCAGTTAGTTTTCCTGATCCTATGCATGTGCCTTTTCCTGTCTTATTCCTTTAGAACCCCTCAGATCTGCTTTTCAAAAAAGGCTGGATAAGACTCTGTCTGTTGAAACAAAATAAAACAAAACAAAAATAGCTCAGATTAACCCCAGGTCATTTTGCTAGCAAGAATGGAGGAAATGAGCCATGGAAGAGAAGGATGGATGGGAAAGGGAGGGTGCTGGAGAATGATACTTCAATTTACAAACATCAAGATACCATCTGAGTGTTGGCAAGACACTCGAATTCCTAAGACTCCTATGTGGTGGATATGTCTAATGTCTGTGGTAGGAATAATCAAGAGGCTGCCCTAACACTTGTGTGTCATCTGCAAAGCAGCCACATTGACCCTCATTGTCAAATCTGGTTAACTTGGATACTTAAATCAACAGTCTGTGTATCCACAACCGTTTCCTTAGATGCCCAAATACAATCTATTTTCACTCACCTTCACATAAAACACAAACATAAAACTCACCATACCTGTCCATAGTAGGATCTCTGGGTAAAATTGAAATCAAAAACAAAAGGAAAGGCCTTATTCAAGAGGAGCACAGTTCCCCACTTTTCCTTTTGTTTTTAAATCCAGCAATACAAATATTTATTTTGTGATAGATTATGGATGTACAACTGCTAGCTGCACAGTGCAATGAAAATTAAATCTTCACCCAATAGGCTTAGATGGAACTTGCAGGAAGCAACATAAATAAAAAATGTATTATTCATTACTTCATTGCTTATTTGCGATGAAGGATATAAGAGTATGCTCTTCAAGTGGCTTATGATTTCACAGTGCAATAAAAATGAAATCAATGGCCAATATGCCCAACATTTAAAAACAATTCTTTATGAAATAAAACCTTATTTCCTATGGTGCCTTTCACACCAACTATATTGCAACAAGTTATGCATACTGAAAGAATCCAATTACAGAGATAATAAATAGGAAAGGGGAGTGTAATGAAAGGGATACTGGGAGACAAGGGGAGAAACATAAATAATATGCTACAGAACAAATGTTTCTCTTACTTAGCTTTGTGTATAACGATTACCTTGGTGGGATGCTGTTGGAAGTGGTAAAAACCCCAGCATGGTCCATTTTCAAAGGCCACAATCAGCAACCATTTATCAGCTGCTGCACTGAAGGATATGCTAATGTTTAAAGGGCATCAAATCAAGCCCATAAAAGCTAATGGAAGGCTTTTGCTTTCTCCATGTATTGGATCAGGCTTGAGTGTACATATTAAACCAATAATACACATCTCTCTTTTTTTTTATCTAGATCTCTACATCAAAAGAACGAAACTCCAAAAGGACTTTTTCAAGAATGGCAACAAATCACCAAAGGAAGATAAAAACTCTTTTAACTCTGCAAACCTGATGTCTTTCTGGCACTTTTTACTCAGGTGTCTTTTCACAAGATACTTGGAAGAAAATGTGTTTTCAAACAGTAAAATAAACTTAGTGGGGCGAAAAAAAGGAAATTGTTATGTTCTTCTGAAATGCAAAATGTAGTATCTGAGGTAGTTGACTAATGGAAATATTACTTCAATCAGGCAAATATTTTCTAATATCCTCAATCCATTATAGTGAAAAACAACAAACAAAATATTTGCAAAGAGAGAGTCCTGAGCAGAATGCAAAATAAAAGCAAGTGTTTAAAATACTGTCCTTAAACTAACATGTTTCAGCTTAAAAATCTACTTTACAAAGGCATGGGACAGACTCAGTTTTCTATCTGACAGAATGAGTATGTTTACAGGTACTTAAAAAAAATTACAGTAATACAGTCTCATTTCTTTAGCATGAGCTAAAAGCATGTTATGCTGATTTCACAGATAATCAATAACGGTTTTCAAACCTTTATGAATGTACCAGATTTAAATAAAAGATGTGCAAAGAAGAGGCATTTTTTATACAAAAAAGAGAGAGATTCTATCCTACCAGAGTGGATTAAGTACTCTAAGAAAGTCATGGCTGAGGCAATTATTTCTATGATTATACTCTAAAGGTAAAAATGAGGGAAAGTAAAAAGTTATTTAAAATAAAGGGCAGCACTGACATAAGGAAGAGGGATAAGGAGATAAGGCAAAAAAGAAAAGTGTATGCCCAGTGAAAAGCAAGGTTAGGTGGTGTGTGAGAAATATGCCACAGTAGTGAGAAAATTCGTGTGGCCAAAACTTGGTTGGAGTAGAAGCTGGACAGAAATGTGGGGGACAATAAAAAGTTTCAAATACGTTACTGGCAAAAGTCAGTGCAGAAATAATATCAGCCTGTTACAGAGTGAGGATGGTCACTTCACAGACAGGGAGAGAGACAAGGAAGGGATGTTTAATGCTTTCTTTGCATCTGTCTTCAGTACAGATGATGGATCTGAGCGGATCCAGTGCCCTAAGCTGGAGGAACATGGCTCTAAGAATGACCAATTCTCAGTCAACCATGAAGCAGTGTGGGATCATCTGCTCCAGATGGACCCTTATAAATCTATGGAGCCTGATGGGATTCATGCGAGAATACTCAAAGAGCTGGCTGATGTCATCACAAGGCCCTTCTTGATGATTTTTGAGCAGTCTTGGAAATCTAGAGAGGTCCCAGTTGACTGGAAGTTGGCTAATGTCCTAGTTTTCAAGAAGGGGAAGGATGATCCTAGAAACTACAGGCCTGTCAGTCTCACTGCAGTGCCTGGTAAAGTTACGGACAAGTTTGTCCTGGGAGCTACTGAAAAACACCTGAAGGACAACACAGTCATTGGTCACAGCCAGCGAGGCTTCATGTGGGGGAAGTCCTGCTTATCAAACCTGATTTCCTTTCATGACAAGGTAAGCCATCCAGTTGATAAAGGGAAGCCAGTTGACGGAATCTTTTTGCATTCTTTGCAAATCTTTTGACATTGTGTCTCCCAGTGTCCTTCTGGACAAAATGCCCAGCTCACAGCTGGACAAACACAGCATGTGATGGGTGAGCAACTGGCTCATGGCTGGGGCACAAAGGGTTACAGTGACTGGGTTGACATCAGACTGGTGACCTGTCACCAGTGGGGTTCCACAGGGCTCCATCCTCAGCCCTGTGCCCTTCAATATCTTCATAAATGACTTTGACACAGGACTGAAAGAGATACTAAGGAAGTTTGCTGAGGGCACTAAATTGGGAGGACCTGTTGACTTCTGCAAGAGCAGAGAGGCCCTGCGGGGGGACCTTCACAAATTAGAGATGGGCAATCACCAACTGTGTAACAAAGACAAGAGCTGGATTCTGCACCTGGGTTGGGGCAACCCTGGATGTACAGACAGACTGGGGANAAAAAGATATGAAATTATTAGACAGTATCCCAAGAAGGACCAAGAGGAAGGTAAAGGGTCTGGAGAGGAAGCCATGGAGGAGTGGCTGAGATCACTTGTTCTGTTCAGCCTGGAGACTTCATTGCAGTTACAACTTCCTCATGAGGGGAAGAGGAGGGGCAGACTCTGTGATCTCTTCTCCGCGACAGCACCCAAGGGAATAGTCTGAAGCTGTGTCACGGGAGGTTTAGGTTGGGTATGAGGAAAAGGTTCTTCACTCAGAGGGTGGTTGGGCACTGGAACAGGCTCCCTAGGAAAGTAGTCACAGCATCAAGCCTGACAGAATTCAAGAAATGTTCAGACAATGCTCTCAGGAACATGGTGTGATTCTTGGGACTATTCTGTGAAGAGGCAGGAGCTGGACTTTGATGGCCCATGTGGGTTCCTTCCAACTCAGGATATCCTATGATTCTATGACATAAGAAATGGTTGCAAATAGTGTCAGAGCACATTTAATCTGGAAACCAGAACATTAGTAATCAGCAAAGGAGTAAATGTCTGAGTAAGTCTCCGACAGGACCAAACATGGGGCAAGAATAAAGATGTTTCCACATGCAGCTGGACTGGGTCTAGGTGAGGTGGGGTCCCATAGAAAGCCAGACCTACTGCCCATGAACATCTTCCCACCATGAACAATTCCCATGATTGTTTCACCTTCCCAAAATACTGCTGAACCTAGCTTTTGAACAGCTTGGGTCTGTCCAAAACCTTCCCAACTTCAAGAGAATCTTCTTTCCATTCTCGTCTCAACCGTCTTTCACAAGCTCTTTGTTTCCTTCGTATTCCTGGATTTCCTTCTGCTGCCCTAGATTTTGCTCCTTTCTAACTTGAAGGTCAGTATCTAAACCATTTCCTCAGCTGCTCTCTTATCACTACACAGCAAATTTCCCCTCAGTACACATTGTGCAGCCAGAGTCTCCGTTGCCTTTTTCACCCCAGGCCTGCTAGAAAGTCTCCCCTGAGATATGTCATAAGTAGAAATAAGAAGTCAAAGAACCCCAGATTTTGGCAGCAACCACTGAGAACTTGCTGAAAATATAAAAATATTTTCATTCTCCAAAGGGAAGACAACTTTGTGATAGGCTTGAGAAGAAGGAAAAAAAAAAGAAAAAGGAAGCACTAAAAGTCTCTTTGCCAACAAAGAAGGCAAGCTTTTTTAATCTATTTTAACACTGAAATAGCCATAAAAGTTCTAGGCAGTTATTTTGGATTATCTTAGTTTATCTGGTTATCTGGGTTTACAAAGACACCCACTTCCCAAAAAGACACTGGTTTTTAAGAAACATTAACTAGAGAAGACCATCCTCCATCTTCATTTGAACTTTACCAAAGGCTCTGCCAGACAGGGCTGTGGAAACACAAAGGTTTTCCTTCCCACTAAAACACACAACACTAAACAGTTTTTCTCTTATTTTCTTAACTGAGCAGGTACTTGAAGGGAGAACCATTGCAAGTCATGTAATAGTCATGACTTAAGTTTCCTCCGAGTAGTCTATATCTAGTTTCTAGTGCACTCCTCTCTACATCTCTTTTAAACTAGTGCCATGTGTCTTTTTTGAATTAGTTCCTGGTGGGTCTTAAAGTGTATCACCAGTTAGAACAAATAAAGGCCTTGATATCAGCTCTGGTGGTTTTTAGCCTAATACAGAACAGCATAATCAGGTCCAGGGCCTGAATAAAGGCAGGCAAATTCCATGTGTAGAAATCTGCGCATTTTAAATAATGAGAGCAATTAGTTAGCAGAACAACATGCCTAGGATCACAGTAGATTTTACAGTATTTCTTGCATCTTAGGTATCTTTCTAGAAACTGTGTTACTCTCAGCAAACAAACACTTCAGCTGTTGAAACCTTTCTAAACACGTGCATTAGCAGCAATATGGCCTGTCTCTCTGGTCTGTGCTATAAAGCATGTCAGAAAAAATGTTCTTATATTCTTCACATTTATAAAATAAACTAAAAAAACCCAAACCCAGCCTATTAAGCCATTTTTGAGTAGTGTTCCTCCTGCAAAATGAAAAAAAATGTAGTAAATGTAGTTTAGCAACATTTAAAACAGGGTCTCCCAAATTCAGCTGCCTTGATAGCACAGAAGAGAAATTCCAGGGCACTATGCTATCTGTAGAGTCAATAATTGCAACAAATTTTAGCTTTTAGCTCACTAATCCAGTGTTCTCCCCCTCGAAAGCAGGAGCAGCGGCTTTTGGCTATTGTTCAAATAATAAAACCCTACACTTAGGCAGCTAAATCTCCATATCCTCAGTGGAAGAGTTATTAAGTGGATCTTTGTATGCTAAGCAGAGCAACTTGCATATCTGTGGGGATCTTATCATATGTTTAGAGACAAAAGAGTTGAAATTTTGAAAGAAAAAGCCTTATTTAGAAAGGCAGTACCCCAAAAGAAACAAAAAGCCCCAAACACTATTAATAACAGTTAGGACCAGCTTTGTAAAGAACCCTTGTGTGGGAGCTGTACAGCTTTACAGCCTGAGAAGCACCAGGTCCTAAACTTGTTTGTTCATTCTTATCCCCTGTGGTCCAATTAGACTTTCACGACTTGCTCGACTTGAATCCTTGAAGGAAGTCCAGCTTTTAACAATAAATTCCCACTGATATCTAGTTTAATCAATGTGTTTTGGAATGTTAAGCTTCCTCTCCAGTACTCTCTCAAGCATCAGCATACAGAAGAATAAAGAATTTATCTTTAGTGGAACCTTTTATTTTAGAGATGATAAGCTTTTGTGGCTGAAAGAAGGGCCAGCTGAGCAGAATGACTGCAATCGCTGGGTTTGTGGGACATCTAGTGGAAAAAAAGGGTTACTGTCATGGGTATGCAGTTTCTCTGACACGCTATTCGAGGAGAAAGACAACCCTGCAAGCACAACAGCATTAGGAAGAATGGTGAGAAACATAAGGACACTTACACCTGAGTGCCTGGGAAAAAAGTCATCTGCTCCTCTGAGCGTGTTTCCCAGAGCATAAGTGCTTTCTGCTCTTCCACTGCAGTCTGGCAGCACACGCACACTGAGAGGGGCATTCCCTCTGCTGGCTGTGATCCTGTACGTGGTGACGTGGTAAAAACAGTGGCGAAGGTAGAGCAGCCCACATATCAGCATGGGCTGACAACTTCAGCATGTTACCGGAATCCTGAACAGCCTGTATGTTCCCGTTGTTATTTTTCCTGGCCGTAAGTCAATGACCTGTAGTGGGCCACCCTATAGGTTTACCCAATTCAGCATTCCTCTCCCAAAAAAGCCCCTGAAGAGCTTCAGGTCTTCTCAGTGTACTTTCCCAGCCTCCAGACATTCCAGGCACAGAAAGTACTCTGAGCTTCCTCTTTGTGTCAAACAGAATATTTTTCCATTCAAGGAACAAATCCTATCTTTTAATCCATGCTACCATCTGGCATCCACAAACTGCTGCCAGTGTTTTCCACACTTCAGAGCCTATTATGAAATACCTCATTTTGATGTTAAGTCTGGCACTACTTTGTTTCATTTAACATCTCTCAGTTCTACGTTATTATGAAAAAGAATCATAGAATCATTCAGTAATTTGAGTTGGAAGGGACTTTTAAAGGTCATCTTGCCCAACCCTCCTGCAATCACCTGGGACATCCTCCACTAAGTCAGGTTGCTCAGAGTCCCATCCAACCTGACCTTGAATGTTTCCAGGGATGGGAAGTCCACCACATCCTATTCCAGTGCCTCACCACCTTCCTTGTAAAAAAAACCTTCTTCCTTATATCTAATCTAAATGGACTATCTGTAGTGAAACCCCACTACCTCTAGTCCTATTGCAAAAGGCAATTTATCCCCAAAGATTGGACTGTCTTTCCACATACCTTCTCTGTGTTGCTCTGTTTAGGCACTTCTTCTTTTTCTCTCTCTAACGTACCATTTTTGTAGGCAGCAGAACCTTTGCCTGTTCAGCTATCTTTGAACTGATGCTGCTGCAAATCTTGGTTCATCACCCTTTGAAACTTTTTCTTTTTTTAATTAGTTCTGCTATGTCCTCTCAGTGACAGAATTTCTGAGCTGAAAACAGTGGTCAGGATACACTCACACCATGAATTTCTGTAGTAACATAGTTGTATGTCCCTTTTATTTACTTTTCCTTTCCCAGTAACTCTTACTATTCTATGCTTAACTGTAACTGCAAAGTGAGCTGACATTTTCACAGAAATATGTTATGAGTCTTCTTCCTCAGAGATAGTAATTAGTGCTGGATCTGTCATTGTACCTGTGGTTTTTTTCTTCAAATGCATTTCTGCATGTTTGGCAGCACTGGATTTCACTAATTGTATTTTTTAGCCTACCAGTAGCACGAAATCTTTCTGCAGGGCATGTAATCCTGCATAGCTGTTTCTTGGCTTTCTTGCCATGAATAATTTATTAGCACCTGCAAAATTTGCCATCTTCTTCTGACTCCATTTTCCTACATCACTCATGAATACGTCAGATAGCAAGGTCCTAGGATCCCCAGAGGATTGAGAAAGCAGACTTTTATTCCTACTCCATATTTCTACCTGTAACTAGTCATCAATTTATGAGGAACATTTAATCTCATTCTTTTATAAATTAGCAGGGTTTTTTGACACTTTGAGAAACATTGTTGAAAGTCTCCTGGAGTTAAGCATGTGTTCACATAAACAAGAGCTTCTTCAAAGAGGTCCAACACAATCCTGAGGTGCTACTATCTTCCTGTAAAATCATGCCCAATCCTTCTCCACTATGGCATCTCAGTTCATGTCTCTACTAAATCTAATTCGCAGTGGTGCCACGGAGCCTGAATTGAGTTTCCCTGGGCTATCTTTTCTGTCACACTCTTTTGTATCATCTCTCATAGCCAGTGACTGCCCCAGGCAAGAACAAACCCATCCTGGGGATATCACGCAGCAAGAATAGAGGCTCAATTACAACCAACTTATACAGCCCCGAGACTGGGATAAATTAATGGTGGGTATTCATGTCTGAATTCATAATTGGTGTCCCTGTTTCTTTTAAGATCCCCATCCTTTGTCTCTTAGAAATAACTTACCATTACATCAATAACCACTGGAAACAATCCCAGCTCAGGACATAACACTTTTCCCTGATTTAAATTAGGTCTAAAACATAAACTTTACCCACTAAGCACAGGTAAAGAAAAGCAAAGTAAAATGAGTGAGAGCTGTTCCTGTTCATGACCTTGAACAATTCTCCCTTCAGTCTTGTCTATGCCAGTTCTCCTCTCCTGCCCTCAAACCTCTCTTCAAACACAATTCTTTTAGAACCAGATCGAGCTTCACTTCTGCACAATTTCTCAAGTTCCCCAGGGTAACATATGGGTTGGGATACTTGCCTGTCTTCATGATACAGCTAATATTGGAAATAGGGCCCTTAATTTTTTGTATATTGTAAGGTCAAGTAAACACAGGTGTGTAATTTCTTTCTTTCGTATTTGAGCAACATGTTCTGCAAAGATCTTCCTTTCCTCTTAAAAATACAGTTCATGAAAGAGGAGAGTTTACCTCATTTTTCACAATCACTGCACTAGGAAGGTTCACTAATAAACACTGACATGTTAAGATTAAGGAAGAACACTGCCTGAAAGATCAGCTTTGTATCACACTTTGGAGGTGACAACATCTGGCTTTGATGGACTGCCACAGAAATTCTGGGATGGTTTAAGGAGGCTGCCCTGACTCCAGTTGTGAAAAATACCCATTTACAGGCAGCTAGCAAAAGAAGAGGAGAATAAAGCATGTTGTATCTGCATGTTGTATCTGCCTTTTTGCCACTAGCCAAAAAAAATTTGGCTGAGAGATGTATTCAAGTAGTTAATTGAGCATTGCTTGTAATAAGAGGTGTTTTTAATGCTAGAAGTTAGCCATGCTACTGCTCACAAAGGGGAATTCTGAACATGCCCTCATACATCAAATCTCTGCTATGTTGTTTATGAGCAGCAATTTGAGATCAGGATTGGATTTGCAGAGGTATGTGAATTGTAAACAGTTTGCAGAAATGGCAACCAAGATTCCAGCATGCTTACTGTAGGCCTGGAGAGGTTTGTGAGGCCTTATTGTTCTTTAAACTTAATTACCAGGTACAGTTAAATCCTAGGCCAGATTTTTATCTTACATCATGCAAGGAAGGCTGAATTTGATCTTTTGGAGGCATGTCAGTCATTTGCTGGGAATATCATATGCATGGTCAGCATCAGATATGCTCGCTTCTGCTATTTCAACACTGCTAAAGGAATCTCTCCTAGTATTTTGTGTTCAGCCCTGAGATGAATTCAAATAACTATGGCAAGGTCCTTGTCTAAGGTCCATGTAGAGGACTCTTCTCACTAAAAAAGCTTAATCAAGAATGGAAAATAAGAGCTCTCTTATAATGCTTTGGAAGAAACTGAAACCATTTTATGCAGTACTATAGTATCAAAACTTGTAAACTCACAAAAGATATGATTTGGGGAAGAAAAAAGATAGTATGATCATTTCAATCACAGCAAGTGCAGGAGTTCAAACTTTTAGTTCGTTGAAAGACCACTAAGGAAAACAGACTTCCTGCTAGTGGGTTTAAGTTGAAAGTGAGAGGTTCTATTTGTCAGAAAAAGCTGAAACCCCCCATGTTAACATATTACCAGACAAGGTCAATGTTTTTAGCGTTCAGTATCCCAAGCTTTACAGAAACTTGCAGTAAGCTCTAAAGATGTGAGCTGCCATTTGAAGAAATTCATAGCAGTATTCAGAATTTGAGTTGCGCAGTGTGCAGCCCTGGACAGGGATTCTCTTGGTGCTTCCCCTCTCTGTAAAAATCTACACAAGTGTGCTGTGACAAGAATATTCAGTCAATAAACGGGGATTTGTAAGTTTAAAATAGCACCAGCTGAAATAGTAGGCCAGCGTCATGTAAACGTTTTTGCACTTCAAATTCTGATGTCAAGCTTTTGGCAGATGACTCGGCCAACATTTTTTCGAGCCACTTATATAATGCAGGATAAGTACCGGACTTAGCAAAGAAACGGAGAACGAGTTTGACAGCTGAAAATTGCTACTCCGAAGAGGTAAAAAGAGACACGCAAGCAGGTTTGAAGCGCGGGGTGACCAGAACCGGGGCGAGGTCCGCAGCTCTGCCGGCAGCAGCGGAGCGCGGCTGCTCCCGTGGGCGAGCGGACACCGGCGGGGCGACAGAGGGACGACGGACGGGTGGCCGCCAGAGGGACNTCTCCGTCCTTCACCCGGCTCATCCCAGTGTTCCCGCTCCCCGCACTAGGCCCTTTCCTGCGCGCTTCTGCCTCTCAGGGAGCAGCTGTTTGCGCTAGTTTCCAAATGCTGGAGATGTTCCTTCGGAAGGCAGATGGTTACATGGGGTGGGAAAGCCATGTCACAAAAACAAAACAGGAAAAAAAAAAAAAGCAATAAGAGAAAAGTAGAAAGGTAGACACCTGAAATAAAATAGTTGAAAAGAGCAACAAGTACAAAAGCACACAGGATGGGAGTGAGGAGAGAGGGAGGAAGTGAAAAAGCACAACAGTAGCTGGCGTAGAGTGCTGTTTTCTCCACTCGGTAGACATAGAGGAACAACTAGGAGAAAATCAGAGCAGGAGTAATATTACAGAATTTTTGCAGATGAGAAAAGCAGATCAAGGGAGGTGATTCTGCCCCTCTCCTCTGCCCTCATGAGACCCCACCTGGAAGGGAGCTGCATCCAGCTCTTTCGTCTCTAACATGAAAAGGACATGAACCTGTTGGGGAGGGTCTAGAGGAGGCCACAGAGCTGATCGGGGGCTGGAGCGCCTCTGCTGTGAGGACAGACTGAGAGGGATATTGGGAATATTCAGCCTGAGGCAGAGGAGGCTCCAGGGAGAACTTATTGTGGCCTTTCTGTATTTAAAGGGGGCTTATAAAAAGATGGAGAGTGACTTTTTACAGCAGATAGTGATAGGACAAGGGGCAATAGTCTTAAACTAAAAGAGGAGAGATTTGGATTAGGTGTTAGGAGGAAACGGATACTCACAGGGTGATGAGGCACTGGGACAGAGAAGCTGTGGGTGCCCCATCTGGGAAGTGTTCAAGGCCAGGCTGGATTCGGCTTTGAGCAGCCTGGACTAGTGAGTGGCATCCCTGCCCATGGAAAGGAACTAGGCTGAAACAAGATGATCCTTAAGATCCTTTCCAACCCAAGCCATTCTCTGATTCTAAGTTAAGTTTTAGGATGGCTATTTTCAGGTACTTGTAAAAATGTTACCCTTTGTTCTGATTTTTCTTATATTCGTTAAAGAGAGATTTTTCCTGAGAATCTCATGAATTGCTGCTACTAGATGGGAGCACTTTCCAGATATTTTACATGAGGCTGAATAATTTCAAGATGGTTTGGGGCTTGATTTCCCATGGTTGAGATTCTCATATTACTGAGACAGACCTTATTTTCAATATAAGTTCTTGGAAATGAATGGAATTGTTCCAAATTAAAATTAGTTTGTTCAGAAACTTTGTCTTTGGACCAAAAAAATAGAGTTAAGAGTTATTAGCAGGATTTTGAAAATTCTGTTCTGTTGTTCTGCTTATGGAGTAATCTGTCTGAGTCACATAATTATGGTTTTCATGGTCCAATTCTTTTAAAATGTTAAGCTAATATATAACCCTTGCAATTCTCAGGAAAAGATACTGAGGATCAGAGCTGAGTC
Organism: Edolisoma coerulescens; assembly: GCA_013397115.1. NCBI lineage: Eukaryota > Metazoa > Chordata > Aves > Passeriformes > Campephagidae > Edolisoma > Edolisoma coerulescens. The sequence goes on from VWZW01005608.1 coordinate 28,202, forward strand.
ATGCAGTTATGCCTTCAGAATTTGTCAAGGATTTTCCCCCACAAACGAACTTAAAAACTGGTTTTCAAAAGTGTTAATTGCCCCGTTTACTTCAACAGGTTGAGTCTGAAATCAGCTGTCAACCCTTGACTACATGAACTTACTGCTGTAATGTGCAGCACTTACCTCACACTGCCTGCAGTGCCAGAAACACTACCTGCCAAAGGTCTCCAGCTTCACCTCTTCTCTTTAATGTTCTAATTACTACCTACTAATACAAAAATACCTGGGCTTACTATTACAGCCAGACCAGTCTAGGGAAACATGGTGAAGGACCCACTTTAGATACAGTACTTCCATCAGGGATAGAGCTGAGCAAAGTATGAAGATTATGCTTCATTTGAAATCCTGCTTGTAATGTTACAGTAGCTGGTCATACCATTAAGTGCTTCCTAAGCATGTTTTGGATTTAACAGCTCTGGATTTCTTACATTTTTGCAGAGATTGAGGTTGTAATAAAGACTGGAAAGGGTGTAAAAAAACAGTCCTAAATATACCAGGAATGTCAATAATTCAGTATGTAATTGCTTCAGTTAATACTGGCTTTTGCAATTATTTCTGGTACCCATGCAGCTGAAGTCTTTTTGAACAGGGAACAGGAGAAACACCGGATACAGCCTTTGCATGCATTGTCTTTCTCAGTCATACTGCCCACTCCAGTCAGCCTCAATTTTTTCAAATGCCAATTAACAGGTGTGAGAAATGCTACTTCTTACCCAGGGACCAATGTCTGCATACCAGTGATACTATCTTGGCAATCCAGTCTGCAGCATAAATATCATGGTGTTTGAGCCCTTGGGGCCTGTGGAGTTTACAACTATGCTGTCAAGATCTCTTCGTTGGGATAGTCCTTGAAGTCCTGCCAAGATGTAGGGGACTCTGGTGCTTTTATGTGCTCCCAAGCACAGCTCTGGCTCCAGGAGTCAACACTCTTGTCAGGCTGAGTGATGGTGTGAATCTCAACTCGCGAGCTGAGATTCCAGCAGGGAGTGTGACAGTGCATGCTTGCATGATGATGCCAGAGAAGCAGGTGACACTGGCAGATAGCTGCAAGGAATAGTAACTGGGTGGCTTCTTGTTACATATCCTCAGAACTTCACAGGATGGAATTCAAGAGAGAGGAACAGTTATAAAATGAGGTTACAAAATCCGGATGTCCTGATCAATTCGAGACAGTTGTAAGGTACCTAACACTGCATGCACAGGCAAGAACAGCATTCAGTTCTGGGTCAGGATCTGTTTGCATCATATTTTGACTAATCCAAGGATTAATCACATTGCAAGTCAATGAGCTGTTACACTCTTCCAGGCTCTCCAGAGACTGCCTGGAGAGAAAAGAAGGGGTTGGTATGTCAAAATAGTGACACGAGGAGGCACAGAGCAAGTATGTTTTCCTTGTAATAAAAAACTACACAGGCTCAAAGTACTTAAACACAGCTTGTAAAGAAAAACAAGAGTTAAAAGGGCAAAGTTTATCTCGGCCACATCCCAAAAAAATCAGGAAAGTTGGATCATTTCTGAATTCTTCCTTCTGCAAATATAATAAATGGAGAGAAAGAGCAGTAGTTTGTAGTCTGAACCACTTCACATTTGGTAGTTCTCAGGAGCCCTGAAAGCCTTCAAAACTGACAGAACTCTTGCAATACAGGGCATTACTAACAGGTTTCTGTGTATTACATGCATTCTGCTGCTGTTAAGCCACGAATATTTAGATAGCAGGATGCCTGCTTTTCACCTGGGCCAGAATTCAAAGGCAAGTTCAAAAAGCATTTAAATGCCCATGTTCATTCTGCTGACAGCTGGGGCTGCTTTTGTAGTTATCCTCAAGCTCTACTACCTGCCACAAATAAATATACTAAAATCTTTTAGCTTAGCCATGGAAGATCTGCTGAATGTCAAGTGGTTGTTCCACTGTCTTGGTTTTCCAACTATTTATCCAAGGGTATAACCCTGTGAAAATCTTTATATATGCTTTCATTGGCACCAGCAACAAGCCATGCAGTTCTAGAATGGTAAGGGAGGCTGCTAGACCACTCACTGCTTCTGAAAATCTTTTCTCTTGGAGTTCACCCCTAGCACAAGGGACAGTATCCAGATGACACAAAAATCAACAACAGAAACCATATATGAGAGATATCATTAGTGGATGTATTGTACCTTTCCCTGTGCTGACCTTGAGGGACAGATGCATTTAGATAAGTGTTTGTTTGAAATGGCTTTTGCAGTAAACAAGGCTGTTAAATTTCACCATTTTCTTTTAAGACTCCATGAAATAAATCCATGCTCAGAATCAGTTCTGCGATTTACTCAGTGTCCTTGACCTCTCACAGAGAAGGACTGTTTTAATGAAACACTTCTGGCAGGGTTGTCCCAGCTTCAGTACATGCTGAGCATCTTCTGTTCACTGAAAGCAGCAAAGCTTCACACAAATTACAGATTCAGAACAAACATTGTTTTCCCTGGTAAGATTAATTTTGAGCTCAATTCTGCAAGGTATTGTCTCTTTACTGGAAACCTCTGGTTAACAGAGTTGATGGTATTCAGTGGCCCTTTTTAAACGGAGCCCCTATGAAAAGCATTTTAACTGTTGATTTCTTAATAAATATGAAATAAAGCAAAAATGAATTCACAGGTCAAAGTGATTTCTCCATAAAGCATCAAGGAAAATTACTCAGTTAAGTTAAGCCTGTGAATGGAAATCAGTGTTGTACTACTCAAGGACAAGAAAAGTTATACCAGGGTTGTGTACAGGCACCTTTAAATTCCATTAAAAAATTTAAAAGGACAAGTTTGTGCCTTATCACATGGCTCCTAATCAAGCAGTCACACACTGTCAGATGAAGATGAGATGGAGGTAACCTGCAGAGGAGAAGCGGGTTGGTACAATATGCTGTTCTTGTTGATGTTCACAGTAAACAGGTGGAGTCTGATTGCTAAACATTGGCTTTTCCCAGTGACAACTTGATGGGTTACAGTTACAGGATTCAAAATGAAAGAGTATTCCCAGCACTCTGAGAGATGGAAGAATAAGTTTACACATTGAGAAATTTAGCTAAACCAAGATCTTCCATGAGCTTGTGTGAACAGAAGATTTGGCCTCACAAAAATTCATGATCATGTGGTCCTGTAGTAACAGGGAAGATACCATACCAAGGAGCTGCAGCTGCTTCTTCCTGCTGTCACTTGCCCTTGAGCTACCTCTATTTCTGTCCAGCACAGCTCAAGAGCTTGGGTACATCCCAGCCACCAACTTTGCTTTTACTTCTGCAGTCAGTAGTAGTTTGCACCGTGCTGAAATACTGGGAACAGAGCTCATTCCTGTGAGAAAGATGTGCTTTATTTATTCCTTTCCTTTTTAAAAGAATTTTATATGGAAAATGTTTTCAGGTTTGGTTTCCTCAAAGATGTTTGCAGAGAAACGTGTACTGGTCCTGTAATTTTTTTTTTTTATTTCCCCTTCAGGATCTATGTATCTATTAGCATGTTAAAAGAATTTTCTTAACTTTCTTCATCCTGCAGTTTGTATCCTGCTGCATTGTGCTACATGAAGCATACTGAATACAAATATAGAGAGAAAGCAAAACCAGCAACCCGTTTGCAAGCACTCACACTATGGTCTCAGGTGGCTGCAACCAGCAATCTGCTCTGATCCCATGCCTGTGTGGATCATAATCTTGAGCAGACAACTGCCGCTGACACTGTTCGGTGTGTGGTGTAGTGACTCCATCCCAATGGCAGTGGGTAAATGATACTGCCACCCACAAGCACCTGTTCTGCCCACGTGGCAGTGTGCTGAAGCAGTCTGCAGAGACATGGCAGCCACCTCCAGGCCCAGGACAGCATGCCCTCTGGAGCAGGGGCGTGTCTGGCTGTCCCTGTGCACACTCACTTGTCTAGATCTCAGTTCAAATATCGAGGCTATAATGCAACCCAGACTTAAAAACTTGTGCACTGCGAGCTTGGAAATGCAGATGAACAAAGTCTCTGCAGCAATGCCTTCAAGGCTGAAGAAGCCGTGGCTAGTCTCCATACAGGGTCCTACTTAGGTTTTATAAGCACTAATTCTCTTCTCAAGCTGTCCCAGGACTTCAGAGGCTGCTCTATACAACATGAATTGCAGTGCTCTTGCCTGGAGGGTAGCACCTTCACTTAGCAAGGTGAACCTGCACTTCCTTGCCTTAAGATTCCTCAGATATTCCTTCAGCAAAGAGAACTGATAACACCATTTTCTTAGACACAGGGGAGTACTGACAGTCTCACCACATCATTCCAAATGTTCCCAAATGTAGGGCAAAGTTTTTCTCAACACTAGGGCATGACCCAAAAATAGGTTACTACTCAGCTTTGTGCCTGCTATCATTGAATGCACTGCTGAATCTAAGTGGAAATTTTACGTTATTAAAATTAATTCCTAGAGAAGATGTTTACAGGATTTTCTTTATTTAGGACTTATATTTCATAAAAATGAATACTGTAAGACAGTGATTAAATTATTTGTCCAACTTCATTTCTCTCTCTATCATTCTTTGCATCACTCTATTGGAAGGGAAAGGAACTGTGTGAGTTTCCAAAATGAGCAGGTTTTACCTTCACATACTTCAGGTTTTTGTTTCCCCGTTCCCAGAGACAAGGGTGCAGGCTTTCTGTGGCCATAGGTGAGATGTGGATAGGGATAGGGTTAGGAAAGCTGAAGGTAAATGTGAATGCAGAGGGCATCAGGAAGTTACTGAAACTGTGCTACACACAGAGGAGGGAAGGAATGTACTTTGGGATGTTTTTGACTCAGTAACTCTTCCTAAAGTTTCGTATGCTATGTTTCACCAAAAACTCTTTTTATTCAGCTGTGACTGAACTTCTCTAGGATGGTATTAATACATTGGGAGGATCATATTGCTGAAATTACAGTGGCTGATGTTACGTCCTCATGCAGGTGTGCAAGGTGCTCCTTTGAACCTCTCCAAGCCAGCTTGGCCTAAGCCTCAGCTCACTGGAACACTGCCTTCCATCAAGAGTCAGAGCAAATCCAAAATTTAACTAGTCCTATGACTGAGATGGGATTAGGAGATTTTCTGGAGTAGGAATTTAATTCTGAAAACAACCAAGCAACCATAGACTCTGTGATATTTGGGCTGTACCAGCTGTTATAGGACACCACAGAAGAATGGTCAGCTGATGGATGATTAAGAGCTGGCTGTAGGATACTGTGACAGGGAACAGTTACTTTCTCTTTACCAAGAAAAAATCTGCCTAGTCCAACCTTACAGTTGCCAACACAAGGAAATTCCTTTGCTTTCAAAGCCAGGTGATGTTTGGCACTATCAGAGTGGAGCATATTTCCCTGGACAGCTAATGCAGAATAGGAATGCAATATAAATCACACACTATGTCAATATGCAGTATATTCCCTGCCTAGACCAGCCCTCTGCTGAAATGGAAGCCCTGCTGCAGTCAGCCTCAGCAGGTAGCTTATGTTAGAAAGGGTGGTCAGGTGAGGATCACCAGACTAGCTGACTACAGAGCTGGCAAGAGCAGCCCAGTCCTCAGCTACAGGTGAGTCTGACAGGGATGTATGCTTAGAATGCGAGTTTAAACCTCATTCAATAGAAAAAAAAAGTGCATATATATGTATCTACACAAGACTGGATTGGACTTATTGAGGGAAAAGCAGGAACCATATCTACAGTGTTAAAAAAGATAAAAAAACAAGCAGAACTTCATTCATTTAAATGAGAAGATGAGGCTCTGACTTATCCTGTGCATCCAAAAATAAATGCAAATCAAGACTTTTATTTATCTAGTTTGGGATTAACTATGTGTGGTCTACTGTGTGTAGTTGCACTGTGGTAGGACATTTAATTCTCTTATAAAATGAAAAAACCCCTTCCTAATTCAATTTTCCTTCTAATTCAATTCAGGAATTTGCATTCAGTTCCTGGAAGTGTTCTATCTTTAGGAAATAAAGAAAGTGTTTGAACTTTTGAAATTCCTTGCATCATTAGTTTTAGCAGATGCACAATACAGTAATCATCACGAGTGCTGTAACACTCATGTAGCTGACATTTTATTAAAAAATGGAAATATACAGATGTGCTAATCCCTGCAAAGTGCACATGCATCACCACAGATGACTTTTTATTCTTAGGCCATGATAACCAAGTGAACAAATGTGTGGGCATTAATGATTTCCCCTGCAGTGTGCTCCACTAGGTCATCACCAGCACACAGTGTTAATTCTGGTTGAGTAAAATGCTCTGGGCAAGTAACACCCAGGAATCTACAAGGCTGGGAGTTGGGGCTTTTCTGTGTTCTAAAATGCACCCAAAGGATCATTCCTATCTCTCTACATGGTTGTATGGGGTAGCCCCTGAGTGGTAAAGTTAGTGTACAAGCATCGACTGATTTCTTATGGAACTGCTGCTACAATTTTCAGACATGCCTCCCAACTCTTCATAAGATATACAGCAGGTATTAGTTACACTTAAGGATATCAGGTCTGGGAAAAGTAGAAACATAAGTTAAACAGAGGTGCTGACATTTTGTCTGACATTGTGGATGACACAAGCAGCCAGATCACTAAGTGAATAAACAGAGCTTTTTATTTTCCCTGCAGCTACATGAGCTCTGGTTATTTCTGACACACCTGCAAAGCCTCTGTGGAGCTTAAGATAAGCGTCTCACAAAGAAAGTTTGACTTAAACATACATTTTGTGTGTGGGATCTGATTTTGGAAGAGATGGGCCAACAGTACTATTAGAGAGACATACCAAAGAACTGTGAGCTTGTATATGTACCAGTTAACATCAAATCCCTTGTTCGTGAGGGAAAGGTTATGTGTGCACTCCTCATAAAAAAGGTAGAGATGCATATTAAGGCAGATAAAACCCACATTTGGCTTCATACGCTTTCTGTTTCATAGGACATTAACAGAGAGAATCTTTGTTTTGCCCTATTGCCTCTTCCACAAATAAAATCATCACCACTTTCATGAGGACAAATTGTAAAGCAGCAGTTCCATTGTTTGTAAAGAGCCTTTGGAAAACACTGGTACCATAATATATGGATAAGATGCTGCTTCTGCCCAGACCCCTCAGCCCATGTTGTGCACTCTCTCCAGCACAATTCCTGGTCCAAGCAAGGGTTGTGGGTTGACCCCAGCTGGGAAACAGTTGTTTCTTCTTCTTCTTCTTTTCTAGAGGCTGAAGGTTTCTTCCTTCACTGAAAGAATCAACAGAGCCAAAACCAGCTGAGCTATTCATGCTGCCTCTTTCTGAGTATGCCAGAGAATGTACCACAAGAGCCTTCTTTCTAAGGAAAGATTTTCACCCTAATATATCAAAAAAGATTTGCTGTCAGACAACTTTTTCACCTCCCCAGTCATAAATGAAAAAATTTCCTTTAGATTTGATAAGTACAAAGAGACCAATTATTTTTACTTGTAGTAGAAAGAAGAAGCACCTTCACAAATGTGTTACTCAGTTCCAGTTCCTTCACTACCCAGAGGGAAACAGGCTGTTTAATGAGGTGACAGTTCACTAAACTTCATTTACCCAATAAAGGCTGTGGGAAGCAGTTTGAGAGGCAGAGGTGCAAACGCTACTGATGCTAACCCCCTGCTCATCAGATAAAGGCATCGCCCAGAAATGTCAAATGGGCAGATGTTCCCCTTGGGAATATGTTATGGGTATGGACAGGATCTGGGGCAACAGGGAGGGGGGAAAGCCTAGAAATGATGCTATTGTTAAATCACAGTCCTGCAATTCACAACCTGCCTGCTATTTGGTTTCCTGCTCACCGTTAGGATTGTAACCTGGTTTGCAATAAATGTCAGGTCACCAAGAGTTTCACCTAGTGACAGTGAAGCCAGTGACAGCTCTGCTACCATCACAGATCAGCTATTGTGCATAAGAGTACTTAGCGTCACTTATGTAAAAAAACAACAAAACAAATACAATCTGTCTGTTATCTTTCCTTGGAAGACCACCTGGCAATGACCTGTCCCCATGGGAGGCAGGCAGTGCTGCCTGCAAGTCTGGGTTGTGACTGACGGTGAATAAGGAAAGGGAAGATTGGGCCAAGGACAATATTCATTCCCCAGCACTTCTACTACTCTTCCAGTGCGTCTGTTATAAAGAACTTGGTATTTTCATAACACTTAGATAACGGGCAGTGGGTGTTTCTGTGGTGACATATTGAGAACTCAAAGATTAATGTGCCATTTTATTATTTCCATTCTGATATCTCTATGCTGATAAATGCTTGGCAATCTCACCATCCCATTAGTACTATTAAATACTGTGGACCTAGGGTTTAGGGAGATAGAAACCATTTTAAAATTGAATGTGACCAATAAAATTCTCCCTGGGCAGTTTTCCAACACAAACACGCTCCAAGCTCACTATCAAAACATGGCATAGAAAAGAGCTACTAGACATTTCTTTCATAATTTGAGAGTAAGGGATGTAAGGTTTTGGGGTAGTCTTTTGTGAAGAAGCATGGAGATGAACATGCCGATATTTCTGATTTCAAATAATATTACAGCATGGATCAGTAACATTTAGAGGAGCCTTATTTAGATTTTCCCATCCGTGTTGGATTGAATCTGGTAAATGGAAGCCTCTCTGTTATATCTCTCTGTTCTGACAGAGTCCACTCCTCTCATCCATAAAAGATGGCATTGTTTTTGTCAAAGAAAACTTAGAGTAAAGCCCAACAAGCATGAAAAGAGATGAATTAAGGCCTTGGTGGGGGTTTTTCTTTCACACAGAAACCTTTCTTTTACCAGTACAAGGCTGAGATGAGTTAATCACCAGCCTGATGAAGTCAATCCCTGTTCCAGTACACTTTCTCCAAGGTCATCCAATGAGTCAATGCACAAACTGGGCTGAGAACATAGGAGTTGTGTCCTACAAGAGCAATAGTTCTACTATTTATCCAGGCTCTTGGGATTCCTAAAGCTTTTCTTTTTTTATGGTGAACATCAGCAGGCAGCTCAAACCAGGCATTATTTGAGACCTCATACAAAATAAGGTATGCAGCAAGTCAGCACCAACAGACAGGTATGAGTGCTTCGGAGGCCTTTGGGAAGGGTTCAGAAATTCATCAGAGACTCATGATGAACTTTAACGTTTAAACATTTTCTCAAGAGAGAAAAAAAAATAATTCAAAACCCAAATGAATGGGACTAGAGCGTGACCCCAGGAAAGGTCATTAAAGCACAGAGGCACTTTTCCAGTCTGTTTGGTTTAGACACTAGAATGCAATCAAGATGCCTGGCAACTCTCCGCTCCTACAAGCACCTTAGTTGCATTACATTTAGATGTGTATATCCTGCTGCCTTATGTCTCAGCCATAACAGGATCTTTTCTCTACCCTGGATAAACAAAGCCTGATCTTTTCCCATATCGCTTCTATTTCAGTAGAAATAAAGAGGTCTGGTTATTGGTCTTGACTCCGGTAAGCTGCTTTCCTCTATATATGGGCTGAGGCACACAAAATGCTGAGCTCTTACTGGACACAGTTTGAACCTGGACTCAAGACAACACAAGCTGGAGCAGATTTGCTCAGACCTACATTGTTGAGGGGCTTCCAAGAAAGCATCAGATAGAAGAGCAAGTGTTTTGAAACAGCTCAGAGAGAACCCTGTGAAGCACTGACCACCACCAGGACCTGTCAGGTCTGATGGGTAGGGTGAATGTGTGGGCATGGAGGTGAACTGGAGCTGGCTTAGCAGCTCTGCTGTGCTTAAATTTAAATAGACAATACTTAACCTTTCCTTCTCCTTCTTACCTTCCCGTATAGTCATGCAGGACCTTCCTGTGAGTGTACAGCAGTGTTTGTTGCACCGAGCCCTCAACAAATTTAACACCACTGTTGAGAACCAGAAAACAAGGCACAAAAAGATATCTTCCACATGTGGACTCTAAGGCCACATAAAGAAAACAGTAGTCTGCAGACTGTCACAGTATATTACAAGAAGGAAAAGGATCACAACAACATCAGCTTTAAAAAAGGTAAGCATAGCTTCAATCCAAAAGTATCTTCAGAATTGTTGCCAGTCTGGAAAACCATTACAAAAAAACAAGGGCCCATGTGAACTTTAACAGATGGGTCCTGACTCACCCCTTTCCCCAGATGTGAAGCTTCTGAATGTTTAAACAGAGTTAAATATCAGTAAGCAGGGCTGATTCCTCAAACCCCTAAGATTCTTCTAGGTGACCAGACATCCTCATGTCCAAATGTCACTCCATAGGAAGGTCCCTTTAAAGAGACTTATAGGGAAGGGTTGGGGGGAGAAGCAGAGCTGCTCACCCTTCTCGTTCACATATCCTTTCTCTAGGACACTCTAACACCCTCTTATGGTATCCACTGGATTTCACCTATTCAGACAGCAGAGTAACCTGACTTGGCATCTGCTGTTGCCATTCAATAACAGTTTCCTCTCCCGTATCCATAACTCATTGTTAAATGAGGATGTGAACAAGGCAGCTTCCTATTTCTGTCCTCCTTGATGACCCATAGACATGAATTGCTTTGATGGCTGATTCAGCCCTTTTCCAGAAATAGGTGTCCCTAGCACTGGCTCTTCCCAGTCTCTTCCTGCCTTCTTTTAGAGCAGGCCTGTGGAGCCGTGCTGGTGCTGTCCCTATACAGAGAAGAGACTGTGGGAGGTGAGAGCTTTCACTGCACGCAGGAAGAGGACACACAAGGAGGCTTCTTACCTTGTTCTTCCCTCCTAAGAACAAGAGTGCCCAGGAGCCAGGTAAGCTCAGTCACAGGTTAGATGCAGCTTGCTTTGCAAAATCGTCTCATAGCAGAACATATTTGATTAAAAACTGCACAGCACACACACGCAGCTGCCCACAAGTTGGCTAGGACTCAGGAAGTCCCGAAGCTGGGTTTAAAAATCTGTTCTCACAGCTTGAAAATAATGCTTCTAAACCTAAGGACAGTGTCACATGGGGACTGATTAACAGAAGTTTGCCACTGATTTTGGAATGTAATTACCTCGTATCAGTGAAGGTTAATTTCAGTTAAATAGATGACAGCAATATCCTTTGAGTCTGGGTAAGCTGATCTAAGATGAAGCTGCCAGTTCAGTGATTTAAAATTAGAGCAATGCTCTCCCTCCTTCAGGCCCCCAGCATCATTCTTGTTACCACATGCTAACCCCGCTGCAATCTGATGCTGTACCCGCTCAAGAATTGCTATGCTCAAGTGGGAGGCAACGAGAACACAAGCACCACTGCTACAAAAGTCAAATAGAATTTGCTTTATTACGAAAAAGGATGAAGAAATATGGGGGCTGTTTCTGCAGCATCATGATGGCACTGTGTGCAACTCCTACGTACAACCCTCTCTTTGTAGGATAGGTATGTGCCCTCTCTTGAGGAACTCCCCAAAGAGAGCACAATACAACAGTTGTGAGGGGTTCCTTACTATCTGGAAAAGAGAAACAGGCAGACAGGCACCAAAGGGCTAATAGAGAATAAGTATCATTTCATTAAAACCAGATAGCTAAAGGAAGGGAGGAGAAACCCAAAGAGCACACTCACTTATGAGCAATTATTAATAACCCATCAAATTGAAAAGCAATTCTTTCTCAGACCTGTGGCAGTCTAGTTCTCAAGGAAGGACAGTCTGGTGCCCTTCTCCAACACATCAAAGCCCATAGCCTTTGTCCATTAGGGTTTGCACATAACTGCCTGGCCATGCCAAGTCTGCTCACACACAGGCAAAATAGCAATGTCATGGATGGTGATCTGGCCCTTAAAACCCAAAAACTGAGTTTCAGCCAGAAGAACACAGGAGAATCTGTCTCTCGGGCCATTGGAATGGTGCCTCATTGGACAAATATCCTTTTCTTTTAAACGTCAGACTTTAGCAACCCCTACTTATGTATGTGGACAGAGTACAGCAGTGCTTTATCCAAATATTTCCTAGGTATATTAGGCAAATATAACAAAGATTCCACTGGCTTTTATGGCCCCTTTCCATTTTTTGCTGCCTTGTTACAATGGCAGATCTTAAACTCTCTGTGAACTTTAAGCCAGAACAGCTCCAGTGCACGAAAGGTGAAAAAGCAGTGACAGACACACAGAGCTAGGACTGGAATCAGCAAAATGTCATTCACATTTCACTTATATGGAGTCAATTTCTGGGATGACACACATATCCAAAAAGCCCCTTCAGCTTTTAAAATTATCACTAATAGACCTTTTTAATGGTTACGTCTAGTAATCCACTAGCAATCCTAGATAAAAATCTTTGCCCCTCTTACTACCTAGAACTTGTAAACTGAAAGAACTTGCTTTTATGCTCTGAATAATTTTTAAGGATGTAATTTTACATTTCTATGTACTGACTGAATTCTATATCCTCAAAACAATTGTTAATTTTTCTCTGCCCTAATGTTTTCCTATTTGCCTAAACTTTTTCCCTAATTCCCTTTGAAATGCTCATTTGCAGATGCTTTCCTCTCACCTGGTATCGCTCAAAACTTTGCTACATTCATCTTCAACTCTGTTGACTCAGTTCTACTCTCCTGGAGATCTGAGCAGGATGATATAAGCATTGCAGTCAGTAGAACAATATAAAACTGTTTTGAGAGAAGAGCCAGATGGAGAGAGACATATGCATCCTGGGCATGTGAGGACACACTTGCAGGACTGACCCTGAGGGGTTTCGAAACAGTTAATGCTGTCACTGGATTGAAAACTCTGTTTTATGCTAGTAGCACATAAAGCTTTTCACTCTTGTCTGTGGTCACCTGCAACTTATCAATAAGTATTTACCATACATTTTTCACATAAATGACCTTATAGTCTGAGTTCAGCATGCCCATTACTGCTTTGTGCCGCAAGATGTATCTGTTGTTTAATAAAACTGTTGTTAGCAGCAACCTGAGAAATGTGTGATCACATCTTTTCTCTTTGGACAGTGTCCTTTTCTTGCTTTGTGCTGTAGGAAGAGAATACAACTAGGATGACTGGCAAGGTTTTCCACGACTTACATCAGAAAACTTTAATCTGTGATCTAAATTTTACCTCTTAATACTTTGGTTTTACAACTCTCTTTACCCACAAACCAACGTCCCTCCTCCCACCAAGAGGAAATCTGGCCCTCTCTTCCCTGTATTAATCTAGTGCCAAATGGAAGAGTTTCACGAGAGGAAGCAGCCAAAGATCTGTACATCTTATCTAAGATGACATAACTCTTAGAGAAGCTTGGCATTTCTCTTTTATCCCCAAAGCAGTCAGGAGGAAAAGATTTTGCTCTCACCAAACTATCAGCTGAAAACTGGGTGCTTCTGAAAGCATCTTTGATGAGAAAATGCTTTCATACCAAAAATGAAACACAGGCTGGCCACAGGTATGGGCCATCAGCAGCAGCAGGACTGTCAGCTAGACATAGCAGAGTCTCGGGGTGTAAATCCACTTTATTTGGACAGCTTGCCTATAACAAGTCCTCAGAGAAGCCATTTATCATTTGCAGAGCAGCCCAGCAAGGCACTGTGGGGCAGAACCAAGTTCCTCCTGGTCCTCCTGAGGAAAGCCAGCAGTGTGACACTCCTGCCTTGCATGGGCTGGGGCAGCTCCTCTTCCCTGTGCCAGGGACACATTTCCCTAAGGTGAGCCCCAGCCAAATTGTGGAGCAATGTCAGCCACCAAAGGACATTTGTTGTGTACTGTCACCTCTCAGCAGGACCTCTGCGGTTGTGCAGCTGAGCTGCTGTTCCTCTCTCCTAGCCATGGGTGTACAAGACATCAGGAGAGTGAGAGAATTACCCAGCCTTTAACCCAGCAGTTCTTTGGGAGACAGAAGGGAACACACTTCTGTGCTCTCCTCTCCTTGTCCTCTTTCTGGACACTGGAGAACACCAGCCACAGCTGATGTAGTGAGGGTCTTTGAACTCAAAGCATTAATATTTCAGAGCCTGTCCTCCCCTGATAACATCTGTGACAGCTCTTAATAAGTCTTGCACATCAGTGCACAACTAAACATGCCAAAATCCATGAGGCAACAGATCACACATTCATAGGATGTTCAAAGGGAAAATGTGATGTCAACTCACCAAAGGCAGCCCAAGTACACGCACAAGAGGTGGGATAAGGACTGTAAAGAGTTAATAGGACCATTTAGGATACTTTTTTTGGACTGCCCTGCCTGAGGAGACAGCAGATTTTCCCACATGTCAGTGACCTCCTCCTGCCTACACTTATCTGTGGCTGCGTATAGGACTCTGCTCATGAGAGTTATCACGGAGCCTTTAAAAAGCCCATAAACCCAAAGACTACATGGGAGACAGGACACTAAAGGACAGGGTGAAGGATTTTCTTAACTGATTGATCACTAAGGCCATTTTGGTATGTCCTGATTATATACAATAATAAAATTTACACAGTGCTGTTTTATATCAGAGAAATTCATTGTTTGAGAAAGCTGCTGTGAGAAGAGCTCTGAAGAGACCTGCTCCTCAGAGCAGTGGCCGCAGAAGTCGTGCTGTGTCCAAACTTGCTGCAGGCAGGGTGACGGTCACCTCCTGTCCCTGCTGGGTGCAGGCAGCCTCCAGCCACTAAAAAATCAGGTGCTGCTTTTGAGGAACAGTCTGGGGTCAACTGATGGGGTAAAAATCAAGTAACTAAAGTAATCATCCAAGTACTATCAGACATGAATGATTTTAAGACACACCCAAATGTAGTGGTTCAAGTTGGAAAGTCCTGGGTCCCACCACAGCAAAGAACAATGACAAACATCAGCTCTCCAAGGAGGAAGGACAACAGATGTGAGTTTATCATAGGATGATAATTTCAAAACTGCCTGTGCTATTTCAGAGACTAATGTAAGAAAAATCTGTCCCCAGTTACTCTGTATTTCCAGAAATCATCATTCAAGCTCAGTTTAGCAGGTTTGAATTTCTGTTTCTACAGGATTTAACCAGTATTATTCAGCAACCCTCCTGAATGGAAATAGCCCTTTAAAAGATTTGAAGATTTGCTTGTTTATAAGGAAACAATTCTCCCATTGCAAAATTCTACATATTGAGTAAATCATTGTTTGGCGATTCATTTTGCAATTTGTCTGCATAACAGATACAAAAGACTTCCAGCTGACAGCACACCTGGAGCTTCTCCTCTGCAACCCACAGTGGGTGGCAGCAGAGGCCTAGCAGACAGGGCAGAAGCAGCCTGAGTCACTGAGATGTTTATCTGTACAAGCAGATGTTGCAAAGGATGACTTCTCATGTTGTTTTGTCCCATTTAAAATGGAAAAAAAAAGTTTTCTTGTAACTAAAACAAAAGAGACAAAACTGGTTGAGAAATAAATTCTTGTTCAGCATCCTGTCCAAAAGTGTTCATGCTCGTAAGCAATATGCATAACAGGCTCTGATTTGTTTGATGTTAAGCATGAGTAGAGCTTGTAGAGGCTTGAAAGACATCGACCTTCTATGTAATGACAAGTATTTGCCTTTAAGCTTCTTGCTGTTTGATGCAGCCTGCAGAGTATTCAGTCTTGAGAAGAAATGTTAGAGATGTCTATGATAGAAATTTTCTCAGTGGGGACAAATCATCAGCAGTAGTCAGAGATCATGTGGCTCCTACCAGATGTTAAAAAATTATACCCAGGTCCTTACAGCGTGGTATCGAGATTTTAATGGCAGCCGTTCCCAAGACATTCCTAACTCAGAACACCTGTTAGATGGAAACCTTAATTGAAGTTAGGATCCATCAAAGATGAAGTCTCTAAAATTGAACTTAGAGGAGCTAAAAACCAAGAGGTAACTGTGGGCTTATATGTGCTTTCATGCTTTAAAGATTTTGTCCTTTCAAACATTTTGCTCCATCCCAAAAAATACCTGGATTCCCCCGCCTCATGGGAAGCACAGTGGCAATCTTCTGCATTTTCACAAAGGACCAGGTAAAAGCAGAATGACTTCCTGCTATTTCATCTTCCAACACAGGGACCCAACAGACTGCTTCAGTGTAAGGACTCACGAGTATTCAGATCCCTGTACTAAAAACTGGCCTCAAAAACAAGTACGATGGAAGAGTCGACCAAACATCTCTCCTGTGCCCAAAATCTGGTGGCTCACCTAGGACTAGGCAGGCACAGAGGAAAACTGGTGGCTCAGTGAGCCACAGGGAGGTCAACCAGGCTCTAAACCAGCCTTTATATGAAGATGGCTCAAGTTTATCAACATTTTAATACACAGTTTAATGAATCATTTCCGTGCAATTTGCACACTCATTTTTTCCAGAATTTTCCATGTAATTCTTATTTTTTGTGGATTAGAAGTTTCCAAAATCATGTGAAAAATAAAATAAAGAAATCTCCTATTGTAACTCCTCTTTACTGGGGTGCACAATTAAAGCCAGCACTACAGATCTCATACTGTAAAAACCACTGGAATTTTTAATAGACATAAAAAGCATTAACTACCAAGCATTAACAGAAATCCAAAAAGGAATATTAATTTTCATTAAAAATATTTTTGTCAGTAAAAATGCATCACAATCCATTGCAGCTTCCACAGAGTTGGGTCAATTAAATCCACTAGACTAAGAAAGGTCAAAAGAAATGTAACCTGATTTCATTAAACTTCTGTCTTTTAATGTGGATGCCTAGTTTACACCAGTAGATTCATTCTTATCCCAGGATTAAGCTCATGTTATTCTTCTAAGTGTATAAAAATAAACAACTCATCAGGAGAAAAAAAAAAGAAAAAAAAAAAAAGGAACGTAGTTCCCTTAAAATTCTGTAGGGCTGCTGTCAATACCCATGTACCTGATGAACACAGTTTTACTTCAAATGTTGCATTTGGAAGTGACTTTGTGGAAATGATGCTGTCACTGTGACTGAAGGGAAAAGGAGGTTTGAAATTATTTATATTCTGACTGTTCCTCTTGATTTGGGTATCACGAGTCACAATAGAAGTTTAACTCATTTATAAAGGTAAAAGCTTTGAAGATTGCATTGTTGAGCATTTTTAGTTTAGGTTTTTTTTCCCCCTTTTTTTCTCTTTAGAATCTCATATTAAAAGTTTTGTTGTGAAAGGAATAAAAAGCAACTTCCAGTCTGTTGCTTGACTATTTAGGACAGATGTGCTGCCAAAGTCCAGCATATTTTTTTAACTGCTTACACATGTACTCCAGATGAGTTTATTGGTGAAACCTAGGTTTTATTCTTGGTCATATGGCTATAAATTAAAAATAAAAAATAAAAAGACAGCTTCCTCCTACTCTTCCTTGTTAAATTAATCTACTAACTATTTTTCTTTCTTGCCTCTGTGTTTAAATTTGTCCACACAGGCTTAAAGTCCAAAGCTGATGGAGATAAGGAAATATTAGGGAGGAGTTTCAATTAAGACTCAGTCAAATTGGATTAGAGATCAAATGATGATAAACAAGTAAAAAATGGATTTTTTAAAAAAGTATATATTATTAAGCTGTCTCACAACTGCGGGATCCTTGTCATTTGACAATATAAGAGATCTCAGGCTCTGCTCTTTCTGGAGCTGCTGCAACCTTGAAAACTTTGTGCTCAGTAAAAGAGGAGTAAAGTTTTCAAAAACTAAACCATGGGTAAAATTCATTTGTCGTGCAGTTCCATTTACTTGTATGAAGTCAGCCTAGTAATGAATTTCAACCATATACTTCACGCAGGGGATTTACTGAGTGAAACTAAACAGGTGGCTCCAAAAGAGGTCATGTAAGACATGAAAGACCACATAGTATTGGAAATCCAGCCATGGTCTCCTTAGCCTACTGTTTGCACTTACCTGGTAACACAGAAACATCTCCTTGAAATTAGCTCTGGGAGTTTAGTCAAAACAGCAATTGTAATTAATCCTCTGAACAATATGTGCAGGAATAGTAAATTCTATTCTACTTGAAGATTTTCACCAGTGTCCTTCAGACACTTAGACCTGAGTTGAAACAGGAGTTGCATGCTTAAGACAAAAAGGGATTGTTTAAATTCTGTGAGATGTGCTGGCAGGAATTCACGTGTGGTCGTCCTGAATTTATTAAAGATGATAGATCCATGATGTGCTGTGATTTTTTAAGACATGGTTTAGGAAAGCTGCTAGAGGCTGGTTTCATCTCTCTTATACCTTGTGCTCTGAATTTAGAACAAATCCCATCCTTTTTATTGCATTCAAGAACTCACAAGTCACAAAAACAATGAAAAGAAACTCAGAAAGTATTACTTAGTATTTTCATGAGGGTAGCAAGAGAACGAGGCACAGACTCTCGCATCCTGTGGGAACATCTGATTCCTGTGTTGGCTCCACGAACAATGGGTATGTACAGAGTTTTGGGGAACCAGAAACAGAATTTACACCACAAAAAAGTGCAGAGTGGCAGAATAAAATATTGGAGCTTTATTCTTCAGGAACAGTTACATGTGACTATTGAAATGTCAGCTACTTTTCCAACTCTTAACCATCTATGACATTTAAGTTAAAATAAATAATACTGATGTCTTTATAATGAAGTCACGATTCAACTATAATGAAAGGCTCAAAAATTATCAGCAGAATGAATTTTTTGAATGGGTCACCCACATCAAAGATGCCATATTCCATCATAGAGATAATATTTTAAAAAGAACTTCCTGGATTCACATCCTTCCAACAGATGATTCAGGAGGGAAGAAAATTACAGAGTTCACTCTTGACAATGGCAGAGGACTCGTCTTTCTTGCACTAATACTGCTGTTTGAAGAACAGGTTAAATTGTGGAGGAGGACTGAGAAACATGCTAGTCAAAAGAAAGAGAAAGCTTATTCCAAGAGAGTACATTTTTTAGATGTGTCAAAATCAAATGACTAATTAGGACAATAATTCAAATTAGAACCAGCTGGTAGTGTAACATTCCTCAGACCCTTATTCAGCAAAAGTTTTGAGTGTTTGCCTGGTTTGAGTCCCACCAAAGTCAATTAACAATAAAAGAGCAGTTCAGAAAGTTTGAAACCTGAGAATAATTTTCCCTATTTTTTGAAGATTTCTGAGGCTTTGGTCTAGTGTTAGCTAGCTCTGTCCAGAGCAAAAGTTTTGCACAAGACCAAGCTACAGCTACATTTGGTAAAGCCTATGTATAAGCACGGCAGTGCAACACATAGGGTAAGTTTTTGACTCTGTCAATCATCCTGCTCAAATCTTGGTGACCAGAGCCACCATTCAGGTGCAAGAAAGCCTTTCTGTGGAGACCCAATCACTGGAAAAGCTTCTTCCTTATCCATTTATGGACCACCATTTCCCTTTTTGAGACCTTATTTCCCTTTGTAAATTTCTATATAATCTCAGCTAATACAATTGTTTCAGATTATGCAATTTATTTTGTTTCTATGACAACCTGAGGATGAGAGTTCCAGTGATTAATTACACATCCTGGAGCAGAATCTTAAACTTCTGGCATTGCCCAAGCTGGCCACATTACCATCAGTTCAGAACTCTTTTTTCCACATCAGAACAATGACCTTCTTTATTCCAGAGACACCCTAAGCGCAGGAAGAGAAGGCAAGCAGTTCTACAAAACTGCCCTCCAAAAGTCCTAGTGTTAGTGTACAGTAGAAAGTCTCTAACAGAGCCCTTCATGAGAGCTTTCAAGAAAATCACAAATTCTTTTCCCTTAACAGTTGCCAAGGACAAAATGCAAGACAGTCACAGAAAAACTAAAGTAGTTGCTGTCACTAGCAATAAACTACAGAAACTTCAGCAGAAACTTAAAAGTTCTCATACTACTATAGAATAATAATTGTAATTCCCTTCTGCTCTCTCAGACCAGGTAAAGTCCATTGCTTTGATGACCCCTTCAGGTTTTATTTTGGGCTTCAGGCCTCATGAAGAAGGATTTCTGGTGATTTTCTGATACCGCTAGCTTCTCAGAAATTTAGGTGTATCTTCTTGTTATCTCAAGCAGTTTGGACATATCCTTAGGAATGTAGGTGTTTGTGTACTGGAAAGGTTTTATTGCTGCTCTTTTTTGAGATATCTTGTATTTGCCACAAGGTTGCTTTTCTGTTGTATTCATTCCCCTGCTGCATTCCAAACATGAGGTTATTGATGAATGTTTTTGAGGCACATAGGTTGCCATCATCTCATAATATGAGATGGTGGATGTAGCTTGTGGAGCATTGTGTCATACATTTGGGAAATAAATCACACTCCAAGTTCCTTAATGTATATTTCACACAGAGAAATGTGTGTCTTATATCTTCTTTTACAAACTTAGGCAAGATTTGCAAATATTTTAGCAAAAGGAGAAAAATGTTTCAGAGACGTAAAAATCCTTCTTGGCCTGTTTGTATGAATTGTCTGAGTGACAGTCTGAAACCCAGCAAATTACTTGCTTTTCCATGAGACTGAGCTCCTTAGAAGCATATTCTATTCTGAGACCAGTGAGCAAGAAAGAAAATAACCTTGCAGGATCCTTTAAGCCTTATCCAAACAAGAGTCAGGATTTTTTTTAAGTGACTAATGACTGGAGGTGCCTTGAGACTCCATAAAGAGGTCTGATTTCCAGGGCTTAAGGTGTTGCCTGAAAATAGCCTTGCTGGTGCCTCGTGTTAGCCAACCTAGTGCAGAGGCACCACAACTCATTAGACTTTTCCCTGACGTGAACTTCTGCTGCAACCTAATGATGATACTGAGTGTGAAACAACCTACAGCCTTCCTGCTTCAGAGACTCCTCCATGTTTCCTCTCCTACACAAGACTGAAATAGCTGTCCTGGTTGTTTGAATCAAAATTGAGTAATTCAATTTGTCAGACAGAAATTTTGGAGACTCTCATGACTGAGACATTCTCTACTTCCAAACCCCACATGGGAAGAGAAGAAAATGAAGTACTTTGCCCCTTTAGATGTCAAAGATAACCTCCAAGTTGTAAAACAATCAACTCACTTGTTACAGAGACCTCAAGCAGACAGACTAAAGCAAAAACAACCAAGGTGCTAATTTCAGCAATCGATCTCCAGGCCAGGGTTCACTTCAAAGGATGCTCGTGATCATTTGAGTGTTAACATTTCCAAACAACTAGTATAGAAAGAAATATCCTGTACTGGGTTAAGTGACTTTTTTAAAGGAGTGTAATTCATTCCGACTGATATACCAGGGAACATATGTTAAAAATCAGACTCTCTGCGGCGTAGGAACTGTTACAATTAAAATAATGAAAGTCTACCCTCTAGGGTAAAAATGAATATGCCTTTACCAATGATACAAAACAGCAGTGCCGCGTTTAGAAGGAGAAAACTCCACTGTATTTTGAAAGGCAGACCAGACCACCTTCAAAAAAGAATCACTGCCCATTGAGATTTCACTCCCATTGTACTCATCCCCTTGTGCCTTTGGGTTCTGTTCACAACTATTACTCTGTAGATGGCTTAGGACAGCACTGGGCATGTATAGTTTCACTGAAGGTATTTCCAGGGGAGGACAAGGGATCGGAGACATCTCAACTGGAAGCATTTACAGCATAAAAATTTGTGTACATTGGTCAACTAGCATGGTCTCCTGCCTTCCCTCTAACTGTAGAATCAGGATACCATGTGTTGTAACTGAAATAAAGGGAAATATAACCATATAACCATGTCTGCAGTAGACCAGAGTCTACCTCTCCTGAGCAATGCTGTAGCTTTAAAGGTAGCCATTATGTGTGAGTTAACCACTCATATTCTGACTATCTATATAGTTTATTTCACTTTTCGTGGACACATGTACCTGGCAGGACAGAGAAAGGAGCCTGGGAAGACAGTAAGAATGTTATCCACTAGTAGGTCAGCATTTGTCCACCATTTTTAGACAGTCTGCTTTTCTTCAGCTGAGCCTTCCATGCTAGAGTCTGTGCCGTCAGACCAGGGAACAGACACTGGGCTGTATTCCTGCCAAGCCCCACTGATAAGGGCATGTTCACATTGGCCTGGGAGGAGGCCAGTTCTGTGGCCTCAGACTCAGTGACTACTCATCACTCAAAACTCTTGCCTTGAGCCAGGTCATAGTTTCAGGCACCTCAGGAAGTTATCACCTCCCAGGGAACCCAAAGTCTTCCATGCCTGTGTGGAGTAATTAAGCTCTCTGTTCAACTGCAATGTTAATTGTAAGGTGCTTGCGTGCAGTGGCAAACCATAGGCTCACTTGCAAGACAGCTTGGCTGCCTAAGTTATGTTCCAGCTGTCCATTAGCTGTGGGTTCCCAGCTAAGACAAAGTAACTGCCATATGAGCAGTCAGCTCACTTCAGAAGAAAGTGGAACAATTTCAAATCGACAGGAAACTGAACTGACCCTGTTCTGCTCAGCTGTGTTCTTCTGATTGATAGTGCAAATTCTACATGACACGTTCTCCATGTAAAATTACTGCTGTCTCCGTGTGGCTAACATTGGCTAGCCAGAACTTCTTTAAGCTGCTAGTCCCAAACAAACATTTTGTAGCATGGTAGCGTTCAGTCTGAGCTTTTCTGTCCATCTTTGCATGTGCTTGTTTTGCCCAACAGTATGCCAGGATTTCTGAGTATTTCTTTTAGAGAATATTAAGGCAGATAGGTAAGCTTTGGACTTCTGGACAAGAAATTTATTTCTTAGATATATGTTAAATTGCATCCACAGCCTGTCGTATGTAATAGTTCATTGCTGACTGTAGTTCGGGTGACTATCAGTTCCAATATGGCTGGTCATTGCAAGCTCTAATTTCCTCCAGTCCCAGGGAGGATAGAGACCACAAAACTAATAATCTACTGGTTCCATCACAAACAGCCACAGCTGAAAACCCTTTGCAGAATGCCCATAAAGGCTTTGTGTGGCTCCAGTGGCCAAAAAACCATGCACGTTTGGAGCTCCTGGAAGGAAATGATGCCTGATTGCCACAAGTGGTTTTCCACATGAACCTGGTTCCTGTAGCACTCTTAGATGCACTGTCATATCTGCACGGGAATCTCTTCCCTTGCCAGTTCCTCTAGATTCAATGGCAATACAAACTGCCATGTTTCTCCCCTAGAGCCACTCAAGGATTTCAGTTCCCTAATGTAAAAACAGTGATGGCATCTGTGAGAGTATCAACTTGATGCTGGCAGTCACATCTCTACTCACCCACTTGGGAAGTACCCTGCCTCACACATTTATTCTCATACAGCTTGTGGTCCATGAAACATTGAGAGAGGAGAAGAGCATTTCTCTTGCCCATCTTTAAGCTGCACTGATCAGTTATACAAAGAACTCAGACTGTAATGAACATGCATTTCAAACTGTGTTCAGTCCTGCTGCCCTGTTGCACAAAAAAACAACTGTCCCTCACCCATAGGCAAGATGCGCTCGGCTCATGGGCTTTGCACACCAGGGGAGCAGAGCCCTTGCTGGCAGAACGCTGGTGTCACCCAGCAGACAAGAGTTTAATGCCTTCCGACACAACCTTTCATTCACCAACAGCCAGCAAAAGAATCGCAGAATCACAGAATGTTCTGAGCTGGAAGGGGCCCACAAGGATCATCAAGTGAGCACCTTTGCTTCCTTTCCTAGGAATTCCACGAGTCTGGGATCGATGCACAAGGAAGATGACTTATGGCCATGATGACTGTGTAAGGAAAAACACATAAAGGTCAGAGCAGACTTGAGAGAAAACATGTCCACCTAATAGGAGAGTCTATTAGGCTTTTCTCTGCCTGGCCATGCCCTCACTATTTTAACTACACAGAATTAAACCCGGCTAAGTTAAAAATGTTCAGTTGAAAATTGCAAATGAATGTAACTGAACTCAAGGCCCTTGTCCTACTCCACTCTCATCTTTTTTTCACTGTCATCTCTTTTCTTCTCCCTTCCTTCCTCCCTTCCCAGTCAGCATTTTTGAAGTTTATACCATACTCAACTTTGGCATTTCAGTAATGCACTTGGAAGTTGCTCCTAGAGGCCAAACTTTATTCTTCCATGTGAGTTATTTTTTGTTTCACTCTTGAACAGGCATTTCTTGGAAGGGCAAGTACTCACAGAACCATAGCACATGGCAATCATGTAAATATTAATATTCACACAACACTGAAGATTACAAGATAATTAAAAGCTATGTAGCCATGTAACTCAGTTTATAAAGAGTATGACAGTTATAGGACCAAATTTTGTCTTTCTTCCAGGCCTGACTCCTTGGAATCTCTTTTTTCCCCTTTGTTTATGAGTAATTAATCATTTGGAACCTGATCCAAAAAGCTCTAGAGTCAATGCAAGTCTCCCATTGACTGCAGCAGATTTTGGTCTTTGATTAAGTAAACTCTCTTGAGTCCTTGGCAGTTCAGACCTCAAGCACATTACAGGCCTCCTGGTACCCCATCCCTTGCTTGACAAAGCAAGTTGTCAGAATACTTCCACATGAGATTCACTCTTGGAACAGATGAGAGGGTCAGGCAAAGCCTTTAATTTGGAGAGAAGACATGCATGTCCTCACGCACATTAGGTCACATACTGCCAGAGCCTCTTTAGACCACAGCATCTAAGGGTCAACTGCCTGGCTCAGCTCCCATCTGGTGACACCAGGCCAGCTTGTGGCAGACAGTGACATTCACATCTCCCCAGAGGAGCAGAGGGTCTGTGGGGCTGTGCCATAGACAACTCTCCACAAAAGGATCATGGAGTGGGAACTGTGAAACAAGGCTTGGTAGGCATAGCATCAGCAAAGAGTGTTTCCAGCTTCCCCCTCTCCTACCCAGCCACCACTTTGGATTAGACTTTGCTTTTTTGGTGGTTGCATCTCTTTCTCTTTCTGGCTTGCACACAGTTATGGAGTCAAACAAACAAATTACACATCTGAATACAGCCCTTGGTGGATTAATACCTATTGGTTTATGGGAGCTGTTTAAATGCAATCTCTCTTTTTACAGATTTATTGCTTTAGCTGTTTTCCTTCTAGCTGTAGAGGGGCAGTAAGCATTGTGATAAAGTGATGCAAATGGACAGGTTTTCTCTCACACCTTGTAGGAGCCCTTCACAGACCCCAATTGTCAATAGACTACGTCCCTTACTGAAAAAATGAATGTGTTTTAGACCAGAAGAAAACTGACTGGTGAATAACAAGCAACAAGTACTTAATACTGGGCTTTTCTTTTTCTCTTAGAAACTGTAGAAAGTCAGTCCTAAGTTAATTATGTTCACAGGGAAGCATTTCAGAGATGTTCACAGAGCGAATGCATCACTCTGCTTGAACAATGAGACCTAAAATAACACTTAATGGCACTCTCCCTAAACCAAAATAACCTATTTGGAATACCTTTTTACTGTACTTCCTGCGCAAACTTGTTCAGTAAATCCCAGAAATGTTACAGCAAGTCTTTTGCAGTGAAAGTGTTTCTCAGGTAAATACATGTGCTTTAGGTGTTTATTATTATAGTATGTTCTGAAACTGTCTCCATCCCATTTTTCTGTTAGACTGGATCGAAACGGATCTTATTTAAAGCTAGCATGTCACCATCACAATATTGCATGGTAACCAAAAGAAAGCAATTCAGAAGGTGAATTTTAAGTAGTCCACATTTCACAACGATTCAGTTACGTCATTTCTTCCTCTGCCCATATATATTCTGTGCCCTGGGGCTGAGGTTTCACAATACTACCACACCCCAGCAACTTATTCCCCACACCCTGTGTTTCTCCTCCCTGATCATTTGTATACCCTCCAGAACAAGCTGGCTCATGTTTTGGGCGAAATTTCTTCAGTAATTAATGTTTGACCTCCAAATAGTTAGTGAAGTAATTTGAATTACATGTGTAAATAGATAATTTAAAAGCTTTTACTTAGTGTTAAAATACAAACTGTGAAGGCTTTCTCCTATCCACTTAGACAACTTTGTATGTATCCATTGAAGGATGAATTCCAAAACATTACCACTGACTGGAATCTAATGTGTGCTTTTTGCAGTCATTTTAAAAGCCCATGTATCATTCATTTGCATGAGTTTTCACAAATAGCAGTCCCCCTCTAATCCCTGAAACTAAATACACAAAGCAGGCTGAACTAAATTTTGGCTTTAATACTGAATGAAGTTAAAGAAAATGGTTTATTGCTATGAATTTCTACGGCTTGTTTGTATTTTTATTTGCATGTAGATAGTCATGATTCAATTTAATAATTACTGACTGGTCAAGGCTAAGGGAAGAAGTGATGTGAATTCCCTCCATACTCCCACTAATGCTGTGTGCTTGTGTGATGAAGTCACAGTGAGGGACAAGAACATTGCCATGGAACACAAGCTCTCTGATGCTTTCTCAGCAGTGCTGGAGCTGCAGAAACAATGTTAGCCAGAGTTTTTGAAGAAGCACTGGTTGAACTTCACATACATAAATTAAACACTGTAGTGAATTTTCTCTTCACGTGTCTGTAGTCACGTGTTCGTCTGAACAGCAATATGTCTATATTTTACAAAAAAATAGAAAAAAATTCTATTCTAAATCTAAAAATTTGGCTCCATCCTTTCAAACAGATGCTCTACATTCTTCTAAAAACTGTGCTGCTATAGATATCCGCTGGGGCACAGCATGTTACCAGGTCATTTCTACAAACTTCTCTAAATGAGTAATTGAAGTCAGTCAATGCCACCAGCCACAGAAAAAATTCTTACTTCAACTGAGAAGAGAGAGATTTTATGTTCAAATCTCACCGCAGAGGACAAGAGCGGTACAGCCTTGCATTTTGAAAACAAGTCACAACTTTACACCACAAAAGGTCAGCCCCAGCTCCTGAGTGGGGCATCAGGACACATGGCAAAGAATATCAGAACGAGATCTGGGCAAAGAGGTATCAATGGACATTTTCACCAAATACTCAAAAAGTTGAAAAAAATAAAAAATTATCTCCCAGAATACACATTAAAACCATGAGCCAACCAAGCTGTTTCTTTATCTTGATTTCTTATGTGTATTAATAGATATTAGACACATTCAACTAACAGTAATATCATTTAATTTGACTGTGGATTTGGAAAGTGGATTTTTAAAAAAAGTCATATGTACTCTTTCTGATGATTTTTATAATATTCAATGCAGCTGTCTCATGGCACCAGACAGGATGATCCAATGCCTCACCTCAAGGATGTTTCAGCAAGGTTTCCAGTATGCTTGCATGAGGGCTCTGTCCCTCCACGTTTAAGACTGTCACAGAATCACTTGATGACACCCAGGTACAAAAAGAAAGCTTTCTGTTTATATCAGCTCTCCAACCGGTACAACACTACCTTTTCTATTACATTGTCCCTTATCTTACTCAGCCTTGTACTTTCACATGTCCATTCATAAATCAATTGAAAATTAACTCTCTCCAAATGCAGCCTGTAATTTATGAAAAACCTCACCGTAGAGCTTGTCCACAGAAAAAAGGTTCAATCCTAATTTGAGTAAAAGTGAATGCTAGAGCATCTTTTGAGGGTTAAATTTGGTGTGGCTAAGTGTGTCATAAGCTTTGTTTCTCCATGTGGTTGATTATCCCCGTGCCTAGTCTCAGTCACAAGCTAGACACCATCATCATCATCATCACCACTGAGCCTGTTCATGGATTTAGAACAAGTGCATTTATTACTGTAGAAGTTGGCAGGAAATTCAAAGGCATGGAGGGTGAAAGCTCTGAACCACAGAAACACAGACACTGCCAGCTCTGACACCAAAGGAAAGCACTAAGGCCACAGCTCCCATCTGAGCAGCGTCAAGCCCATGGAGGACCTATCATTAAGCTGGCTCTGCCTGGAGGTGAAAGGAAGAATGACAGGGAAAGAAACTCATCAAGAGGCAGCTGATCCCTTCAACCAGGACCAAGCTGGCCCTGAAGAGTTCTCACCAAGCTGCAGATGCAAAAGACAGAAAAACCCTGACAAGGTTTTTGGGGCAATGACAAGTCAGCTGAAACCCAAAAGATCCTGTTAGATATGAGCTTGCTGTGATTAGATTAAGTGTTCTCTTTCTGTAATTTCTTCGTTTACCTCTTTTATAAACATTTGTAACTGTGTTGCCTATATTGGATGCTGTAAGTACTTCTCCTGGCATACTTCCCAAATCTCTCCTTTAATTTAAACCAGGCTAAGGTAGCTGGGTAAAATCAAAGTGTTTTTCATCAAGACTGGTGAATTTAAAAACATGTGTATTAAGAAACTGTGTCATGTATCCAGCTCCCCAACATACTTCAACAGAGTCAAAGGGCAAAGGACCTGCCCATACAGAAACTACATGAGCTGACTGAAGACTTGGCCCTGCTAGGAAGGAGAAACAATCCTGTGAACATAGCCTCCCCTGGCACACAGTGAGGCAGTGGGAAGCAGTCCTGAGCACAAGGAGCCTCCAGGAGATTTTTCTAAGGGAAAAGCATTTTTATTTTCCATGATTGCACGTGGCAGACAACATTAGACAGTTTGGCAGACCTGCCACTCTCAGAAGTCACACAACTCTCTTTATTTGCAAAACCAGCTCTGGAAAATTGAAGGGCAGCTGAAAAAAACCTGGAAAGGTTCTGAATGTGCAAAACCTGTAGTTTCACAGTTTAGCCTCAAAATCAAGCCACTTTTGTGCTAGAGTGGCATGATATCTGTTTCAGCGCAATGTTTTTTCTCTTAAGGTTTTCAAATAGGGCTTTAAAGTTAAAAAATAATCTGTTTGTACAGTTGTGTTTAATCTGTATGTTGGATTCGTGGGGACAGGTCCCCTCTTTTAGAAACAGCAGAATTCTTTGACTACAGAGTTAGGTTTTGGGGTGTATTTAAGTCAGCATGCTCCATTTAAAGTAGGATTCACAAGACACTATCACAATGCAAACAAAGTTTATTGCTATTTATAATCTTCTTTTCACTTTAAAAACCAATGGAGAATGAGGCTTGTGCCAGGTACCACACCAAGAGAACATCAGACTGGCTCCACAGAAGGAGCTCATTGAACAAACAGAGTCCTAGTGTTGGGAAACACACAAGCCCTTGGAAAGCACAATGAGCACAAAGCAGTAGCTCCTGGGTATTGGAGCGGGGGATTGGCCAGAAGGTGTAGGCAATGAAAGGAAGAAAGATGCTGTAAAATATGGTAGGCAAAGGGATAAGAGTGGAGTGACACAGAGCTGAAGAAGCTGAACTAAAGGGAATGGGAGGATGGACACAAAGAGGCAGACAGCATGGCAAGCTGGAGCCCAGGCAAAACTCTGTGGAGCCTCTGAATGCCAGAAGTCCTGGGTTGTGGCTGGCTACAGCCTCTGGCCAGTTCCTCTGCAGACTTCCCTGTGGGCCACACAGTGGAGTGGGGAGGATGAGGCACCTGGGCAGGGCTCTCCCCTGCACACCTCTGGGTTCAGAAGGTTGCTGGCAAGCTCCATCTCTCCCCTTCCCCTCCGTGCAGCAGGCCCGGTTTTGGCTGCCTTCACAGCTGCAGCTGTTCCTACCAGCTGGAATCAACCGTCCTGGCCCTGTTCCAGCTCAAAGCAATTACATTCTTGCAAGTGGATATTGCAACTTCCTGTCCTAAACAATCATGTACTGTTCCTCTGCACTTTTAACCAGCTGCTGCCTTCTACTCAGAGATGGCTGCAGGCACAGGGGTGGGGCCCTGGAAGAAAGGTGGTGGAGTATCAAGAGGAGATCATTCCTGTGTAGGTTCACCTGCAGCTTAGAAAGGTCAAGGAGTGCTTCCTGGCAGCTCTGAATGTCTGTATATAGCGCTCAGAGCTTCAGCAACATATAAGTGATGGAGAATAATATTACCTGGGCTAAACAGTGCAGCAGGAGAGTGCTTCTCCTTGGCCCAAACCTTCCAGGAGAAATATTCCTCTGTGCCTGAACTTCATAAAACAAGGCATCTCCAAGAGCTTTGGCAAGAACTCCCTTGCCTTTGCTAAACATTTAAAACCAGAGCCTGGCCAATAACACCTGGAAAGGGGTTTTGTAAAATATCTTAGTGCAAAATTTGCTGAAGGCATCCAAATGATAAGTGGGATGACTGGTCCCAAACTAACATACCTATTTACCTGCAGCTGGTCTTCTAGAGCCATTTCCCTCAATCTCTAGCTTCTACATTGTGTGCACATGAGAAGAAGAGGAGGTATATATATTTATATACCAGAGAAGAACCAGAATCTGCCCGGGCATACTGTTCCTTTCTGACTTTGCTACGTGAGCAGCGTGGATCTGAAGTGATCATAAGACCTTATTATTTCTGTAACCTTTCCCACATCTGAGCTTTTCAGAGGCATGGATTAGTCAAGGTATCCACCCCTCTGAGGAAGGTGCTCACACATTCGTTAATGTAAGCACAACACAGAGTAGCACAGAGTGAGGCAAAGTGCCTTGAAAGACAGAGTAAACACATGGGGAAGCTGGGAGCCAGGCTCCCAAGTAAAAGGCTGTGAGCATGCTGTAAAAGGTCAGAAGGATTTTGGGGATAGAAATTCCCACTCAGACAGGCAGCATCTCTTGTAACAATCAGCAGATCCACACCGACTAGTCAGGACAGTTAAACTCCTTATTTCATCTAAGAATAATTGACTGCACATTTGGGGAGGGAGGGCTTTTAAACATTGCTGATTCTTACCTCCTTGGTTCCTAGTGCCTAAACCTTGATGTCTGTTGCTAGTGGGCTGTTGATGTGCCTGTGAATTACTTGTACCTGGTGGAAATACCAAATATTCCATGAACAGAGCAGTACCTTAACAAGACTACAAAAGCCTGATATATATTTTCTGAAATTCTGAAATTGCAGTTAACATTATTTCCCAAGCACTTTAGTAGACCAATATTAAGTGATGCAGTGACAAAAGAAGCATTTTGCAAAAAAAGAAAATTAAACTAACAGTCACATGATCTTTCCACCTAGTGTTTTAGATTTGTGATAGGCTCTGTCTTGGCTGACAGCCAGGCAGTCCTAAATATAGTGTAAAACCAAATATTTAAGTGTAAGTCGGAACAGACAGGGTTTTTTGGTTGGTTTTGGGTTTGTTTGTTGTTTTTTTTTTTTTTTTTTTAACACATTTCTTTCAAGTGCTACAAGGGCGGCTGCAGATGCAGCAATTGATAAATTTCTCCTCTAAAGGAAGTAGTATATGTCCTGGATTCCCAAGATAATGCTACAGGAGAGCAAGTACTGAAGTATTATGATGTATGGATTTGAGTGCCATAATTTATAAAAATGTCTCAAAGTGTTGTACAATACAGAAAAGCATGCAGATAAATCATAGAAACATATACAATAGGTATAGTATATTTTCAGCATGTGCTGTCTGCCAGTTTGTTACATATACACCTGCACAGGGGAGTGCTAGAAAGCAATACATTCAACATTATTTATTACCTATTTGTATCACAAAGCTGTCTTTATCTGCATGTATCACTTAAATGCTCTACTTTGCGCAACTGTACTCTGTTACACCCAGTTACCTCTCCTGCATGGCATTACCTGAGCAAGGCCACTACAGAGGGAATGAAACAGGGGCACTGAAAAAAAAGTTTTAACCAGGATGTCTTACTGAATTTCCACAACATCCTGATCTCACGTGGGATTCTGATTTTTTATCTTTTAATTTCATCTCATACAACTGCTTTCTCCAGTTTTTCCCCCTGCTAGCCTTGTGCTGGATGATCTCCAGCCTGTTTCGCAAATGGGAACACCCCACTTGCCCCTTCAATAAGCAATTCTTGTTCTTCCTGCAGCTCTGTGCACAGGCTCAGAACTAAGCCATCTGGTACCAGAAGACAAACTTACCACAAAAAAAGAAAACACTTCCTTGCACTAGTGAGTGAAAGAGTGGATCTCCAAGGGTCTGCAATAACCAAAGTCAAATAGATCTCCAATCCTAAGCCAGGACTGAGGAAATACTGACATGTAAAGACTGCTTACAATGGATCCAGGAAATCCAGCATCCAACTCCACAATCATCACTGAAACTTTTTGGGTTTTTTTTTTTCTCTAATTAGAAAGTTTTGGGCTTTTTAAAACTTTAAGTACTGGGAAATTAAAAGAGAATGTTCTTCAATTCCTTTTATCACTGACTTCACACTCTAACACCACTTGCAACAGTTAATAATATTGCCACCCTGATTTTGAATCTCCTCCCAGTCCTCCTCCCAACCTTCCTTCTCACATAAATCATCCTGGTCTCTTTTCTATCACTCAAATAGCATGTTTACTATCTTAATCTCATGCTCATCTTTTTCATGCCTAATTAAAGTTTTCTCAGAGCTTGGAGTGTGATCTAGTCTAACCTTTTTAGTTTTCCAAGTCCTGTTAATCAAAGAAAAATAATTATCATGTTATCACAAAAATTAAGACCATTGCCATAGTGAGGAAAGGAATTCCTCCCTTTTTTACTGTCATCTATGCCTTCCCTGTCCCTTGTTCTCCATAACAATGGTCAGGCTGACTGAAAAGCTTTGGGTTTGTTTTTGCACTGGCACATCTCTTGCACTCAGTTACTGGATGCCCCATTCTCTTGGGAATTTAGATTGTCTTTATTAATTGCCCATTAGTAACAACAGATCATGTTGATTAACAGTTTAAAGAAAACAAACAGACAGCTCCTATTAGTTTTTAAAGCTTCTCTTTGAGTGTCCTATTTAAGTAGTTCCTCAGGGACTGCTCTTCAAAGCCAGGCCCATTTTGTTGATAAGAGTCTACTACAACACACCAAGCATCCAGCCGAGCAGAAAAGGGTTCAGTGGGACTGTGAAGCTGCCTAAATAGGCAGATGCTCTCTTCTTGTCTACTCTTGCAGGACATTTTATTTTTTCCCCACAAAATCTGATGAGCATGAAAGAAGGTTTAGGACATGACTTTTTTCAGGGTCATGCAGCTGTGTTAAAACCATTAAACAGTATCTAGGGTCCCTATGCCTTACCATAAACCAGTAAATACTGTACAACAGGAAAGAGATTTTTATAACCATAGCTTTTACTTCGAGCTGTGAGGGTACAGGTTTTTGGGTTTGGAGAGGAAAAGTTTTACTCCAGACTCATTATTTTTCTCTTATTTTATATGTCAAGTATAAATTCTGGATGATTCATTCCTGTTCCAAACCACCATCATGTACAGGTTCTCTATCACGGCTGCTGAAAAACAGGAATGGTTTTTATTCACTACCACTTATAGAGTGATGTTGAGTGAATATCACTTTTTGACCCAATACCTTTGATCAGGTACAGGACAATGAAACTTTGCCATACACCGCTTTCCCCAGTAAAACCCCCTCTCTGCACTTCTTTATAGCTTTGCTCTCAGAGCTGAGACATTCCTTTTTACCATTTCTAACCCTTCTAGATGTACCTACAGACACATGTGCTACAGACACATGGTTTGCACACATGCTGAAACTTTTCTCTCTTCACCTGCCAGATTTAGCATGGAAGAGGCTGATGGCCCATGCAGTCCAAGATTAACACGTGGCCAGATGGAGGTTTTAAAGGATAATGTCCCTGAACAGATCGAGGAAACTTCCACAGAATCATAGAACAATTCAGGCTGGAAGGGACCTCTGGAGGTCACCTAGTCCATCCTGCTGCTCCACGAGGGGCCAGTTTCAAATGTAGATCAGATTTCTCAAGCCATTCCAGTCTCAAAATGAGCTGGTCTCTGCCAGAAACCCAATAGTGACACTTCCCAGAAAAATAACCATACATAGCATCTTTCCAGTAAATCAGCTACAGAACAAACAGGTTTAATTACAGCCACTACACTTTCACTGTTGGGTAATTCCATGACAGAGAATAGCTCATTATAGCATCTTCCCCTACAGGAGAGAGGCAAACAGGTCAATTGGATAGAAGTTATAGACAATCAAAAGCTAAAAAGTTTAGTGCCCTAAAGTTACAGACTAGCCACATGTTAGTCTCCCATTGTCAAGATGCCCAAGTCACCTTTAGTCTGTCCCACCCCTGGGACACACAATAAGCCTTTCTTCTCTGCAGCCAAATAGCCATTAGTTTTAAAGCTTCGCAGCATCAACTAAATCAACCCATGATATTATCTATTGCAGCTTTTTTGCATATATAAAATCAAAGCACAAGCCATTGGAGAGCAAATATATTTTGCCACGTCTGCAGCACCAGAGGCCTCAGGTACAGGTAAGTGCTGTGTTGATAGAGCTGTGATTCCCTTGGGAATCCTTTGAGCCATTCTGGGGGCTGGCAGTAGCGTGTCTTCAACAAAGCATTGTAAGCTTCCACAACCTTACTCCACTTCCAGTCACCCTCCTTCAAAAGAGAACTCAAACAGCTCCCAGTCACGCAGCTTTTAAATTAGATAAGAAGCAAACAGGAAAAATACAGGAAAAAAGAATTAATAAAATCATCATAGTGGTAAGAAAGAGTAATATATTTCAAAAAGAGGTCCAAATTAAATTATTTTTCTCACAAAGTCACAATCTCTTTGGGGAGATGGGCTGGAGTTTTTTTCTATTATTGCTGTTGGACAGGAAAGAAGAAGATTTTGCATTATCCAAAGAGAAGGGAAAATGCAAAATAAAAGTTGATTTAGTTTTCAGGTTTCCAGCACTGAAGATTACAAAGATTTGTCCTTTAGTTTCAAACAGCAGATTTCATTTGAGAAAAAAAAAAAAAAAACCCACTAAAAAAACCACAGGTTTTTTTTGTCCAGTTTTCATAAAACCCTTGGAAGTTACTTTCATATGTGTGAAAATAAACCTGGAAGAAACTTAAAACAGGGTTATTACTTGAAAGAAGAGAAATACCAGATCAGATACCACTTACATTTTTAATGCAGAAATTAGGATTTGTTCCCTTTAAAATCCCCTACAAGCATTATTCTTCTTAGTATCACAGTACAAGGGGTTTAAGGCAAAGCAGCACGCAGTGTTCAATAAATCCATGCATAAAACTGAGACCATAGACACTTGTATCCTAATTCCACTTTTATTATTCTCAATAAAATGGAATCTTTGAAAACCATGGAGGATCAGTGATGCTAACAAATACATCTTCCAGCTGTTTTAATGACTGTATGACTAATGCACAGGTAAAGCAGTTAGAAAACTGAAAGCAGTTTAATTATATACAGACTGGTGATTGACAATACCACTCCAAACTCCTACTTATACCAAAAAAGGCATCAAACACCACTGAGTCTCTGGGAGAAGCAAGGCAATCTGTTCAGCCTCCTGCAAGGGAAGCAGGATTCTGTCCATTAATCTGTCCCACTCCCCCATGAGACCGAGACCTTTTAGGGACATTACAGAGTGACAGGGACTGCAGCGCAAGAAGGTCTGATATTCCCCCTTGATCTCAAGGACATGCGATCACCTCAAGAAAACTTTTCCATTCCCTGGATACTCTGACCCCATCGATCTCCCCTTGCGTAGCAGTTTTGCACTAGGGCTTGGCTGAGCGAAGGGCGGATCTGCCTCCAGAGCGGAAGTTGGCAAGCAGGCAGGGAGGGCAGCCCAGGTGAGGCAGGGGACAGGAAGGGCAGAGGACAGCACAAAGCCAGGCCACGCCAGGCTACGCAGGGCAGCCCAAAGTAGAAGTCGAACAAGCGTCCAGGGTAATATCAGCAGCTCATCAGCTTGATAACGTTGATTGCGCATGTTATTTGGATCACAGTACTCCAGTGGTATTGGTACACCAGCCACTGCAAAAAGCTCCCCAAGCAGCATGGAGAATTTAGAACACAGCTCTCATGAACTTCAATGAGAATGATGCATCTGTCTCCTGCGGTAGCTTTGAAGCCCTCAGCCAAAAGTATTCTTAGCCCTACTGTCATGCATGTCCCCAAAGAGACAAAAAAAGAAGGTGCGAGCATATGAGACCGGGAGCGGACGTGGTTGAGGAAGTGAGAGACCAAGTAGAGCCTGATCTGGGAACCCTGCAGAGACGGATCATGTCCCTCAGGCTTTATGTTATCAACACTTGTTTGGAGGTAAAGAACAGGGCTTTTTCTCCCTGCAGAATGAGGGAGCCCGTCTGGAGCACTGGGCTCCTGACAGTGACCTGCTTTCAGTAACATTCCCAGATATTAAAGTCAGCTCTCCTTTCTCTACCTGATCCTGTGGACACAGAAATCAGAAGAAGCAAGGCAGAGAAAACAGTACAATGAAGAAACAAAGGGAAGACAGGTTTGCAAGAGCTCAATGTACAGATATTCCAAATCAAATTTCTTCTGCATTTGTAAATTGTTTATATTCCCAGCAAGTGACTGGATGTGGAAAGGGAGAAAAACAGCTCCTCGACAGTTTATAATAACCCCTTTTTGCAACAGTACAGTTCAGTATCAATGTACCTTTCTTCCCATTGTACACACAGATTCTCACTCCAGCCTGCTGCAGAAGGTTCAACTTCCCTCCCCAACTGCACCTGCATTCTTCACTTGTGTGTGGTCTCTTGCATCACCACAATGCTGATATCATCTCCTGCTGCTGGCTCAGGAGGGCTGGAAAGCAATGGCTAGAGCACATTAATTGCAAGCAGTATGTATGAGACTGCTCTGGAGCTTGAGGCTTCAGGGGGTTAGAAAATACTTGCATGGAAAAATATGTCTTGCAATACTTGCATGTGACCAGCTTCCAATCCTTGTAAAGATAAACCAAGCAGTCAGAGCTCCCTGTGATGAATAAATAACACACAGGGAGCAGCTTCTGCATTTTGGAATAACCATCTGTGCCTCACTAAGGCATTTCATGGAGAGGAGGCAAGAATTAAAGTATTTTAGATACAGATTATGTGGTCCCTAGAAATAAAGAGATATCTGAAAGTTTGATGAAAACTCAAGATCAGTAATCTTATATGCCAAGGAATTAATTAATTAGCAATTTTTTTGTTCTTCTCTTCATTGTATCTGCAAGGGTGAAATGCCAGTTCAAAGCCTGAATTCAACTGAGTATAGGTGTTGCTATTGTATATTCCTTATCTGCTGCAACATCCCTTGGATCCTGACAGTTTGAAATTACATTTTCAAGTTGGAGCTGTATTTTCACAAATCCTGGAAGTTAAATAACTCTTAGAATAACAGAGAAGACATTACATTGCCAACTAGAGTTCATATTCTCTTTCATTATTTGTTTCTATAAATAAGTATGATCTTTTTTTCTGGAACATAGTCTCATGTAGAGCAATACCTTTTCCTCAGATGGCATCAAGACGCACAAAGTAAGCTTAAAGTTATCCAATCTCCTTACTCCACCTCCCTTCAAAGCTCTCACAAGAGACAGGGAAGATTAAAGGACATGTAATCATGTTGCTACATAGGAGTCCCAACCATTCTGAACCTTGCAGGGACAAAACTGGAACTACAAAATATCCATTCCACTTGAGAAGCCATTCTTTCATATTAGGTGTCCCTAATGTTTTGTCACCTTTCTGCACTTTCCCAAAATAAACTGCAGGATTACTAGACCCACACGGACTGCATGTACAGTGCAGGAGGATTTCCACGGCCCCTCTAATGCCCAAGACTGTCAGCTTCAACAATTTTTTTAGCAACAGAGGTGATACACATTGGTGTTGGGGAATACATCTGGTGTAGGTAGCTGAGTTTGCAAGCTGCAGTTTGAGATGCAGATTGAGCTCTGGGTGGGAGCCTGAGACAAGAGACCACAAGCTACCAACAAAGGTGTTTAACAAAGGGCACAAGAACCAGTGGCCAGCCAGGTGAATGGACACTTGCAGGAGAGTAGGACTCAGGAGAAGGAGCAAGACTTGCACCCGGCCCGGACTCTGAGGGGATAAAAGCCCAGGGTTCCTTTGCTGGGGGTCCCTCCTCAGCAGCACCAGCTCGGGCTGTTTCTGTGTTACTGTGCTGTGAATAAATGGCTTTGTGGAACGAGACACCTGAGACTCTGCCAGGGGAAGTGTAGGGTGGAGCCAGTGAGGAAGCCTGGTCTGACTGAGTAGGGGGTGCAGGAGCCGAGCAGGGACCCCTCGGGGCTCCGGAGCCGCCCGCGGTGGAGAGGCTTCGGTCCCAGCAGCGAAGGTCTCCGACCTTGGGAGTGAGACTGCCAGGGGCCTCGGGAATGGCCAGGCTGGGAAGTTTCCTTAACATTGCAAAGAAATAAAATGGAATTACTATTTGAGATTTCTGTTTGATGGCATTTCATTCTTTAGGTTTCTAACATAGCTCATTTTTAAGATAGCAGCATAAACGTTTATTGCAAAGTTCTTCAGCACCACAAACGTTAAACATTCAGAAATCACAAATTACATCTTAACATCACAGTTGGTGTCAATGAATCTTGGGTTCTTAGTTTTCACCACGAGAATGCCATTTCCAATACATTCTCCCTAATCACATGAAACAAAACCTCATTTTAAAAGAAAAAAAAAGCACCTTTCAATTCTTCTGCATGCCTGACTAAGGAAAGTTTTCTTAGAGGCTTAAAACCAAATCTAGATAAATGAGCCTACGGTAACCCTCTAAAAACAAAAATATTTTTCATAGCACAACAGAATCTGGAACACAGGCAATGAAAAATGAAAAGTAAATCCAGTTTGATAGAATTCTTTATACCTTCTTTAGAGCAGAGTCTGCCCCTTGATTTTGTACATTTGGTAGGTCTCAGTCAGAACCATGACAAACTACAAGAATTTATACACATTCAAATGTAGACCAAAGATGGTTGAATACAAGGTTTCTGCCACTGAACTGCAAAAGTCCAGGTATCCATTTATGTATTAGGATTAAGGAAAGAAAAACATGGAAACGAAATGCTCTCCAGTCAGTTGATTCAAACTAAAATGTGGTTAAATCATTAAGTTCATTAAAATATACTCTGTGTTATAAAAATCTAAAGAAAATAGTCAGTGGGGCAGTATGCAATATAAAATAGAACAGAATGTTTTCAGAACTATTGTAATGGAATTGTGTGTGTATCAAAGTACTGTATTTTCATGGGAAAAAATATTGAGTGTATAAAAATTAAAGCTTACCTAATAGGCAATAGTCCTGCACTTTCTCACACCTGGTCTAAACCTTGCTTTAGAAGTTACCATTAACACAGCAGTTGGATCTGCACACTTCTGAAGTATCACATAAGTTTAAATAATGCCTAGCTATTTCACAGTCTCTAAAACTTAGTGAAATGAACTTCACATTGATTAATTTAGGGTATTGTGAAATTTCCTGTTTGTGTTATCCTAGAAAAATACAAAGGCAGCTGGATATAGTCACTTTTTGCTCTGTGTCCTCCAGAAGCAGGCATAACCCACCAGCTCATGGGAAGGCTGGAAGAGCAGGATATGCTACCATATATTTGAGGAGGACTGCACCAAAGCTGTGCCTGCAAACCTCGGGATCATTCTGTTTGGAAAAAAAACCAAAAAAACCCCAACACAACAAAACTCCAACAACAAAAAAGCAAAAACAAACAAACAAGCAAACAAAACACACAAAAAATCACAAAGAAACTAACAAAAAGAAACACCAAAAAAATCCCCAAACAAACCAAGAGCCAAACAAGCTAACAAAAAACAACGACAAAAACCCCAACAACAACAAAACCCCAAACCACTCTGATTTAAATTCCTCCGTAGTTTAGGACACCAGAACTACTGGAAGTGAGGAAGTGCATTTTCCATCTCACAGAAGCCTCTGCCACTGTGGTAAACCTAGGTCAGGTACCCTGAGCATGATTTGAAATTACTTATGTTCTCCTTCCCAGACTGGCGTTTGTTTAAGCTGATGGTAGCTGAGCTCAGCCGACAGCAGGTCATTTTCAAACGCCAGCTGCCATTTCCTGGGCAGAAGACCTGCACAAGAGCCTTGGCAGAGTCAAAACTACCCTGTCCCACCATGGTTTGGCCTCACAGGTGTTGCAGTTCAGTTTTCAGAGCAGTTGACCAGCAAGAGAGGCCTGTGAGCCAGCCTGATCTGATTTTTACACTTATTTTCTCCAACACCTTAGCTCACTCACAGGTGTGACCAGATGTATAGACATTTACGAAACCATGAAGATCACTTATTAGTCTCCAGACATAAAACAACAGTTTCTAAATTACCTCTGGTCTGCCCTGGACAGACAGCCTTGTCACTGATTCTTCAAGCTCCTTTAGCCAGCGCAGGTACTCTGACATCTTTGCAAACAAAGCTAACACTGTGATTTTGACATCAGTAGATAAGCATGGATTAGCTAAACTTGATAACCTGGAGTAATTTCATCACATACTTAAGATTTTATTCACCCAAACGACCTTGAAAATCACTCTTTAAAAATGGACACAGTGTTAATTATGAACTAAACTGTAAAATCTGAAAACAGCTTGCACCTCTGAAGCATTCTGGTCTAGAAATAGGAAAGAATTTCGTGATAGGATGCATCTCCCAGAGGGCAACATGCATCTTCCTTAGAGAGATTTCCATTGCTCCATCAGTTGTGCTTTATTCATAAAATGTCTCTCAAGGGAAAATAAAATTTGACTTCCGGTGTTTCAAGGCTGCCTGGCTGCCAGACCTGTTTAAATCATCTGTGCTGGCTGAGAAAACAAGCTCCAAATGTCCTGAGCAGTAAGCAGCCCTGTAAAAGCTGGAGCCAAGGACAACTACACTACTCTGTGTTTGCAGTTTTTAAGCACTGCCATATCTCTCTCGCAGTCTGGAGCAGGCACCGGAGCTTGGCTGCAGGGAACAAATACGCCCAGGCTAGTAGTATGAGCACACACACAGAAGCTAAGCTGTAGCAGGACAGAACTCAGGGGGGGCTTTCCAAAACCCACAGCATATCTACACATGAGTTTTGCTGATAGCTCAGAGCAGCCATGCAAGCCCACAGGCTTCTGGAGGCAGCATACACAAACCTTACCAAACCTGCTTCAGCTGGATAACAGCTGTACTCACAGTGGTTATTAGGGTACTCAAGGCCATAGTGAATACACTGATAATATAGAGGCAATAATGCCAAGTCCAAGTTTTATACTTAGGAGAGGCTTTTTAGTAGTGCTCCTGCCCTTCCAGCCACTTGCTAGGGAGTACAAGGCCCAGAGCATCACCATGACCTGGGCATGCTTGGCAGCTGTGACACATCAGCCAGATGCCACTGTTAAACCCAAGCAAGAACACTAGCTGCAAAACACATGTGTTTTAGACAGCCATGCAGACACTGATGGTGAGCAGGCATGAAGGGATTTTAACCAGCAGAACTAGGGGAGAGACTACCTTTTAGTCATGGTATCTGCACTCACAGGTTGAGTCTTCCTGAAAAGACCTGCCAGTATTTAACATATGCACTCATGCTGAAGGACAACTATTTAAACAAGTGCCTGAGAGTGCTTTTAAGAAATCAGCCAGAACTAATGTCAGAGAAAGGAGAACAATCATTAAAACATTCTCAAAGCTTTATAATATGTCTTAAAATAGCATCCTTGCATATAGGAATGCCAAGAGATTAAGATCCAATATCTCATGATCTACTGTGTCTAGGAACAAGTTCTTTAATACTATTGGAAATGTGCCCTCTTGAATTTTTGACTGCATATTGTTTCCATCTCTAGTTGTAATGAGTGTCAAAGTCCCCTT
Organism: Edolisoma coerulescens; assembly: GCA_013397115.1. Lineage (NCBI taxonomy): Eukaryota > Metazoa > Chordata > Aves > Passeriformes > Campephagidae > Edolisoma > Edolisoma coerulescens. The sequence goes on from VWZW01005608.1 coordinate 69,676, forward strand.
TTCTAAAACATTATTGTTTGCCATACATGGGTATGATTTGGGTTTAGTAGGTTACATTTTGAGGAAAAACAGATTACTGGTTTGGGTTCGTTGGGTTTTTTTTTTTAAGATGATACCTTTTAAAAGTAATGGAGACAACTGGCTATTAGCACACAGCAAGCTGCTTCAAAAGTGCAATTAGTCACAGGACTCTCCAACTCAGGGGTGTGACTTACTCAGCTTTCCTAAAATGTGAGAGCATGTGGTGAAAACGGTTTTGCCACTCATTTGACAATCAACACAACTCAAATGTAAGTCTACTGTTTATGATTAATGGCATCACCCCAATGCAGGCAAGCTAGAATTTGTAGCAAACAGTCCATCACAGATTCTGTTTATAACACTGTTTATCCTTTTACCCTCAGTTCTTCCACATGAGTTAGTATGAAAATGTCAGTATGTCTGCCATGATTTTTTACCAAACACTGGTTCAGGAGCACTGTGTTGAGTTCTGAGGCCCCCAACATGAGAAGGACATGGACCTGCTGGCACAAGGCCAGAGGAGGCCATGAAGATGATCAGAGGGCTGGAGCACAGGCTGAGAAGGTTGGAGTTGTTCAGCTGGGAGAAAAGAAGGCTCCAGGGTGACCTTAGAACACCTTCCAATACCTGAAGGTAGCCTATAAGAAAGCTGGAGAAGGACTTCTTACAAGGGCAAGGAGTGATAGGACAAGGTAGAATAGATTCAAACTGAAAGAGAATAGGTTTAGATTAGACATTAGGAAGAAAATCTCACCACTATGAGTGGTGAGGCACTGGGTCAGGTTGCCCAGAGAAGTTGTGGATGCCCCATCCCTGGAAGTGTTCAAAACAAGGCTGGATGAGTCTTTGAGCAACATGGTCTAGTAAAGGTGTGAAGGTGTCCCTGCCTATGGGAAGGGAATTAGAAATGAATTATTTTTTAGGTCCCTTCCAACTCAAACCGTTTCATGATTTTGTGAATATTTTGAGATAAAAATCAGCAAATTCCCAACTGTGGATCATGTAAATATTTTCTTCCTTGTGAAAAAAATTAATTGGGAGAGATTTTTAAATCCAGTTCACTGCACCCAAGCTTTCCTTTGGATAAGCCAGTTGGGATTTTCTTCAGTAATGTCTCTGGCTGTGCTTTCACACATTCATCCACACAGCCCACATAACCATTTCACAGGACTTCACAAAATAAGGACAACAAAATAACACATCTTGGCTATTACTAACATGAGAACAGGTGGTTTTATACAGCACTGCGGCCATCAAGGACCACAGGGCCGAAGAAACCTCAAAGATCACTAAGAATGCCTTATACCGTATTTTATCATTGTTTCAGTCACATTATCTTTTGAAACTCAGCAATGATCTTCACCCAGGCAGATGCACAATCCCAAACCCCAGCTCTGAAAGTCTTTAAAGATGTGATTCCAGTTTCCAGCAGTTCCACTCATTGTTAACATCGAGGGAAGCTTATCCAAACGTGATATCCAAGTGATTATCTTCTGATTGCACCCACATTTATCTAAAACCACACAGGTTTAATCTTACTTAATTCAAAGGGGAAAGTGCCATTAATTAGTCATCATAGCTACCTCCTTCAATTGCACACACTGACTTCCGCTCCCTAGTGGATGGACATCTGTCTCCACAGCTTGGCTGTTCCTTTATCCAGCTGGGAGGTGTATACCAGGACAAATGGTGCTAAACTAGGAGGTGCTGGAACACAATCCTTTATGGAATGGCAAATATTTGGATACCTGTCATATTCAGCCACTGTAGACCATCCTGCAGCCATAAATGCAATCAATCACCTGCCTGGAGGTTTCAGGGCAATCTGCTAGTGGTTTTCATATGATTTCTTCTGCTAGCTTTGAGAGGTCAACACAGGCACAAGAAAACCTGGATTTGGTTCTTGTTGCTTTATCTTAAGCTGTCCTATGACAAATGTTATTAATGACATTCAAGCCTCTCTTACAGTCTCCAGTGGTTAAACTGAGATAGATAACAAAAACATCTCCAGACCTTCCATTAACTAGAAGATCAGAGCCATGTCTGTTTGTTCCTAGCCCAGCCATTTGGAAAACACCCAGCAAGCCAATTGGAAATCAGGAGAATATTTAGCTTTTGCTCACAGGCCATTCGCTGCTCTTTCCTTTCCCTAGGACCCATGGTACTTCCCCTGATGCAAATCCTTGGTTTTGTTGGAATAACTCAGAATCCCCACAGTTACAGATATTTGATTGCCCTTTTGCTCACTTTACTACAGTGGGCAAATACCTCCAAGAAGGTAGCAGGAAAAACAGATGGAGGAAGCAACCACACCTAAATTTGACAGAAATCTTAAAGGTCTGTACATGAACATAGTTTTTAGTACAACTCCCAGCTAGAGGGGGGAGGTTGAATTACCCCTTACTGTGTTGCATCAAAAAATCAACAAATCAGAAGTTGGAAAGGGTACCAAAACACAAGTAGCCAATATTCATGTCATTTGCTACAAGTCACTAAAGGATCTAATTTCCATATCTGCATGAAATATGGCAAAAGCAATAATTATATTGACGATTTATATCTCCTGACACATGGATATAGAGACACACAGAATATGTCAGCTGTGGCTAGGATGAGTGGAGGCTGGTTGCCACAGGGAAACTGTGGCTGACAAGCCAAACTCAGAGAAAGAACAAAACAGTGAAGTGTTGAGGAAGGTGGGCTGACAGAGGAAGAGCTTGTATGGCTAAGCCAGTGAATGGGTTGAAGCACCCTGACAGAGAGGAAGAGCCAGAAAGACATAATATACGCCATCCTTAATGGGGTGTGTGAGATTTTTTAATGACCAATCTATGCTTTTAACCTGATGATTGTCAGGGAATACAAGACCAGTTTCTTAGAAAGGTTCTAGTCTATGTTTATATCAACAGGGCCAAATGCTGTTCCTTTCTGTGCTCCTGATATTGCCAACTGTTCTGGGCCTTTCCAGATAAGGAGGGAAAAGAAGGGAAAAAAGAACAGCAACTTGCAAAACATGTATTGCACAAATCCACTTCTTTACTAAGAGTGTGCTCCAAAGAGGAGGGAAGAATATATATCTGTATCTGCAAGCACATCACCTAATTAATCCATCATGCCAAAAGTCAGTTCCATCATTAAAGCAGAAGGAATGCCAGTTACTGAAAACACAGGACCTTCAGTAGTGTTGAAGCAGTTTTGTGCTGGCCAGCTAGTAAATGTCAGGAGGAAGGAAAATCAATTTTTATTGTATACCTAAAGTGAAAGCAAAACTGTGCAATTAACTTATATGCCTATTGACTAGATAATGAAAAGTGCAATTAGATATATTGCTTGCAAATCCTATCATAGTCAATGGGAGCATATGGAGTCATGGGAAGCAATGGGTGTATTTGAGTGTATGCTTTATCTAGAAAACAGCAGAGAGGTAATCAAGTTAGAATTAAATATAGTTATACCAGTTCAGTTAGACAACACAATTCATTTCTAGAACACAGATAACAACTCACGAAGGGAATGAGATCATTAAAGCCAATATACTTAAAAAATTTATTTGCTGAAAGCATTGGACTGAAAGCTTTACTTAGAAATGAAAAATCTAACAAATTGGCAACAAAATGTAATATAGGAAGGAAATAAAAATAAATTCAGAACAGCAGGCTGACTGCCACAGATAAGAAACAATAAAAGCTAGAAACTAATCCCTGACAACTGACAATTTACGGCACTGCAAAATACAAGTGACCACCCTCAGACTATTTTCATTTAGTAGAATACTCAAAAGCTTCTTCTGAGAAAATTAATATTTTCAGAATTAATCATGCCCATTTGGGCCTGTGTTGACTTCAATAAGTGTACTTATACACACTCACTGACATCTATGATGCTTTTTCTTGTATTATTACAGCAGGATTTGGAAGTTGTGTGTAAGAACAGGCTCCTCTTTTTTTCCCCTTCTGCTAGATTCAACAGTTATTTGGACATCATAGTACCCCAGAAAATTTTTATGCTGAAAAAGTAACTTCCAGAATTTAATGCACCAGAATGAACATATGAAGATAAATATTCCAAGGAAAGGAAATTAAAAATCTAAGGTACTCAGATCCACTTTCTTTCAATTGCCCAAAGTTTTGCCTTTTATAGCCTTTTGAACTGCATTCCTTAATATATTTCTGCTTATATTAAATACATAACATAGTACACATAGGAAGTGCAAAACTATACAGCCCTTTACTATCCAGACTCCTATGTAATTAAATGCATGCAGTAAACATTTCCTTAAATGCAGTCAAAAGTAATTGACAGCAATCACTTGACAAGATGGTAACAGAGAATAAGATAATTAGCATGGAAACCATCAGGACTCTGCAGAACCAGCCAACTTTACTCCTACCAGTTGTAGGAGCATCATCATACTAACAAAGGAGCAAGGCCATTTTAAATCTCAAATTTCAGACTAAGAAAAGCCTTGAAAAAAACCTTGCCAGTGGTATATCTCCTGTTAGCAGTCCTCATTACATCTGTACCGTAAAATGAGTGAAGAGAATACTGATGTAGGTACAATACCACTACAGTGTAACCCCCCCTAAAAAACATTAAGTCACCAGCTTTACTAGGCTAGAACACTGATGTGCCTGCCCCATCTGGTCCTGTTTTTGTTGTATATACAAATTACACTTATGCGGCAGAGCAGTAGCTGGTGGTATGCTTTAAGGGGGGAAAAAAGGCCTTTTCCCTGGAGAATAATATTTACAGCAACAAACTTAAATAAGCAACATAATTCAAAGAGAAAAATAGTGGATTCTCCTGTCTGGAAAGTAGACTGAGTCCAGTACCTTCCTAACAGGGCATTTCTTCTCGGGAACAGAATACTGACTGTCTAAAAAAGCCTGGAAAGGGATCCAGGCACATCAGATAATTAACCTCAGGCTTCTTCCTAAGAAGATTGGTCAGGGATGCACACCAAAAAAGGTGCCAGTGATCTAGTAGAAGGGTGGTATCTTTCTGTTCCACCTCCCAAGTCTTTCCCCGTCTTTCAGCAAGTGTGGGAAATGTCAACAATATGGAGTTGTTGTTTTCTGCTTCCTGGGGAAAGGAGCACTGCATCTCACACAGGCTCCGGAAGCAGCAAAAGTCTCCTGATTCAGTGGCCATGCCAGAGAAGTCCTTCACAGCCCCTTGCAGGCTTCCAGACCTAGATGGGAGCAGAAAAACTAGCAGGAAGGAGGAGGCAAAGCAAAGCTCTGCAAAGCCTGAAAAGAGAAACCTTAGAAGTCCTCAAAGCCTAAGTTTAAGGTTTAGTCTCTCCTCAGAGGGAGCAAGGAAATGGAGGGCACGAGATACACGTTCTGCACTCTGATGGCATCTGTGAGGAGAAGCAAGTCAGAGGCCATTCCTCAACTTTCCTCAGTCTTTCTTGCACCCAGGAGATGCTCTTCACTCAGCTAATCTTACCCTCTTCCTAGCAGGGAAGTAATAGGCTCTTCTTTCCACTTGCATGCATTAGCCCCCATTAGACAATCAAGGTATGATTTTAATTTCCGCAGAGTTCTGTCACCTGCACAGAGAAACAACAGCCACACAGCACGAATTACCCCCTGCCACCCCCAGACCCAGTGGGACACTCATACACTGTAGTTCTTATGAGCCCAGGAATATCTCATTAGCAGATAATCAGCAAGCAACTCATTATCTAAAATATGAGCATTTTATTACAAAAATAGAGGAAACTCTGCAAAAGATACTTTTACCACATTTCATATGATTTTTTGTGCTTTTGAACATCTGGCCCCGTGATTTTGTGTTTCAGAGAATTGTTTTCATGTAAATCAGCATCTGAATAAATAAAGATTGTAAGAATGTGTGATATTGTCTATATTTCAGCCCAGGATATGTAAATGCAAAGACTCGAAATTAAAATGTATGTCTTCTGCATAACTTCGAGGTCTACAAAGTAACAGGAAATAGATTTTGATGTGATTTAAGCATAAGTAGATGCAAAATAAATCTAGCAAAATTTTAAAATATTCTCAAAACCAATGAGAAGCATTTCTGTCCTGAGCACAGGGATCTTGACTCAAGAGGGAGCTAGGTAGCTGGTTTTATAAGCAGAGCATTTCAATATTCTTACTCATTTTCATTTGAAAATTAAGAAATTGAATAAACGTGCTTATGCTCTCAATTGATCTTGTGGACAAGAAGACAACTAGGAGTTTTATTCCTAGGGTAGAACCCCTGACTGCATACTGATGGTGATTTCTTTGGAAGATTTAAACTGAACACTTAAATTCAGCTGAACAGCCTTTTTCTAGAAACTGCAGAATAGTGTTCAAGAAATCCTTCATTTTCACCTTCTCTTTTCAGATGAGAATTCAGAGGATACTCAACTCTTTTCTGAACTAGTAAAGCAAAAGTAAACACAAGGACTAGTAATATCATGGAATCACAGAATGGCCTGGGTTGGAAGGGACCTCAAAGATCATCTCCTACCCCACTGCTGTGTTCAGGGACACCTTTCACCAGACCAGGTTGCTCGGAGCTCCCTCCAGCCTGGCCTTGAACACTTCCAGGACTGTCACTCAAGTAGTCTTCATTTCCATTGGAAAAGTGTAATGGTATCTGATATATGTATTTTTTATTGCAAATATTAATTTTCAAGAGATCAAAGGTATGACCTGGTATTTTGCTGGGAAGTTTGCTAAAATGCTTTTACTAGATAAAACTAGTTTTACTAGATTCAAGCATGTATTAAAAAACAGCTCAGAATGAAGCTAAAGAAGACTTGGCAGGAGACAAACTCTATCACAAATGTTGGCAGAGCCATCCAGATGCAGCAATGACAAAATTATGAGAAGCCAGATCAAGAAAGGAATGACTTTTCATAGAAAGACAATTTTATGAAATCCCCTACAGATTTTCTCTAAAACTCTTTTTTAGGGGGTGGAATTTATAATTAGTGCTACCAAAGCACTGTAAAACCCCTACTGTAATTTTAAAAATAGCCTGAATAATAGGGGAGCACAAAAGTAAAATACCAAAAATACTAACTGTAGAAAATATTGGGAGCACAAAAGTAAAATACCAAAAATACTAACTGTAGAAAATATTTTGAGCAAAAAAGGAATGTGTTTATGTTTCTGTGCAGGCTGGCAGGGGTGCACCTGGCAGCTTAATTTCCTGCTGTAAACACTAGGAGAACTGTACCCAGCTTTCCCAAGTGGGCAGATGGGACCATTTACTCATTGTTTCTCCAATACAAAATTCAACTTTCTAAAAACAATTTCCAACATTTGGTTACGACTTCTTGCAAGATGATGATGGTTCTCGTGCGTAATATCATTCCAGTCAAACTTGTGTTTGTGACTTCTGGTACCCTTGAAAGTGTTGTGGGGTAGGGCCCAAAGATGGGGAAGGATGAGGGATTGGCTCTGGACTGGGGCTAGTGGTGTGAGAGCCTGTGCGCCAGTGGCAGCACACAAACCCCCAGCTGACCTTTGGACTGCACCAAACACTTTGACAGAAGAGTCACCCCTTAGGATGGCAGGACTGTATTCCCCAGCATTAAGATTCTTCCCACAGACGAGAAGGGAATGTAGCACACTCGCCCCTCCAGCCTTCCCAGTGTTTCTTGCTGTTCCGTGACTAATAATCTCTCCTATTTATTTCAGAATAGGTGGAAGGGAAAGCAAAGCCTATTCACGAAGTGTTATGTACAGCAAGGAAGAACATCTGCAGCCGTTTGTCTGGAGGAAGGTTCCTCCCTATCCCTGGCTAATGACCACAGAGTTTGGACAAGGAAGGAGGGAGGGAAAAGCCTTATGGCCTTTTGGCACTTGCATTCCCCTTCTTGTCACCAAGTTGCAAAATGGGAAACAGTTACACAAGATTTGTTCCTTTCACAAATAAAGAAGGTGCTGGAACTGATTTATTTATTTAAGTTGTGCAGTAATGGTTTTGCTCTCTGAAGTGATAAGGAACGCTTGTATGAAGCAGACATATTGGTGAAACTTCGTGTTGGGACAGAGTCTGCAAAACCAAACACATAAGCCCAAGTCTTGTCACCCCCACCCCTAAATTCAAAGCATGTGACAAACAAGCACTACATCAAAATCTGCAGAAGTTATGTTTAGTTAATTGCATTAGAGTTTATTTACATATAATAATTTACAACAGCAGGAAAGAGTCTTAGTTAACAAAAATGGGCATTGCTCCATTTCCAAATAATGCTTCTAACTTAGCATGTAAAGAAAATACTGTTTAACTAAGTAAGGGTTAAACTTCACTACCATGCCAGAAAGCCATCCAAGTTCATTCTGCTATAAACAAATTCTACTGCCATTTAACAGGCATTAGTACTGTAACTCTGAGAAAAGTTCTTAAATATCTATGTTTGCCATGAATGCATTGAATTATACATTAAAAGATCAGTGTCTTCCTTCAACTTGGCGAATGTTGATCAGGCATTTGCCAGCTTAGAGCAACATGTCAAACATTCAGCTAGACAGCACTAAAACCTTAAACCTCTTGGGGGCAATGAAAATAACACCTAGAAAACTCAAATGAACAAAAGTGGACTTTGAAGCATCGTATGAAAAGCAGCAAGAAAAGAATTAACAGCAGATTCCTGCATTAGCTCTCCTTATTTGAGGCCTGATGACAAGCCACATATACTACTAACTTCTAAATTACAAAAACATTACATATGTGATTGGATCAGGGGAGAGCAAGGGGGGCCCGTCCTGAGAGGCTGGAGATGAGCAGCTGCTGCCTGAGACAGGAAGCATGAGAAGCAAGTCTTGGGTTCTGCAGTTTGGGAGCCAGACTGCCTGGGATGGGGAGAGGATGGTAAAAGCAACTCAGAAATGCTAACACAACCCACTCACCAGGACCTTCTCTTTCATCATTCTCCTGTCAGTTGTAGTGGGAAGGAGGAGGCAAAAAAAAGCTGTAGAATACGTCCCTCTTCCACATCACTGGGGAAATGTGCTGCACAGGGCAGCCAAGGAGCAACAGCCCTTCCTGCTCAGGAGAAACAGGGCAAAAGGGTAGCAGAGGACAAGCCAGCAGGATGACACCCTATGCCATGTGGCAATTGGATCTTTAAGGTTCTTTATGCAGCAGCTACAGAATTGCTAATGGCTGCTGCTGTGGTGAAGGTTGTTTTTGATCTCTGATAATACCTGTGAGTTTCCCAGTGGCAACTTAACTATTCAGCCATCCAAATTTAGCCAAATCAAAACTTGGCAAAGATAAAAATTTCCATTTTGGCATCCAAACATTCAAAATACTTTTTTATTCACTGTTTTTGAATTATGAGCGGAAAATGACACATGTGCATTCACCCAGCTAAGCAAAAGCATACCAGGACTCCAAAGCCCACTTTTTCAGACCATGAAGTAATCACCTAATTTTGTTTAGAAGGAGACAGTTATTAAAGCTGAAAAAATGAGGTCAGTTAGAACTAGACATGAGAATGTCTGCTGGTTTAAGAAAAAAATACAATCATAAACATCATGACATAATTGTATTTGAGGTACATAGTGCCAATAACCCGAAGACAGCCTGGGCTATGTCCTTAAAAGTTTGTAAACATGTGTGTTTCTATTTATTTATTTATTTAACTCTAGGCTTTGAGTCACTTTGAAACTGGTTTTAAATGTCACAGAACACCCAATCCACGGAAAAAAGGAAAGGAGGTTATGTTTCTTCATTGTTTGAACTCCACAGAAGAGAGGAGACATTTCCCACTTTGCTTCCTTAGAAATATGATATGGAAATCCCTACACAGAAGTAGCCAGAAGAGTTGCATTACCTTCACAAAAAGAGCAATACAACTTAGTGAGCAAAATATTTATAGCAAATATTTCCACTCCAATTTTGTTTATTTTGAGCAAACTATTCTTTTGGCAATACTACTTTAACACCCACCTTTGCACCGGTACAAGCTGACGCTCACACCAGCACATGGACATGCCTTCCTCTGCTCTCATACCCTGAAACAATTAAGCATCTTGCTAATGAGAGAAGCAAAAGAGCAGAAAACCTCCCTACATTTAACTCTGAGTTCAGGGAGCTTAGGAATTCCACATAAAGCAGCACCTGAAGTCGCAGACAGCCCAACAAGTCCTTTTCAACTTTCGCTTCCTAAAATAGGGCATCCAAACACCTACCTGGATACTCCAGCTTGAGTAGAGTAGTAATGGCTGCTTGGCATAAGACTCATCGAGCAAACACAAACTACCTCCTCAGCTTTCCAAACAGACTGAAAAAATCAGCAGCCTGCCATCAAACTCACAAGGCACCACTTCCTGAGCAGCCACATCCCAATTATTCAACCCACAGGTTTGATAGCAGCCCCTAGACTTATAACCTCCTCCCTGAGCTTTGATTTGCTTCAATTTGTTCAGCTGACTTGCTCAGCTGTCAGACAGCAACTGCCAGTCTGACCTGAGCACACGTCTCAGACCACTCAGCACTGGGCAGTTGCTGTACCCTTCAGCTGAGCTGTCCTGCCCTGCACAAATACAGGATTCAGGTTCTGTTCTCCTGTCCGGCTCCTATTCTTCAGGTGAGAAATTATCCACTGCTGCAAAAGAGACAAAATGGGTCATCAGGACATATTCTAAGGCAGGTCATTTGGGGGGAGCTCTGAATAAGATGCAGTGTGAAGAAGAGGTGGAGAAAAGGGTTTTTTTCATAGTGCTAGTTCACAGCATTACCTGTGATGGGACTGCCCACATTATGGACTACTTTTAAATAACCATCAGGCACCTAAGCAACTGCCTTAGACTTGCCATGGCAACTGGACCCTTTGTTATGTTTCTATTACTGATTGTGCAACACATTTCACAACCATATTGCTAGGAAGCAAGGTGACATTCAGTCTTTAGGGGACCTTCAAAGCAATCTAAAAGAAAAGGGGGAAATAAACCCATGGTACAACTTAGCATTTGTGTCCTTCCAACTTCACCATCCAATATTCTTGTAGCATATGTTTTGACCTGAACAGACAAGACCCAAAGGCCAGGAGCAGGACCAGAAAGAATGGGGAAAAAGAGGAAAATGGTTGGTGGAAATTAGATGACTTTGAGTAAGTTGCTGAGAGACAGAAGGCTTAAAATCAGCTGAGTAAACAAATTGCAAATGGAAGCCAGCAGGGAAACATTTGAACCCAGTACTATTACTCACAAGGCAATTCAAAATGCACTATTTAAGATTCTTGTCTGTTATAGCGAAACTCTTCCACTTGAATATCTTCAGGAAACAAAAAAAAAAGATAAAGAAGCAGAAAAACTGAACTTATCCCCCCCAATTTTTAAATCACAGCTCATATTTGCAGATGCTGTGTTCAATACTTTCCACATTCTAGCTATGAAGTCAAACATGAGGCTATGAGGGAAGGGTATTATAGGCTTTTAAATCATTCCTCATACGTGCTTGAGGTGATTTATGTGACAGCTGTGCACTGAAGTCCACATATTCACTTAGAAAAATGCACCTTCCAGAACAATATAATTAAGTAATAGGAATTCAATTCAGGTAGATTTTTCAGTTTCCTGTAGTGACCCCCAAACAAGAATGCTTGTCTGTAGACAACAAATTGAATTAGGACCTTTACTGGAAGTGGTAGATGACCTGCCCCATTAAGCCAGCTGACATTTTATTGTAATCTCTGACTGAAAGGGCTATTCATGGAATTTTGCTTTCACTTCAGGCTTCTCTTGCTTAATCCTCTGAGGTATATTATATGTTCTTCCTATAGGAAGGTTATACTACTAGAATTTCTTTGTGTGAAACACAGACAGCTGGCATTTGCCATCATTTAATTGTCTTCTCAGAGAAACTTTAATTTAAGGTGCATTTTTCTCACATAGAAACACTACATCCTGTGTCTGGGAGTCACCTACACAAAGCTCCATTTGTTAGCAGCATTCTGCAATGAGACTGCCAAGATTTGGTCTCTTCTTCATTACATTCTCTATCAATATTCTCTCACATGATTAACTAGCATCTTAATCTGGCAACATGGTACTGAACTCTAACATGTTTTGATTTGATATAGAGAAAAAGACATTTGTAATAGTACTTTCCTAGCACATTATGTATAAGCAGCAATTCATTTGAACTAAGTCTGTAAAATAGGGCTAAACAACAGGGTGCAGATTGCTTTCAGACTTTACATTGAGCTGCAATATATTACTCCTGATTTACGTAACTCTATAATGCATTTGGAGCTTTTTGAGTCGGACCCGTGACCACATGGTCGGTAGAACTGTGTCACTCAGATACCTATAAAATATGTATAGAGAAATAAAGACAAGAGGTTGGGGTTGGCACAGTACCAGCCTGTTGTTACAAAACACACCACATGACCCTATTGAAAAGGCAGACCACTAAAAACCTTCAGTGTGATTTACTCTTTTTTTTTTTTTTCCCCCGAACTGGCAGCATCAGTCTTTCTAAAGAAAATCCTTGTCTGTCCATTATTTGATACTTCTTATTTTCTGCTTCATCAAAGCAATAAAGAGTGAATTAATCTTTTGACAACATTTCTCGGAATGTCGTAGGTTGTTCTTATGAATCTGACGTGTCATTTGGCTTCAGGGACTGATTGAAGGACATATGGAAAAAAAAAAAAGAGAAAACAAAAACACCAAACCCCAAAACAACTAAGGAGCCTGTGTCACGATTTTATGCTGGCCAGAATTCTGACAGAAACTAACACAGTGGAGTTTTATCTACAAATTAAAACTGCTTCCTACATCAGGGCTCAGCATATTTGACACATTCTATACCCACCTTTTTAGATGGTTATATTGTTTCCTTCCTTCTCACTAGCTATATATTTTTAAAAAATCTCAACTACAAGTTTTCTCACAGATTGATTTATTAGGCCACTTATCTTGTCTTTCCTTCTGCTACCCACAAATTGATTGCCACAAAGGTAGCTCCTTCCTGGGAGAGTGGCTTTGGAGGCCCAAAAGTGTTATCATATCACCGCACCGCGTAGGAAGCAGGAGCCCCGTTGACTCAGAAGCCCACATGAGGTATCTCGGAGGAAGCCCAACATGACAAAATGAAGGCCTCTGATGTACTTCTCTGCTTGTTCAAAGAAAGTTGGGAGTGCTGTCAAAGGCTCTGTGCAAGGATATCCACATCTCCAGACTGGCCAACCAACCAGGTCCTAAGTAATTGATCTTATATCCATCAAAGAAGTTTTTTTTAAATATTTTGAAAGAATATTACATCTCAGGAGAATAACAGGTTTCTCTTCATCCTCATCATATCTTCTCTATAGCTAAAATTTCTGCAAATTTGTGCGCAATTCCCATGCAGAATGAAGTGAGTAGAATTCAGTGAGCTGTTCTTAAAAACTTCATTGAGAGACCTGACAGAGAAATAGAAAGGACTCTGTCTTGCAGATCCCTGCTGCTCCTTCTAGCAAAACCTTAAAGCAAATTCATCTATTAATTTTCCAAAATAAATTGATTTATTCACATGCCTGGGATTATGCTTAAAAAATTCAGCAAGACTGGGTTCTTGGAGGATAGGGTTTTGGACTTTTTTTGCAAGGCAAAGCTCAAGGCAGGCACTTTTCTCCCATGAATTTGCAATTTTTTTCATATTAGAAAGACAAAAAGATTTGGGCTTGCATTTCTAATTATTGCGTGAATTTGGCATGAACTGCACTCAGAAATCTGATACAATTGTTATTCATTATTCTAGGAATCCTAAATGCTGATGTAATGTAGCAATGTACAGGTTTTTTCATGGGGAGGGGATGTGAAAGGGGGAAGAGGGCTTAACCTTGCAATATTTAAAACCAAGGCTGACTTCTAGTTCTACAGGGAATTTAAAGGATGTCTTCACTAAAAGCAGATGCGTACATACATATGTGTTTACACATATGTTCACACACAGTCAAGCTCGCTCCAGGACCTAAAGAAATAGGATTGAATTTGGATAAGAGTCACCCTATAATTGATGGGGAACTGGTCTCTCAGGCAGGAGCGTCAAAGGTGCTGACTGTGGTCCAAACCACATGGCTGTACTTGGTTGGCTGTGGAAACTGAAAAGATTAACCATGTTAGTCAAAAGGACTCTCAGGTCAAGATAGATTAACCTTATGTAAATCCTAAAAGTAGAGGGCATCCTTTCCAGTTTGGTTATTGGGGAATGTTTTATAGCTGCTTTGTCATAGGATCACGGAATGGTTTGGGTTGGAAGGGACACAAAGATCACCTCATGGCAGGGACAACTTCCAGGTTGCTCAGTGACCCAGGTTGGGTGGGTTCAAGGGAACACTTCATCTGCTATTTCTCTGGTCAACCTGTGCCAGTGCCTCACTGCCCTTACAGTGAAGAATTTCCTCCTACTATATAACATAAACCTACCCTCCTTCTGTTTGAAGATATTATCCCTAATCTTATCACTCCATGCCTTTGTAAAAAGCCCCTCTCCAGCTATTTTTTAGGACCCCTTCAGGTACCGGGAAGTGCAATATGGTCCCCCCAGAGCCTTCTCCCAACTCTCTCAGCCTGTCCTCATAGGAGAAGTGCTCTAGTCCTGACCATCTTCATGGCCTCTCCCATGTCCTTCTCATGCCAGGGACCCCAGAGCTGGATGCAGTGCTCCAGGTGGGATCTCACCAGAGCAAAGTACAGAGGTAGGTTCACCTTCCCAGTGGTCACACTGCTTTGGATGCAGCCCAGAGTACCGCTGGCTTTCTGGGCTGCAAACAGACATCATTGGGTGTCAACTCTATTCCTTAAAAAGCAATTTCCTCTCTGCTCCCATGTATCCTTCACTGAACTGACTGCATCTTATAAAACTATTCTCGAGTTTCACTTGAATTTACACCTCAGCTATGACTGGCAACAAAATCTCAGTTGGAAAATCTCAGTCTGGACAAAATGGCTCTCTGGATTTACCTACCTCCTTGGAAAAGGTTTAAAGTTGGTGCATGTGTGTCCATCAATGCAGTGTAACCAAAGTTGATGTTAACTGAAAGAGGTGAATTAGCAAGAGAACATCTTTATGGTTTTGTGTGGCCAGAGTTAAATATGTTCCCATTCCAAGAAAGCAAATATTCAATCTCAGTATTATGTTCTCAGAATACTTTAAAAGATTACATCAGCTCATTTCAGTTTTCACCCCTAAAAAATTAGTCTTAAAGTCTGCAGTTTGTACTGTATAGACACACATAAAACTTCCTACTAATGCTATCAAATATTGCAGCTTCTAAACAGTCAATGGTAACATTAATATTTGTATTTATCTCTGCTCTTCATAATGCATTCCTTCTTTGGAGGTACTTGAGACTGCCTTCCAAACATCCCAGAAGGCAGATTTACAAGCACAGCAACAAAAGATGCACCTGCAAAATCAGTCTTTACTGAGCTCTACGGCAATGCAGTTTTTACCAGCCTGGAGTGAGAAAGACAGCTCTGATTAGATACACAGATAGGGATTTGTTCTGGAAGCCAAGGAGCCTTTATATTCAACATCTTTTAGTCTTTATGCAATACATGCTGAACAAACAAGTACTGAGTTCACTGGAGGGGAAGAATATGGTAACAGACTTCTGGAAATGTTCTGTCAAATGCTGTATAAATTAAGGATTTTAGACTAAGGCCAAAAAGAGATGCCAATGGAAGAAATTCAGAAGGAGCAGGTGCAAGTCAGAAGTGACAGAAGAGATAAACTTACTACTTATGCAACTAGAACTAACCAAACAACTAGAGCAGACATACTAAGGTAATCCAAATTTAAAAAAAACAAACAACTGTGGCCAAAGCCTTGACCAAGTATGCCTATAAACAGGCTGATAAATTAAGTACATGCTCTTGCTGTATTTTATAGAAGGAACCTTACAGTAGAGATAACAAAAAGTGGTATTTTCCCATCTGATGTTCACATTCAGCCTCCCTGCTGGAGATGCAATAGACCCTCCCTTCCCATCCATTCCATCAGTTTCATATTTAAAGACCCCCTGCTAGGAATTTGCCTTTTTTTTTTCAGCATCATAACAAATCCAGGCATTTCAATATTCAGACTATTGTGTCAATTAGCATCATTTACACTAATAAGTAATTTCTGTAAAATTCTTATAAAATCTTGGAATACTTTGCTTTTCTAACTAGTGTCTTGAAATTTTCTGTTCCCAACTCATGTCTGACGGTCTACAAAAAATTCTGCTTCCCATTCCCAATGTCTGCTCTGGCATTTGGTATACCAGCTTCTGACGTGGTCACAGCTGCCCAGCATCTGCCATAGACGGGGGTGACTATGCTACTGACCAAAGGAGTTGGAGAGAGACCTGGGTCACAACTTGACTGTGCACAAACTTGCCACCGGACTTCAGCCAAACTGCAGTTCTTCTGTTCCTGACTATCAGCAGTGCCATCTGGAAAATGAAAGCCAAACTGAAAAAAAAATTGTTCTTTTTCAGCATTTCTTAAAGGAGCTCAGATATATAACAGGAATGTATTTTTTCCTCCTATCCTAAAGGAGTTAAGAATACCAGCATCACTTGGGATTTGCCAGAGGTAAGTTATGGTTTATATCTTAATATTGTATGTTTTGGAGTTACTGGACATAGTTAGGTGTCTCTTTTTCCTCTGTTCAGTGTGTGGTAGTCATACAGGAAACTCCTCTAGGTAACTAAACAGGTAAATCCAAAAGACAATTATCTCCTTCTAAGGAAAGTATCTGATAGTGACTATAGAGGGAGCCTAACTACTACCTAAGCCTGAATGCCTTACTTCTGTGTAGTTCCTAGGTGAGAACATGAAGCCAGTCATAGCTCCTAAACACAGTTAAATGCACAACTTGGAGGTGTTGAAAATAGAGAAGAGCTCATATATGATGATTTTCAGCAAAATAAAATGACACAGATCAAGGAGAATGTAAGAATTCATAGCCAACGATGCTTTAGCTGAAGGGGTGTCTAACCAATCTGCCATAAAGCTGTTGTTAATGGTCAGTAGTAACTCAGAGTCAGTAGTAACTCAAAGAAAACTGAAAACTGCAGATCAAGACACACCCTGGTATTCAGACAGAGAGAGGTTTACACATCACAAGATTGCTCCTTTCAACAAAAGGATTGGGGTACATTCATGGCAAGTGATGGGCATCAGCAGGAGGCCGTTATCAAAGTTTCTCTAAGTGAAGGAACTTATGTGAGTGAGAGGATCTGGATTTTTAGTCTGACATCAAACAACTGCATAAATTGACCTTCTAAACCTGTAGTGACTAATGTATCACCAACTTATGGTCATCCCATGGAGGATTTGGATTAAGCACTTGTGCTGAAAAAAAGGTCTTGAATTCTAACTTGCCAAAACATAGTTTGGGGTCTGGGTGATCCTGTCGTGATCCAAAACACAGGTCAAGCAAAATTCTCACTTGCATCACAGCAACTAATTTACAGCAGAACACATGCTGTCTGAGGACTACTGGGACAGCTCAACCAGTATAGATATTCTAGACTAAAAGGAGATTCAAGGGATGCATAACATCTCTAAGTGATGGACATTCTTTGTCAAATAGCTGCGTCCCAACCACTGCAAGTCTGCTGATCACAAGCAGCCGGTTACCATTTCCACTTGCACTGCCATAGGGTTATGCTCCTGAGGTACTCAGTCCTACTGATGAGGTCTCTGTCTCGCTAATAAACTTGGCTCAGAATGGCTTGCGGTGCAAAATGGTTTTAGTGTGTCACTGTCTCTTAAAATCAAGAAAAGAGCAGCCAATTTCTCAATAACTTGCAGAAGGGTCAAGATAAAAGAGAATTAAGTCCCTGATCCCTTTAAATTTCCAGTTCAACACCCCACAGAGATCATCGGTGAAATCTTGCCACCTTGCTACACTGAACCTATTCATGGTCCCACAAGGCTACCCATACTTGTGCAGCACAGTTTGTAAACTCCATGGCTGAAACAAAGATTACTTTCTAATATAAATAAAACAATATCCTAGGACTCCCTCCAGGGCCATTAAGATTTCCTCTGCTCAGTTTTGGCTTTGGACAATTGCAATAAAAATTGTTAACTGTGGTTCTCCTACATTCTCAAGCGTGGGAATTCTGGGGAGTACAAATGGTAAAAGGGGAAAAATGTTATTTAAAATTCTTCATATATCTACATACATATGACATTCAAAGTAACTTTTAATATATTTTATATTACATACTGGTCTGTCTGTCTATCTATTGAGATATATATTAATAAATTTCACAATAAACCAAAGATACAGCCACTTGAAATCTTCCTCACCACAATGTACCTGGTACTCAAAAGTGCCCTGCATGCCTGTCCCACGCCTGAGACAACAGCTCCACCAGAAACTCCTCGGTTGTGCCATGGCTAGATCAATGGGCTGCATCTGTAATAGCAATTGAAAGTTCCATGCTCTAAGCTGAGACCAGCTAACACGTAATGACACAAATAAGTTTGCTATCAAACTCATTGCCGCCAAACCACCACTGGAGTTAGCTTGCTCTTGTACAAACTGCCAAGCCACTCAGAGTTTGGGAGATGTAACACAGGTAAGAGTCATACCTGGGGCCATTCTAACAATTTAACAATATAGAAGATCAGGGTCCAATGCCTAGCACTGTTTAATCTTCTACAAAACATAACAGCTGGAAGATCTCACAGAAATGTCAAATCTATACCACTGACATTCTAGTCATTGAATTTCTGTAGCAATATCAGCTCTTCATCATCATTACTCCAGTTTGATTGTCAAAATAAAATCTGATTTTCTGTACCCCTGCCACTGGTGCATTCCCTGGCCTGAGCCCCACTGAAATAGCTCTGTGGTTTCAACCCAGGTGAAGTGAGTGCCCAGAGCAAAGCAGGAACTCCTGGACTCCAACCCTATTCACAAATGTAGGCTTCCAATTTCTGTAATGGAGACTTGGTCCTTTCCTTGGTGCCCAGGCCAAACCAGAACCCATCACCAACATGCCCTGGCTAAGGTACACATCCCAAGGCCTCTTTTTCCTTTCTGGCAGTCAGATGCAGAGAACTTCTAACCACAGTTTTAGAGCTGGAACACTGCTGAAGCAAAAGAACCCAAAGTGTTGAACTATGAATAAGATCCAGTCCAGATCTCATAAATGATGCTGGCAGGTGCTGGTCTAGCTTCTGTCCCACTACAAGGGAGACCAGAAGTTCCATTCCTAAGAGCCCTCCAATTCTTTTACTCTTAATGTCAGTTCCTCTGCAAGCAGAAAAATTGCTACAGGCATGCAGACAGCCAAATCTGAGAGTCTTTCACTGACTGGACTTTCTTTGGAGGGGCATGGCACTGGGAAGTGGGATCTGAACAGCTTTGAGATCATGCAGTCAGGCTTCTGATCTTGGGCCACATGTGTAGCTATGATGCAGCTACCCAACTGTGCACATGACACGCAGAGCCTGGCTCAGACACAGGAGACCTGAGAACGGGCTCATTGTCCTGGAGCTACAGCAGCATACCCTGATTCAAACTCCCCCAGGTGAGTGAGGAAGTCACTACTGCAAAGAAATTATGTAGTGCTTGAAAGGGGGTGCAGATTAATTGAGTTTTTTCCCATTAGAACTGGGCAATGTATTATGCTGCCACGCACCAGATGATCTTTATAGAAAAGACTTCAGAGATCTGTGGTAACAGATCTGGTATCTCCAGATACCAGACTATGAGCACTACAACACAAAATTGTGCTGCCTGTTGGCAATGAGCAGTGAGTACTTGAATCTGTTTTCAAGAAGCAAACCAGAGATTAAATCATCTGCAGGCTCTGGCTAACTGGAAGTAAGAAAAAGCTTCCCAAACACAGCCTATGAATAGATAAGTCCCCAGAAGTCAAGAGCAGTCCATTCACCACTAAGAAATGCATCCCAGGAACATTAACTTCCTGAGAAAATTAAATACTGTGAATATTTTTGGCACATACTAGAAAGCTAAATATATTTCCTTAACTGCAACAATTATTTAACATGGTAGGTTATACAAATAGATAAAAATTTCATAACTTGTTGTATCTTTGCTTTCAGAAATGTTCCAGTACAATATAAGACTTCTTTGCCAATGCACAGGGTTTAAGGAAACGGCATTGTTTTTAACCACTTCAGCAACCTGACAATGCTGTGCCATATGTACAGGAAAGGCAACATTTCCTGTTAAGGCCATTTAAGTGCAATTTATTTCTGTACAATGCTGAACATTGTAGGAATAGTTTCAGAGGAGTGCAAATGCAATACTAGCACTGCAGAGACATTACTTGCTACACTAGACTATATTTGGCTACTGACAAAAATCCTCTTGAAGTCAGTATCAATCCCATCAACATCAGCAGGAAGTCTAATGTAGCTGGAGCCATTTCTTTGCATTTAAAAGAGAACTAATTAAAGAAATGTAAAAAAATCAGATGAGACCTTAGATTTACTAATAATGCTTGATTCACTCCTGATATGTTTCCTCCAAATTGCATGTCAACCTGAGCGGGAAAAATCCCAGAGATACTATGTCAAGACACATTCAAGCTCTAAACCTCCCTGGCTCTCTTTGATTTTTCCATCATTAATGAAGATCTACTCAAGGAATGAATGCTTCCTTATGTTGTAAACACTTGCAGTGTAACCAAGGCTGGTGACATGGTGTTGCACCAAGGTCTCAGCACTGGTACGCTCAAGGGTTAGCATGGTGCACTGCTTTTACTTCAGTTCGTGAGCTGTATCCTTGTGCACTCAACCTTCAAATGCTGTCTGTGTTTACCTGCTTGACTGTGCTCTCCAGAGCAGAGAATATTTGTCCCAAACCAGAGATCAACATTGTGACCCGAATGAAGAAAAGCACTGAGGTAGAAACCCTAGCACTGAAGGTGAGAGCAAGCCCCCAAAAATTGCAATTTCACAGCATTCAATCCAACTTTAGTACGTAGTATACAGCTTTTCAAACCTCTGACACTCTTCTGTCCTTCAGGAAGAAGCAACAATGATGGCAATGATGGAATCTTTAGCAAGCAGAAAAGAAGGTTTGTACATGAAGGGCTGCAAATCGTGTTCACGTTCTGGGAGGATACATAAGGAATGCACCCAAAATGCTGTATATTTATGGCACTCCAGAGGTTTTGATGGCAGTCAGGGTTTTCCCCATATTCTATTCCCTCTTTCGCTTTTGGCAAAGAGCAGTAATTCTACTGCCAAAACAAGTCTCAACTCATAACCTATTGTCTTGAGAAAAAAAACGAGTAGCACAGTTGACAACAGCTTTTCTCCAATTCAAATGTTCTGCTTTAGTTTCTGAAGAGCCAGGAAAGATGGTGATTTGGACTGGTGAGATCCCTTTTCTTCCCATGGAGATACTGACATTGATTTTTCCACCTTACAGATTCATTCCTGAGGATATGAACCAATGAGAATTGCAACTTCTATCTAAAAAAAACCAACACCAAACAAAAAAAAAACCTCACGTAACAACCAAAGAAAACAAAAACCATGAAACAAAAAAAACTCTACCCTTAAAACAGTATTTTGATCACAGAAGTTCAGTTCATTGTGTACTTTCACATGTTTTAGAAAGAAAAACTAAAAAATTACAAGGTATCATGAGTAAGATGAAGAGACAAAGTACTAGTTGTCATAGGAAACCCACAGTGCTTCCTCTTTGCTGTTTCACTACTTTAAATCATTTTATGGCTCTCTTCCATACTAGGATTGCTCTTTTGGAAGTTCATTCTATTTCTAATTCCATCTTCAAATGCAGCTGGCTAATGCTGTGTGGATGTTCAGCTGTCTCCTCTGGGAGGGACTCCTCTCTCTAACCAGGTCATGCGAAAGTTTGACAGAAAGCATGAAACAAAACACCTAGTCTGTTACCATGATGGCTATGTGATGTTGTCTCTGACTACGACAACAAAGATGCAATTAGAGTATTAAGTGTGGACGCTCTCATTTCAGCCTGTAAATAAATGAAAACAACTAACAGGGAGAATGTGCCTTGATTTAAGAAAGGGGACTCTGCAAGAAAAAAAGGATTATCGGAGACTTTCACTGAGTTTCAAAGGATCATTTTCCACAGGGCATGCCTGGTGATAAGGCCAATGTGCTACAAGGCACAGAGGTTTCTAAGCCACCTTGTGAATAGAAAGCTCACTGCTATGAGGCAACAGAAGTGAACAATGAAGAAAGAATACTTTAAAAAAAAAAAAGGGGTAATGTGTATTTGGACCTTTTAAATATTTACATTTCAGTTACAGATAACTCTTTGAGGCTCATGTTGAAAAACAGTGTTTCAAAGCAAGTGATGTTTGCAAATTGACATTCCCAATCTCCTTTCATAACCACTGGCTAACCCTCCCTAACCAGATTTTTAAGTTAGAAAAACAAAATTAATTCAAAATTTAAAAATTGAAAATTCATGTAAATAAGATAATATTTGCCTCTGCTGTGCTGTTCTGCTTTTCTATTCATTCATCTCCCCATCACAAATTTTTAGGCAGTAAACTGTCTCTGTCTGCCTCCTGCTCTACTTGCTCAGGGCATAGCACAATCTGAATTAACAACACATAAGAGTTTGCTTTTCGACATTTCAGACTGTATTTGACCTATATTTCACCAGGCTGTGCTTTGCATCAGAAAAACCCTTCTGAAAGCGGACAAGCAACACCAAGTTATGCTGCAATGACCAGCAGTAAAAAATAACCATTTAATTCAGACAGAGACATAGTCATTGCTCTTATGTTCAAATGCCAAAAAATGGTGGACATCTAAACCAAAAATGTTTTGAAATGTTTTGTGTTTGCTCCTATCTACAAATTAAAATAAATTGGGATACAAAACCAAGTTTTTGGCTTCTGTTACTCTACTACAGTCTGCTTGCGTGGGAAAGAGAGAGACAGTAAGTGGGAACAAGGTCAGTTGGATTTTACAATCTATCCTCATGCTTCACTTGCATCCATTTCCAGAAATGTCTACATTCTTCTGGCTGTCTTAAATGCCTTACCAGTCCCTGGTGCTCCTCAGGTCTGTTTAAATACCGAGACAGAAGCTGCAATCAATGAGATGGAAGACCAAAAATCAATACAACCAATGCTTCAAGATTACAATCAAAAATCAAAATGATGTAAAGCTAATTAAAGCTTGACATTTACAGGGCAGAACTATGACCTTTTGATGGCAGGCTTTGGAACTCATCACATATGAATTTTCTCCACTGAAAAAAAAAGTTGACTATACACATTGACAGCTAAATTAATAAATAACAATAATCTAAAATATTGTGTTTTATAATAGGTACTTTTTGTTTTCCCCAAGAGTGGAAAGAATTGAAGATCTTAAAAACTTATTTGGTCAACACAGCTAATAGAAATGGTCAAACTAATGATGTACACTGTGTTGCTGTAACAGATGGAATTGTTGGGCAGGAAGTATTTCATTGACAGAGTAAACTGATAAGCCTGTTTTTATTTAAGAAAAAAAATCAGTCAAGTCTAGTATGATTCACAACAACAATAAAATACTTTGGATTTGTTTTCAGTTCTATCAGAAATCAGCTGAACATCTTGTTCAATTAATCTGTGGTGTTGGAAGTCCTAAAAAACCATCTTGTTCTCAAATATCCAGCTATTAGCTGTCTATTGTAAAGAGCACATAGAGTCACAGAATCACAGAAACACAGAATATCCTGAGCTGGAAAGGACCCACAAGGATCATAAAAGTCCAGGTCCTGGCCCTGCACAGAACCATCCCCAAGAGTCACGCCATGTGCCTGAGAGCATTGTCCAAATGCCTCTTGAACTCTGTCAGGCTTGGAGCTGTGACCACTTCCCCGGGGAGCCTGCTCCAATCCCCAACCACCCTCTAGGTGAAGAACCTTTTCCAATATCCAGCCTAAACCTCCCCTGACACAACTTCAGGCCATTTCCTCGGGCCCTGTCACTATCACCACAGAGAAGAGATCAGTGTCTGCCCCTCTGCTTGCCCTTATCAG
>VWZW01005608.1:94133-157055 GCA_013397115.1 Edolisoma coerulescens
CTTTCTGCAGTGCTGCTCTCCAGCTTCTCATTCCCCAGCCTGTCTGTACATCCAGGGTTGCCCCATCCCAGGTGCAGAATCCAGCACTTCCCCTTGTTGAACCTCATATGGCTGGTGATTGCCCATCTCTCTGATTTGTGAAGGTGTCTCTGCAGGGCCTTGAGGCCTTTGAGGAAGCCCACAGCTCCTCCCAGCTTTGTACCTTTTGTGAACTTCCTCAGTACCTCTTCCAGTCCTGCCTCCAAGCCATTTATGAGGACGCTGAACAGCACAAGGCTGAGGATGGAGCCCTGTGGAACCCCGCTAGTGACAGGTGGCCAGTCTGATGTCACCCCATCCACTACAACTCTTTGTAGCCCACTCAAGAGCCATTTGTTCACCCACTGCATGACATGTTTATCCAGCTGGAGGCTGGGCATTTTGTCTGAAAGGACTCTGTGAGAGACAGTATCAAAACCTTTGTTAAAGTCCAAAAAGATTCCATCAGCTGGATCCTCTTGGTCAGCTGAGTGGGTCACCTTGTCATGAAAGGAAATCAGGTTTGATAAGCAGGACTTTCCCCACATGAAGCCTCGCTGGCTGTGACCAATGATCGTGTTTTCCAATACCTCCCAGAACAATCTTCCCCATAACTGCAGCCTTGCAGCCTAGGGTAGAGAAGTGCACATTCCTGAAAACAGAAACATACCCGTCTGAAAAGGACACTGAACAAAAAAGCAAGGTTTAATAGCAGCAGACCCAGCCATAGAATAACTTCCTGTGCACAAAAAAGTGAAGAAGTAAAGTAACACTGCCTTCACCTCAGCTCCCCAGCCCTGATATGGAGACAACAAAGCCCACTTACTTTACATGCAGCCCTCCTAATCCTCAAGGTTAAAGGTCTGGCCAGAAGAGGCCTTCCAAGGACTCCCTTCTTACTAACACAGAAAGGTTCACTTTCATCCTGGTTCCTAGCTCTGTAACTGCAAATGCATGAAGAACTGCTAAGTTACGTATACAGAGCTGCTAACAAGGTTGGGTGTTGTAACAGCCTTTTGTAGTGAACATTTATGTTTGAAATAGGACCCATGCTCATCAAGAAGATGGCATAAAAAATGGAACACCTGTAATAATTCACTATTTTGCATATTCAAAGCATTGTATACATTAAAAAAGTTCACTCAGTGTGATTGATGCTGCTGTGCTTTTTCTATTTTTCAATCGAGAAAGTAGTAGAAAATATCATGATCCATATTGTGATTTAGGATATGTATACAAGTTTCTCAGACCTGAACATGCAGCATTTAAATTAATTCTCCACTGATTGTATATGGTAGGAAATACAGATTCTCAAGCTGGTTTAATAAAAAATAAATAAATTAAATTAAACTAAAACCAGAAACTTGAGGAAGTTTCTGCTGTCAGATTTCATGTATAATTTGGCTGCCTGTTCTGGCAGAGGAGGAAGCTTCAAATGAGGTCCTTGTGCTGTGGCAGTGAGGCTATGGTTTGTCTTTGCTTTGGACAGGGTGACGACAGGGTGAGCCCTGCCATAAAATAATTGCCAAGACAAACAAACCATCAAAACAGAAACAAACAAACAAACCCTGCCCAGACAGTGGGCACATGGAATTCATATCCATGATAGTATATTAAAGTTAGTGGAGTGCCAGCAAAGACCCTGAAATTAATGGGAAAACCAGAGTTAGCAGCCAAACCAAAGCTGACTGACCACACTTTTCTGCACCAACTGCAATGACAGTGCAAGATTTCCTTCCAGCTGTGATAGTAAAGCTGGTTTTTCTTCAAACAATAAACATCTGCAGAGGTAAATGTACTTTCAAGAACAGCTGTAATATGGAAGACAACCTCTTCCCTTCCTTTAGTACCCTTTCTCAGTGCCATTTTACTGCATGGACCTATGGGCATTCAGAGCCATACTCAAAGGACACCGAGCAAGCAGGGTGCAGGAAAGCCAGTGTGGATGTTTGAGACCTGCTTTGTACTTGCTACAGACCCTACTGTAGGAGAGGATCATGCCAAGCTCAGGATCTCTAGGTTACTACACAGCTTTATTTCCCTGGAAGCTCCTGCCAGTCTCATGTTTTAAATAAGCTTCCTACAGCATTCATCATTGCCATGTCTCTTCCCTAAAAAGCTCAAGACTGTAGCTGACACAGGAACAGGCCCCTGAGCAGCAGATGGATTTCTACCTTCCAGTCCTCTGCCACTTCTCCTTTCACCTTGGGACAAGCAGAATAACCCAGGTGAAAAGCCATCCTACCCTCAAAGCAACTTACTGTTGATAAAGAAGGTACCCCCGTCAGCTTCAGCCAGGACACAAATCTGCCCTTTGAAAATGGAGCCTCTTATTTTACGAAATAGGAAGCTTCATATATCACCTGTGCATTAGACACTACTTTCTGGGATAGTAAAATACACCAACAACAAAATACACCAATAACAAAAGGAAAACAAAACATGATGTGGGTTCATGACTAAATGGAGAGGGGACCCTGGTAACAGAGGACAGAGAGAAGGCAGAGTTATTGCATGACTTCTTTGCGTGGGTCTCCACTGATAAGACCAGGTCACAGTGATTTCCAAACCAGGAGACCAGGGTAAAGGAATGTTAGAAGGAAGACTTTCCATTGGCCAAGGACTGGGTCAGAGAATACCTAAACAAAGTTGACAACTGCAAGTCCATGGACCCTGACAGGATGCGTCCACAAGTGCTGAGGCAACTAGCAGACATCACAGCCACAGGACTCATGATCATCTTTGAAAGGTCATGGAGAGCAGGAGAGGTGCCTGAGGACTGGAAGAAAACCTCGTCTTCTAAGTGGCAAGAAAGAGGACATGGGGAACTAGCAGTCAGTCAGCCTCACTTCAGTCCCTGGAAAGGTGATGGAGCACCTCATTCTGGAGACCACATGGAAGACAAGAAGCTGATCAGGAGTAGCTAGCATGGATTCACTAAAGGTAAGTCGTGTTTGACCTGCCTGATTGCCTTCTACCATGAAACAACTACCTGGATGGATGGGGGAGAGAAGTGGATATTGTCTACCTCAACTTCAACAAGGTTTTGGCACTGTCTCTCACAATATCCTTGCAAACTCAGGAAGCATGGACTAGATGAGTGGACAGTGANGTCAGCATGTTCACTGATGAAACGAAGTTGGGAGGAGTGGTCAATACCCCAGAGATCTCTGCAGCCCTTTCGAGGGTCCTCAACAGGCTGGAGAGATGGACAGAGANTATGGATTGAGAGCTGTCTGAGTGCCAGACTCCAGAGAGGTGTAATCAGTGGCACAGGGTCTAGTTAAAGGCCTGCCAATATTGATGTCACCCAGGATTCAATACGGGGCCCAGTATTGTTTAACTTGTTTATTAATGGCTTGGAGGAAGGGGCAGATGCCTCGTCAGCATGTTCACTGATGAAACGAAGTTGGGAGGAGTGGTCAATACCCCAGAGATCTCTGCAGCCCTTTCGAGGGTCCTCAACAGGCTGGAGAGATGGACAGAGATGAACCTGCTGAAATCAACAAGGGAAAATGCAGGGTCCTGCACCTGGAGAAGAACAACTCCCGGCATCACACAGACTGGGGGTTGATCTGCTGGGAAGCAGCTCTGCAGAGAAGGACCTGGGGCTCCTGGTGGACAACAAACTGTCCATGAGTCAATTCTACCATGATGGTTTTGTTAGCTAATCCTTTCAGGAACATTTATATTGCGTGGATGTGTTTCTCTTCACCTCCAGAGACATATGTGATGTACAGCAAGAGTTTCCTGGATTTGTCAGAGGACAGAGATAATAGTCAGCAGCCCAGGAGTTTCCATGCAATGAAGAAACTTGCCCAACCTCAAGGAGAATTTTTCAGTGCAATTAGTTTATAATGTTTCGTTTTTGTTCAGGTGACATGGAAAAAATACATAAAGACCATAAACCTATTTCACCTTCTGGGAGGGCAGCTAAAAAAGCAAATAGATAACTGATACTTGTCACTATTGTTTTCTTTTGGAAACATTTCTAACCCTTATTTTCCCTGTAGAAGAACTCCTTAAAATCATCTCCACGTGCAGAGTTGAAACACATCTACAGTCCCACAGATAGTTCCTCACATTCCCAGCTTGCTCCATAACCAGCTGCAATCCAGATGCCATGTGACAGCATCAGTGTAATGTTGAGCCCAGACTATAAATTCTGCCTTCCCAAGAGCAGACATGCAGCTGTCTGCACCATGCATGAGCGTCCTTGATGTCTCAGGACAAGCTCATCAGTAAGCCAAGGACACTGGGGGATCCTGTGAGTGTCAGCACAGCAAGACCTGCCAGGGGAGGGAGCTAACATTAAGGACAAGGTTATCATCTGGCAAGCAGTGCAGTGACACCCCAAATTCAGACATTCCCTGGACACAGATGCCCCTGAGTGCACAGCGTGACCACTGTTGCTAGCCCAGGATGTGGTGTGTACACAAAGTGAGGTGGCAGAGGAGAGACTGATGCTTTACTAACAGCTCTGAGATCTGTTTGAGCACAGCACACTTCAGCCTCCTGCTTTCTCTAGACCTCCTTGAGTAGTGTGTGGCTGGATCATGTCTAGGCTTATAGTTCTTATATTGTTTAATCGAAGAGGTATATTTAAGTTACAAAGCCCAGACCTTCTATAATTATCCTTAAGAGTGCCAATCCTGTATATATTAAGTCCAGAAATATTAATGGCATCACAGACTGAGCTTGAGTGTGTTTGAACACTTGGTTAATTGGAATACTTGGTCTCTCACTGCTCTGTATCTCACAGATACCTGGGAATCACGACAGCCACATCATCTTGCTCACTTCCAGTGTGCAACAAGCTTAATTTCAATGGTTAATTTATTTAACCTTCACATTCAGTATACTTTTTTCTGTTACTAGTCAGAGAGAGAATTGACAAAACTGGCTCTCTGCCTTCCTTTGGCCCACACTTGATATTTCTCATAGGTCTGTCCCTTTCCACCAGCATGCATTAGTGCTATTACAGAAAATTCAGAAAGCTTAGCTTTGCGAAGGCTGTTATATTTATCTGTGTGCTCTATTAGAAATGCATTTCATTGCCTTGTTAGCAGAGATCAGATAATCTCACTTGTTTCAGAACAGTATAAAATGTTATCAGTCTGGCTGTCTAAGACACAGTACTTCTGCTGTCCAATGTTATGTCTGATAAATGGACAGCTGCCTTACACTAGTTTGCAGCAATTTAGTTTTTGAGAGCTGTTTTAGACTGACAATAACGAGTTTCGAAAGATGTTTTCAACTGTTCCCCAAAGATGTTCAAACTGCCAAGATCAAATAAAACTCTGTCATAATATAGGCACAATAGATTAAACATGTTTTTTAAGTTTAAATCTTTTTCCAGCAGAGACGCTGTAATCTACAAGCCAGAGCTATATGAAGACCATATACTGAAATATTCCCAACAGGAAACCAAAGTAAAATACACAAAAACTCACTGGAACCTACTGCAATTTCACGGTCCTGAAACAAATATTTCCCTCAGAAGTCAACTCACTATGCAATGGTGGTAAGGTTATTCTACTTTTTAGTTACAGCTGTGCTTCATTGCCTGTATGATCGTAGAACATAAAAAGGAAGGAAGCAGGGGAGGCATTAAAGTCTCTGCATGTTTTTGATGGGATCTTTTTCTGTCCCAAGTGTAGGAGGTGACAAAACACCAGAATTTTGGGTGTAGTAAAGGCAGCTAATGACACTCAACTGGATGTGAAAAGTCTTTTATGAGGAGTATGGAAATATGGCCAGGGCAAACTGGTTTATGGGCAGATGGGCAAAAATTTCTTGGAAAAAGTCCGTGGCAGCAGAGTCATCCTTTAAAAATAGCACTAGGGGGGTTTAGTTTTCATTTTAGCATTAGCTCCTTCTCCATCCAGTTTGTCATTGCAGCAAAATCTCTGGGAATGCCAACATCAGTGCATAGAAAGGTAAGAGGAGGTTTTCTGTACTTTTTCAAAGCCTGACTGGGAGTTTTCTCCTGGATTTCTGAAACTTCTGTGAGACCCCAAAGAGAAGAGGGTGCTTTTCTACAGGAGTACATCATACTTCTGCTATATCACAAACATCGATTTATTGGACAGCAAATGAATACTTATGTTTCTCTGTCCATAGCATCACAGAGGGCTTCAAATTTTCTCTGACAGGCTCCTTTCTCCTATCGCTGTGTGAAGGACATTCAATTTTTTTGGCACGGGTGCATTTACTCCTGCCATTTCTATTTCATATCCCTCCATTATCACAAGTTCAGTAGATTTTAATTATAATTATTATTGCTATTATTTATTCAAGCAGTTTATAATACTAATCAAGTAGATATCTCAATAACATAGCTCATAATATAGTGCTTCATTTTTTCCATAGGGAAATTATGTTTATGTTGCCATTATATCTGTATGAACATGACCCTATGCATCTCCCAGATCCCCCCTAAAAGTACCCAAATCCCTTTATCAGTTTCAACTGAATTTAACAGAAAGTTCAGCATCTGCCATCAGAGAGAGAAAGAAAGAGAGATTTGCTACTATTGCCTCTGCTGATGGTAAGACAAGGTGGTCTCATTCCTTATCCACTCAATCCTACTGAGCCACTAACCAGGCACAAGCCCCTCAAGCAGCATATGAAGTCCCTGACCCATCAGTCACAGTGCTCTCAGGCCATAAAGATGTAGATGGGAGAGTGTTTTGAGGACATTTGGTTATGATGAGGATCTGAAGGATTGTGGGGCTCAAAGAAGTAAAGGGCCAGAGCTGTGGGTATTAAAGGAGGAGAGAGTGGGGAGCTGGGCAAAACTGAGGGCATGCCAGTAATGTTGTACATAGCACACAAGGAGAGAGACAGATATGGCAGGGAGAGGAAACCAAGGGTCCTGCAGGAGAGTCTGCATTGCATGGATGACAGATCAGGAATCCATAGGTGCCCTCAATTTCTCTGTTCAGGGAACAACTTGTTACAATCATGCCTGATAGGATATTTCATGTAAATCTGTTTACATTGGCACCATACCAAGTCTGTGGGTTTGCTGGTATTCTCTGAATCCAAGGGTAGGCTGACCTTCTATGTCACATTTTTTCCTTTGTACAAATTCAGATGTACCAACAAAAAAGTTTACGGGAAAAAGTTGGTCTTTTCAGTGAAACCAGAGATTCAAGCATAAAGGTTAGAAATTACTTCAAAAGAAACACCTTCTTATACTGTCTTAGAAATCTTGCTTTTTTAAAACTAATACCACCTTCTCTTCATTTTTCTGGACATGTAAACAACTTTTTTTTTAGATTATAGAAACACTGAGGATTTAATCTCAAGTTTTATTTGAAAAGTTATGATTTTGTAAACCTAGGTCAAAGGTTTTATTTTAAAATGGTTGCTCTTGCCAATACTAAGAAGCAGTTGCTGGGGAGAGATTCTGTTCTCAGCTTTGCCAGTGATTCCTCATGGGACCAAGACATTTAAATTTCATGCTTTCTCAGTCTAATCCATCTGTAAAATGAATGTAATAGGCAACTTCATGAAGTTGTTGGGAAGCCTCTTTAATGCCTGACAAGCATTTTGATGTCATCCCACAGTTGCTTGTATAAGTAGCGTATGGTAATTGTAAGTGCTTTTTAATTCCTATTTCCTTTTCTCAGCCCAGTCTTGTTTTTGTGTCTTTTTGCTGCAGCCTTGTCGCAAATTACTCTGACTTCATCCTGTGGAATCTGTTTAATTTGTGCTAGATAAGGACAAGAAATGGGTTTGTCTTTTATAGCACAGATACAGTACTATGCATTTTCTAGGAATGTATCTCCTCCCCAATTAACTTTTCCTGGCATCTTGCCAGACTTTAGTGCTGTAAAATTTAAAGAATCTGGAATCCACATTGTACGTGTATACAAATTTCATTTAATTAAATGGAAAATACATTGCATGGACTGTTTTTCTCCTAAAAACTGTTGCTAGTCCAAGTTTCAAAAACAACATGAAAAACCAGTCTTGAGCAGGAGCCTGTATTTCAGAAACAATTTTCTGTGCAACTTCAACTCTGTATTAGCTACTGCAAATGACCCGTCTTTATTAAATTAAATTTTAAATAAAAGCCAAACCATACAGTATAAGCATAGCTGAACATGGTGTAATTCCACATTTTGATACCAAGAATAAAAGTAATTTTCCTGTCATATTCAACACAAAAGCTATCCTGGCTAATGCTATATCTGTGACAACCAGAGAAATCCAAGAAAATATGAAGTTAATGCTGACATTTTCTTCTCAGTGCTTTTCAACACATCATTCTCCTAGGAAATTATTCTTTGATTTCCATGAAAAGATTTCCAGGTGTCAGGGTGAAATGAAACCTAAAACCTGCAGTGAGAACATCTTCTTACTTCTTTCCATGCAAGTCAGACTACAGGTTACAGCCTTGAGCCTTATCAGAAGGACAGAATCTTTGCCTGTTCAGAGCACAGCTGATATGGATTAGAAGAGAGGACTCTGATTTAAAGTATTAATAAAGTGGTGGGAAGCACAGGCCCTTTCCTCCAGATCTGGGATTTCTACTCCCTTTGGGAGCAAGGCAAGTAATATACTTTACATTATTCACTCCTTGAACAATATGCTGACTTTAATGCATCCTATCTTAAGTCTCAAAAGTTATGTACTAATGTAATAACTTAATATCTGTTGTACAGTCACTTTAGATATTGTGATTTTATTTGTTCTCAATGGTTTAGTATTGAGGCAAATGGAACAAGAACAAGAGAGATCAATACTGAAAATATCCTTTAGTATCCTTAAAGTACCACCTCCTTCACTATCAAGACATCAGTGTTGTTGCCCATTTTGTCGGCCAGCATGATTTGCTAACATTTTCCCAGTAGTACATCTCACACAGACTGTAAGCACCAGCCAAATAACCCATTTTTCCTACCTCAGTTGACTGTATATTCTACATATTCTGCCAGAAGTTTGATAATAACAGGGCTCAGGGTAACTGGTATTCTAGGGCCATAATTACCAGCTAGTTCTTCGTTTTCATTCTATATTTAAATTTCAGGTTTCTTTGGTACAGAGAGGTTATTTTCTGCTTCTGCAGCATGTAACAAAATAAGGTCCTACTGACTGACTATGGATTCTGGGTCTTGAAGCTTAATAGCACCAAGCCCTACTCTGATGTCCCCTAAGAAATGTCTCAGAATACACAACAATACAACACATTCATGCTCACACTCAGATGACTTAGAGATGGGTACCTACATGCAAAATTTAAGCCTTCAGTCCTCTGTTTACCCTCTAAAAGTATCTCCTTTTGGCTCAAAAAGAAAAGCATGTTGCTGCAACTAACACTGTTCCAGGACACAAGCCGTATCAACCACCATGCCTGAGTGCAGGAGAGATGCATGTCTGTACTGGCCTGTGTATGTTTAACCTTAAATTTTTCACTGAAATATCTCTTAGGTAAATTCATTTTTGCTGCTGGCCACAAAGCTGTAGAGATCGTGATCTGTACTGTGCAGCTCAGTTTCTGCCACAGGTTTAAACCATGGTTTAAGATTTCATGAAGTGCTCTTTGCATTTTAAGGAAGAAAGAATCTTAAGCACAGATCACCATTTCCAAAAGGGCAGACTTCATGCCAGAACCACCTTCTTATTTTTTCTTGGGAGTCTAAAGCTTTTCAGTAGACCAAAGCACTCTATAACTGAAGTACAGGGATGTAAATGAGCCAAATTCAAGGCCATGTAAGGTACAAATTGGAGCAGAGATCTGAAGACTACTTCCAAGAAAATGCTTTAACTGCCAGGCTATTGAGCCTTCCTCATTTCAAGGAATGCCATCTCCCCTGTTGAAGAGGTTGTGATACGAAACAAGTGAGAACTGTGCAAATTCCTGATTTGGGATGGTTTGCTGAACTGAAAGACCACCAGACTAAAGCTAAATAATTATTGATTTTTGCATAGATAATTAAAAAATCACTGGAGCAAGCCCTTGAATGGAACGCTTCTTTTTTTCAGACAGATCTCTGCTGACTGAGCTGTTGGCCAGAAGTGCAAATGCACCACACGTTCCTTCCCCTCCTCCTGTTCCAGCTGCACTTTACGTGAGAAAGTCCTGGCCACCCACCTACTTGCAGAAAAGGATTCATGGCTGTCAATGTTATGAAGAAACAGAGGCACCTTCCTTCAGAATTAGCTGCCTAAGCCTCTTTGAGAGACAGAGTAGGACGAAAGCTTTCCCACATCCTCAGGCCTTCTGGTCAATCCCTTGCTTAGTGTCCCAAGAAAGGATTCCTCTCCTTTCCCTGTGCTAGGCAGACATCCCTAGCTGCCTGCATCAGGACTGCAAATTCTACCATTCATGACAATGACTAAAAGATGGGAATGTGAACCCAAACCCAAACAGGTTGATGTTGCCCTCAGAGACTTCCTTCCAGTGCAAATTTCTGAACCTACTTTATTTCGATTATGCATATAAATGAGAAAAGTTTGACTGCTTCCAGACATATCTGAGATTCGTGCTGAGCAAAGCTGTGTGTGAGATTAAATAATATTAACATGTGGCTCCAATGCTCCATTTTGTCTAAGTATTATTAAATTAGAATATTTCATTACCAAATGGACACTGAGATTACAGAATTACTATCCACTCATAGTATTATTTTGCAACACTATTATTCAAGCCACCCTTGGCTAATTAAATTCCTATTGGGGAAAAATAATAGGAAATAAAAACCAGACTAACGAATCAAGATTATCTCTTCTTTAACAGTTGTCTTTTTCCTGTGTCAGCCAAAATCTCTGACCTAAGTTATGGACCTGTCATAGATCTTGCAAGCCCTTAATCAAAACCAAAAGGATTTGTGTGATATCAAAATTAAAATCAGGCTAAAGATAAGTAATGTCCATGTTGCTCTTGTTTTTCATTGGAAAAGTATAACTGATTATCCAGAATTAATTGTAACAGGTGTTCCAAACAGAAAATGTGTTTACTATTGATTTATGCATTTTTGCCCTGAACCATGAAAAATTTGTATTTATAATGCAATATGGCATTTGCTATCCATCAATTTTATTGCACATTGTTTCACACGCACTCAGCAGACCAGGCACTGCACAAGCCACAGGCAATGCCTCTACATTCACTTTTAAAGATCAGTTGGGGAGCAGGAGGATGCTGTAGGGTCTCTAAGTTGCATCCAAATGCAGACTCACAGTCAGCCTATGGACTGCCCAGAAGCTGCCCATCTCAGGGTACCCAGCACCCAACTGGCACACACGATCTGTCATTTTCCAGAGGGCATTTCCAGTTACACATTCACCTTACAGAGCTTGCTTTCACCTGCTTTCACTTGCTTTCAGTCTGGTCTTGGAAATGGCTACAGCTACCCTGTAAAAACTGACCAAGAACACCTTACAGAAGGATAACTTTAGCTATGAAAACATGATGCCATGATGCTTGCTTCTGCAAAGACAAAATGCACACATCCCTGTGGCATGTTACTCCAGCAGGGTTTCAGTGCAGATGCATGCACCTGCCTTTCCCAGAGTGCAGCAGCAGGGCCTGTGACAGTTGTGAGTAGATCAGACTGAATAACTGACTCAGGAGAGAGGAGTAAACCGAAAACCCCGACAACCTGAGAAAAAACCTTCTACTTNCTTTCACGTGATGCATTTCATTTACAAGAGCAAGGAAACCTACCTTAGAGGGGGTTTCAGTAGCAGTAAATCCACGTACGTTACTGAAAAAAATACACCTGACTGCTGAAACTTTTTTTCCTCAAAGATACCAGACTGCAGCATTTCAATCTTTTTTCTAAAACACTTCTTTCTCTATATAAAGAAAATTACTGAATTCTACACGAATTCACAAATAATTTCCAGACAACTGAAATCCATTAATTTGATAAACAACTACCAGTGATGGTGAAAAGCTACCAGGCACTACACCATAGGACCCTAAAACTGTTGAGAACCTCCCAAGAGGTGTTCAGTTCTGTACAGACTCAGGTTCTTAGAGTGGTAGCCTGAACCTGATGGCCCCAGGGATGAACCCTGTTCCACAGCACCAAAAGAGATCAGTGACTAAAACATCCAGTTCCCTCTCAGGTGACGTGGCAAATACCCATGTGACCCACTGAAGAGACCAAATAAAGGCTTGCTTGGGCAGTGAGCATCATGCCTAAGGTGTGAAAAGTTATAACCAAGTTCAACCAACTGTTGTATATTTTTATGATATTGTGGTAAAATGGTGTGATCATATAACTGTGATATTTAATGTTGTTGCTTATTTGGAAGGGTACAAAAACTAATTTTCTAGCAAAAATACTGTTTTCAAATATGAAGAGATCTAAAACGAGACTTTATCCCTTATTCATGAGAGACAGATGTTATTTTTGGCTTCATAGTCTAATGAATACCATATTATGTTCTTTATAACCTTACACCAGAAATAACATACTTCTAGCACTCGTGAACTTCAAGCCATTATCAGTAAAAGCTTCTATTAACATCCAGAACTTCTCTCAGTGCTCACTGCAAATGCCTTAAGCTGTCATCTACAGTCCCCATTATGGCAGGTTTTTTTACTGTGCAAAAGACATAATCCTTAGCAGTCAGCTAGTTGAGACTGAAAACTGCAATATTATTCCCATTGTCTTTACTGTATTGAATTTACACATTTGATGCCTTACTGTATTTTTGTGTTTGTGTTTTGGTTTACAGCCCTCTAAAAGCAAAAATACTTCACCCTTTTAAAAATGCTGTTACACTTCTGTTTACTTTCACTGATTTGGAGCAATGCCTGCCAGTAAGTATGAGCTGAAACTAATAACCATCAGTACAAAATCTCCTAGCTGAACTGGGATGCTGACAAAAATGCAACCAGAAAATGAATAAAATATTTCTTGGGAAGCAGAGATCAGTTTCGCCAGCCAGTGACTACAATGAAAAATAAAACCCTGCACAGAAACAGTTCTTCTTAGCATTTCATTTTTCTATGGATAACTTTCTTCATAGAGTAAAGGTTGCGGCTAAAACTGCTTGGTTTAAGCCAACTACAAAAGATTTTGTGATGCCTGTGTCAGTGTGTACAATAGGATTTTTCCCACTGCATCTAATACAATGGCTTGAAACAAATAAGGCTGTTTTAAGAAAGATCCTGAAAATCTAATGTTTCACGCATTTGTCTCAGCTTCATATATGAGAATTCAACAGTATATCTCCCAAACAGGTAGCCGCAAAGCCATCCCGAGCTTCCCAGGCCCGAAGCACACATCAACAAAGCTCAGGAGGGCATGGAAAAGGTAAAATACCCTTGCAGCCTACCACAGACTCAGGCTGTGTGAACAGATCATCTTTGGAGGTAAGTGTGAAAGTGTCCAAATTATCACCTGTGTTCTCATGGCCACAATAAAGCCGCTCTAGCATCTGCTGATCTTGAACAACTTTCATCTACAGCAACCTGCTGCTGTAGGCTTCACACAGGAGCCCACCAACAAGAGTGTTGAGGTCAAAAGCTGGCTCAAAAGCTTTACTAGCAAATATTAAGCTAGCAAGAGACATCAAGAAACAGGAGCAACATATGATTAAACCAAAAAACAAACTTATGAGCAGACCATGCCTCATACTGCACAACTGCGCTGAGCAGCTTTTCCAGAGCAGTAGAGTAAGACAAATTTCTTGCACTCCAATTCACCTCATGATTAGCCTGGCTACAGCACGAGTCAGCACGTCACAGAGCAAAAGGGACATGATGAGAGCAGATCCCGTGTTGTTACTGTTCCCACAGAAGCTGACACTCCACTGAAATAAAAAAAGGGTGCCCAACAACACACTTCTTCCCAGGGCAAACAGAGCTGCTGGACGTGTGGAACACACCCAGTGACGAAAGCCATCTGCAAAGACTCACAGCAATCCACACGTGCCAAATTCTGGGAACAGTAAGGAGAGCCTCAATTTACACAGGCAAGTATAAATTTATGGCCCAGTGCAGGATGGCCATTTCTCCTGGGCACCTTATCCTCCTTTAATTTTTTCTGAACAAAAGAATAGCCATGACTTTAGCCAAAAGTTCTTTCAGCTCTGTGTCTTGTCTCTGATGATAGTCTGGCAATCAAGAAAAATAAAGAGTAGCAGTAATACCAGTAATTATTTGTATTTGCCATACTGTCAGTGGGAAAAGGGAGTAAAATATAAAGTCTGCCTTAACCTTAGGAAATCCACATACTTAGAAAAATTGACTGGCAAAAGAACTTCTCTCTGAATGCAGGCATGAAACCCAGCGAAGGAAACTAAAGTATTACTGGCAGTAAAAAACACTGGTTAAAGCTGTAGTCAAGTGACTTTCATGCAGCTGAAGAGAAGAAAATTTATGGTGTTTAGACTACACCAGTGCTGACATTGACAAATTGTCTGACTAGGCCAAAAAACCACTCAGAACTTAGGTAAATTTAAATATGTCTGCACATGCACATGAATGACTGTGAATGTTTTATTATAATTCCTTCCTTTCCTTTCTTGATATTTCATACATAATATAACTCACCCTTCCTGACCACTGACCTGGAAATTTAAATAATAAAATGCTACAAAATGCTTTGAAGTTGTAATGTCAGTGAAAAGTGCTCATAAAATGTCTTCAACTTTTATTATTGTTTGTGCTCTTTTATCTCAAAAATCATCAAATTGACTTTTTCAGATACCTTGAGATCTCCTTGTGTTTCCTGCACTCTGCTCCTGATGGTCAAGTTTTATCAGAAAACCCCCACTTTTACAGTTCCATTAAAATTAGATAAAAGTCAGAAACATAGGGCTAGGGTATGCTGATGCAGAAAAGTTTCAGTCTCATAAAGGGAAAAACAACATATTTCTGCAGGATACTGCCAAGAAAGAGCAAGATGCTGAACAGGGAACACCAGTATTGTTCCTTCGCAGTGATGATTTGCATCGGATGATCATTTGTCCCCCAGATTTTTTTTCCTATTACATATTTTCCTTTTATCCTAGTGTTCAGAATGTTTGCCGGAAAAATGCAAGATGTGGGAGCCAAAATACTGTCTGGAGAGCTGGCAATTCCTTAAAACATTTCATCACACTGTCTCCACATGGGAGACTTAGGATAAAATTCTTCCCTGGTTGACTGAGCTGATGCAAGGATAATCTATCAGTATTTTAGGTATTTTCAGAAGGACAATTTCCATACAGATTACAGTCCTGCAGAAATCCAATTCTTGAGCCTGCAGCTTTTACTTTTGGGGTTATATTTTGTAAATAGTCTAATCGAGCTGCTCTGCAGACTTAGACAACTGCATATCTGCAAGCCCTATGGTGTGGTGACAATAACTCGTTATGAACCACTGGGAGCCCTGTTCCTTCAAGACCAGGCTGTAACAGATGGGAGAACAGCTTCAGCACAGAGAAATTCTGCACACAGTTAGGGACTTAATTCTCAGTTGATTCAGGAAAATGGGGATTATGTTTACATGGTAAAATAGTGAGTGAGGCAGAGAGCTCGAAGCTAGCGCCAAACCTACTCACAGAATGGAGCAAAGCTGTGCAGAAGCCATACTTGGGCCCTCAAACCAGACCTCTCCTCAGCATATCATGGGCCTGATACTAATTAGACTGGCTGTGAGGCTCATAGCCAAAAGACTCTGCATCGTGCCAGCCATGTTGCTTCTGACTGCAAAGTTTCATAGTTCACTGCCTGAGGCACTTGAAAGATTCTACAGCTGCTTCTCAACATCTCTAAGCAGATCCACGCACCCAGGTTTTAAGTAAGGAGCAGTTCCAGGACCTCTACTAATGCCACTCCTTGAACTTAAGTCACTCAAATAATCAAGTGTTTCACTGATACAAAACAGCTGGAGCTATGCCTGAGGCTGAAAGGAGAGGTAAGGATGGAAGATGACAGACAAAAAGGGGAAAGCTAAGTCAGTTTTAGGATCTGGAAGGAATTGAGAACTGTATAACTCAGCCACCTGCATCTTTGGAGCAATAGTCTTAAGCCCAGAAGCTGTCCTTGATGGATGGACAGTTACTCTAGCTG
Organism: Edolisoma coerulescens; assembly: GCA_013397115.1. Classification (NCBI taxonomy): domain Eukaryota; kingdom Metazoa; phylum Chordata; class Aves; order Passeriformes; family Campephagidae; genus Edolisoma; species Edolisoma coerulescens. The sequence goes on from VWZW01005608.1 coordinate 110,179, forward strand.
GAAATGCATCCCACAACAGCAGTTTCATACCCTCCCTTGGCAGCTGTCTTTTTTGTTCCATTCCTCTAACAAAACCTCCCTGCTCAATTTATATTTTCATTCCTGCTCCATCCATAATTACTTCTACCATCCTCATGGATTAACATGAACAATTATGCTGCTCCTCCTTGTAACACTGTTTTGATCTGAGATAGTCAGGTCCCATGTTCACTCATCTCCACATTACATATTCTCACTTCTTTTCCACACAGGTCTTCATTTCCAAAACATCTATCACATTAGCTGCTCTCCTTTGATCTCTTTCCAACTTGTCTGGGTCTCTTTTAAAACATGTTGCCCAGAATTGAACACAGTATTATAAATCATGTGCTGACTAGAGCAAGTTAGGAACACTTGCCTCACATGTAATACTCTCGATAGTTCAATGAAGTACAAGAGTAGCTATTTTTCTCATTAGTATTGCATTGTTTACCAACTCAAATCACCATTCACTATAATCCCCAGATACTTATCTATGGGTTAAATACATGTCCCAAAAGATTTCCCACATTCTATATTTATTTTTTCTTATGTGAAACATGCTATGTTTGCATTTAAAACTTCACTTGACTGACTTCAGTCTGTTTCTACTGTTAGCTTTCATACAGTATTTTTATCTGTGTTCTACAAAGCATTCATGACTCTCTTCAGACTATTTTTATGAAAAAGTAATAATGAAGACTCTGAGAAACATCAAACCCCCGAGAGTACAGAGTCCTCATACATCAGCATATCCCGGCAACAAACAAATAGCAATTGCTGGTTATATTTGTTTCAACTTGCTTTAGTCAGAACAGACTAGAATCTCACTATGGCAGCTATAGCTCCACCACATACCTGAGCTTTTCAGAGGAAAACTTCACACAAGGAAAAAAAAACAGTATGGGCACTGCGTTTCTTTCCTTCATTAAGATAACCACCAAACACATAATTTAACTTGTCATGAGTCATTCGTAACAAACCCACATTATCTTCTCTTCGTTGTCTTATTTTCCTCTGTTAAGATTTCCCTGTGCTCTCTGTAACTGTAGTATTTAAGGGCACCAGTGAGTGAGAAAAAAAAATATGAGATTTTTTTCTTCCGTACGAATCAACAAGAAGTGGGTTAATTAACCCAAAACAGTCTTTTGGTCTCTTTCAGCACCTAAGCTAACACATGCAAAGCTACCTCCATATCTCTACACTGCACTCCAGCCTGGAACATGCACAGAGAAGCTCTTGTTATCCTTAAGTACAGACACTGAACACAGAATAAAGCAGATTTCTGGCAATCACTGATAGATAGCTGAGCATTCCAAAATTAAGCACACCTCCAGCTCCTCTCTCCTCTCATTATGATCACCACAGATTTAAAGCCTCCTCAACATGAGAAATTTTGTAAAGCATTTATAGTGTTTCATTCTGTATCTGCCAGCAGAGAGGTCCAGCAAAAGACAGGCTTCAGAGTCCAGACTCTTCTTGTTGTGTTCATCAATTTTCATTTATTTCAGAGAAAGCTAACTATGAAACAAAGCTTAAAAAGTGGAAAGAGTAATGTCACATAAAAACAAAACATGAATGATGTCTGATTAAACAGAGGGCAGAAAGAAGGCCAACTGATTGAAGAGTTTGGGGGTGATGTAAAACTGAAGGACAAAATTCTCGTACAGACAAATCAAAAGGTGAAAGGATAACAAGCTAGGTCAGTAACACAAACCAGACTGTCACTAGGATCAAAGTCCAAAGCTCTAGGAGAGAGATTAAAACCTTTGACAAATAACCCTTAACAGTGCTGGGATGACCTGCAATTTGAACGAAACTTCATTCACACTGGAATGAGGTGGATATGGCTATTGAACAAGAGACAGGATGAGCAAAGACACTACAGCTGAACAGAGTCTGCACATCAAATTAAATGGGTATGCTTGAAGTTCACCATGGTAGAAAACAAGGTCACTAACAAGCAACACATCCTCATCAAGTTTTTTGGGTTTTCAGCCCAGACAGGAATATGCTGCTAGAGATTAGGCAATATGTTGCTCACATCTTCAAAGAAAGCACCAAGAATCTTGTTTTGTCCAAGAAGATGTCAGGCAGGCATAACATTGGTCACTAGAGACAAGAGAGTCTCAGGATACAAAATAACTCTCACAAATAAAGTCCTTGTTTTTGAAAACCTGCAGTGCTGGTTGATTACATGTGAACTTCAGTCAGACCCCGTAAGAACCTAACTAAGTTACAGGACCCTGTTTATAAAGGCCAGTAAGAGTGAGAAAGACTGAATTAATCTACTATAGTGCTCTGACAATGCTACAGAAGAGCTGCATCAAAAATGCGCTAGGAAAAAAATGTGAGAATGAGGCTAGAAATAAGTAAGCCCAAAAGGGAGCACAGGAAGTAATTAGTGATGAGTTAAACTACTGACTATTCAAAACATATCTCTTTAGAAACCTTCCAAAAGAAGAGTCTTTGGGATAAAAGAATAACTGAAACTTCCAGAACACATAACTTCCTAAAATAATCTCCAAACAGCAGAAAGAGGGACCTCTGGACATCACAGCTTCCATCAGTGACAGGAAAACCCTAGACCTCAACTTAGGTATGATTTTTTCTTTCCTGTTGCCACATTTCCCCTGCCTACCCCTCTCTTGACTACCACCTCCCTCACACCTTGTTTCCCTTTGCTATGTCTCATTTGCTAGACATTTGCCTCAGAAAAGTCCAACTTAGATAGCCCAGAGTTGTCTTACAAAGCACTGGTATCATCCAGTGTCTTCAGAGGAAAAGAAAAGCTGTGTTGAGTGAATTTGCCAAGTTTTGTAGTGACTGTAGCTTTTTTTCTCTGAGAGTCAGAAACTCAAGAGTCCATGATTGCTGTTTCCATACTCTTTTCTACCTCCTTCATCTGCTTATCTTTCTTTGCTTTCAGAAACAGAATCAGATTTTAGAGAGAGCAGAATCATCAGATCCAGCCACAGAACCATATCGTGTGTTCTTTTTCCCAAAGTGGAAAGGTATTATGTGTCACATTTGAAAGACTGTTGAGTAGAAGATTTCCTTAGACAAATTCAATCATCCACAGTTTAAGGGGAAAAGAATCTCATTAAAACAATTTTTTCTTTTACTTTCCAAATAATCTAGGTGTCTCCTTTTCTATCTTTTAAGGTTAAAAAGATTTTGAGAGGCTCTAAGGGATAACATCCTCAGACCACAGCCTCATGGATTTTAGGAATCTCTATCCTCAGCAGTAGAATACAGAACTGCCATGGATCCACACTGGTATAGCCTAAAGTGAAGTGTAGCACCAGTTGTGCTAGCTCAGTCCAAGCACCCCAGTATGCTGCTGCTCCACAGCTAACCAGCCCTGACTTTCAGCAGCATCAGACTAACATGTTAGAGAGGGTTCACATTAACCCAGTGCTGTAATTATGTTCTGTCTGCTTCCAGCTCGGAGCTGGGGCCTAGGTGTCCCTTGCAGATCTCTGCAGAACAGAGATGTATAAAGTTCTTGCCTGTACCTGATATTATCCAGAACCAGCCGATGCTGTACTGAAAAAAATCTTATCCTTTGCAAACGCCGAGAGAGGAGAAAATGTGGGCATTTACTGACTTGGTCATCATGATTGCTACAAATAAGACTCAGCTCTGCTATGTCTCTTCTGTGAATAAGTTAGAGCTTCTTGTGATCAAGAGATTGAACCTCTGAAGCCGTCCTCACTTTAAGGTATCCTTTAGTTCTGATTCTGTGTTCTTGTGTGGTGGTTTTATCCCCACAATGAAGGGAACTGCTCAGAGAGGTAGAGTGCAGAATCCTTATCTCCTTTTTAATCTAAAACTTTATTTCAAAGTATTAATCAATTTCTGACTGCCAGAAAAACTGAAATTTTCATTTTTACTGCCCTGCCATCTTCTTTTACCAGTATCATTACAAAGATAAATTCAAAATCCTTCCCTCCTACATACTCCAAAAACATCTGGAATTGGGCCTAAGAATTAATATCTCAAAATTACAGTGAAGATCAGTGTTCTGCAATGCAAGCAACTTTTAGCTGTCACGTATCCTGGCTCCAACCTAAAACTCCTCACACTTTCTGACAACCAGGGCTGTTAATATGAAAAAAAATCTTTGAAAATGAATGTATTGCTTTATTAAATGCATCTTCTACAGAAACACATTTTAACTCTTGCAAACAAGTTATCTCCTGATATTTTCTCCAAAATATCTCATCTACTGTCATGGATCAGTAGTCCAGAGGTTGTCACTGATGGTTTTATGTTTGTTTCTGAAGATTGGAATGGATACAGATCCTAATTGAAACCTCACTGAAGTTAAAGAGATTCTTCCCTTTTTTGCAGTATTTCTGGAGCAGGGTCATTACTGAGGCTTTCATGCTAAGATTTCATCTTTACACATTAGGCCAACATCAAATCTGCTGCAAATAAGTATAAATCTTATGATTTTATGTTGGCAACAAGATTTAAAGCATTCCTTAACATCACAATAATTGCTGAATATGATGCAAGCAAATGTGTTTATTGGTCAGGTTGAGTTTCCACAAACTTGTGAGATCCATGTTTTTCAACTTGTAAATCCTTTATCTTTTAAAAATAAAATAAATAAGGGAAATTACAGTTCAAGAAAAAAAAATTAGCAGAACATTTTATGCAACTGTTTGTATGATGCACTTCAACCTAGTGAAGCAAGGTTTAGACAGCTATCATTGTCCAAATTCAGGAAATAAATATAAAGGGCAACTCAATGAATACATTGTGTTCTAAGTTGTACCGTAAACTCTAAACTAATCAGAAGATTTGGTTTCTAGTGGAAGGCATTCCACTGATGCTTTACACATACATAAATAAGACCATCTGTAAATAAATAATCTTTTAGATGTCACATAAAGAGTAACTGATCTAACATGGGAGATGGAAGAGTGAGTGAAGATTTCAGACACTACATGACAGTATCCAGATTGTGACACCTAAAAAAACTAGTTACCCTGTTAAATAAAAAATTCAGTAAAAGTCAAGGAATTTCTGTGACATTCTTCCCAAATGGCTGAAAACAAAATCAAAACCCTTTCTCTTCTTTATTTCTGATCATCTGTGTTACAACTGCTGGAGTCATTGTTCTAGTAGACATTAAACAAAAAACCAAAAGAGGAAAGATGGATATGTAAATAAATAGGTACTCATTTTGGAAAACAGCAGAATAATTCTAAGCTTTGGTCATGAATCCTTATGTGGTCACTTTGTTGGTATGCTGACTGTGAGGAGAACAGAAAGAAGAGAAAGAAGACAACACCTTCAATTCCTTGATCATTTTTGTTTAATACTGTACATTTACATCATGACATTCATTTGAGGCTTCTTCTAGCTGCCTGAAATGGTCAGGAAAGAACTATTTTCCCCTTTTTTATAAAATTTGACATGTTTATTCTTTTTCCTTCAATCTTTCAAACATTGGAGATAAGTCACATCAAAAAAAAAAATATATAGACCAAGGCATTTCAATGTGGTACTGACTTTGTACTGTTGCAAGATCTAAACTCAGTACAGGGTGTGCGCCTTCTGGTCTCTGATAGATTGAGACACGTGGACTAAAAAACCTTCTGGACCAACCATTTCAGATGTGGTTCCCCAACCCTGTGGAAGTCGATGATACAACCAGTCCTTTTGTCCATTCTGCATTCACATCATCCTGTGTCTGAGGATACTGAAAGACTTGTGCTAATATACTGACCTCATTATAGAATTATAGAATCATAGAATATGCTGAATTGGAAGGCACCAATCAGGATTATAGAGTTTAATGCCTGATTCTCCCCAGAACACCCCAACAATCACACCCTGTGCCTGACAGTGTTGTCGAAATGCTTCTTAACCTCTGTCATGCTGGTGCTGTGACCACTTCCCTGGGGAGCCTGTTCCACGGCCCAACCACCCTCTGAGTGAAAAACCTTTTCCTGGTATCTACTCTATATCTTCCTTGACTCAGCTTCATGCCATTCCCTCGGGTCCTGTCACTGGTCATGACAGCAGCAACACCAAAGTGCCAACACTAGAATGTGAAACAAGGTTCTTCTGGTCCACCAAGGCTGAAATAGGGTAACAAGCCTCATAAGGGAAACTGACAACCAAAGAAGAGATCACCACATGAAAACCGTGGTGGTAAAAGCAATAAAATACAAAATGAAGGAAAGAGTAAAATGTAGTGAAAATAATATCCAAAAAGGCCTACTGGCTATGGCACAAAGCAGAACCTCATGGTGCAAAACCCATTCTGAATAATTAGGCCTGGGTTACAAATTGTATTCTGGTGGAGTTATATACAGCTTATTAGAAACCACAGTAGACCAAGCAGCTCTGGGTATCTGTTGCATTGTCCACTACAGCTATGATCTGAAAATCATTGTGCTGAACTTCACAAATAGCACTCACCCAACCGAAGAAAATATAAGGAAATACAATAAGAGGGGTGGAAAATAATGCTGAGTACATTGCAATGCTGTTACATTCTGCTGTGACATGCCCCCAGCTGGAGTACTGTCTCATAGACTTACCTCTTTGGCTCAGAAAGACACCCAGGCTTTTTATGGCCCTAGAGTGCAGCTAATGAGACCTGGGAGACCTGGCTAACAAAACAAATCCAACAGTTCATTGCCCCCCAGTCTGACATAGCCTCACACACTCCTCCTTTGTTTGGGGTTGGAAGGCCACAAACTGAAACTCCCATGCTATCCATTTTATCACATCTACAAGCCTTAAAATTGTTTCTAGAAGACCTTAATCACAGTACATTTCAAACATTTAACTAAATACTGCTTTACATTAATCTAAACTTGTGAATCCCTTAAGTCATTTCATAACATCTTGCCTTGAAAAATACATGCTGCAAATTAACACCATTTCTAAGTTTGGAAGTAGAAATAATAATGGCAGCATCTACATCTGTCAAGTCAAATCTCTTAGTCAGAAAATCTCTGTGTTCCCTGCTGAAAAAATAGTGAAGATCCTGTCTGTCTCCCAAGCGCTCTTGGGAACTCAAATTCCATCTTTCACCACTGGACCCCCCAAAAGCCTAGGAAAAAAGTGTCCAAGAGTGCCATCAGAACTGCCTAACCTGACCTGGATGGCAGATTTTGCATTGAGCATGATGTGCTCGAGCAGGGTGTACCCTTATCAACACCACACGTGAGAAAGGATGTTTCCAGGGATAGGACATCCACCATACATGTTGGCAACATGCGCCAGGTTTTACCACTCTCATTGTCAAAAACTTCTCACTAATATCTAATCTAAATCGACCGTCCATCAGTTTAAAGCCATTACCTCCTGTGCTTACACAACAGACCCTGCTAAAAAATTGTCCTTGTCTTTCTTATAGGCCCTTTTCAAGTACTGGAAGGTGCTGTCTGGTCTCCTCAGAATCTTCTCTTCTCCAGGCTGAACAACTTTAGTGCTCTCACCCTGTCCTCACAGGAGAGGTGCCCCAGTCCCCTGATCATCTTTGTAGCCTCTGGACTCACTGCAACAGGATCATGTCCTTCTTAAGGTGGGGACACCAGACCTCGATGCAGTGCTCTAGGTGTGGTCTCACGAGGGCAGAGCAGAATGGGAGAATCACCCCTCTCAATGTTGCTCCGGATGCAGCCCAGGACACTTTTGGCTTTCTAGCAGCAAGTGCACATTGCAGGTTCATGTCCAGCCTCTCATCCGCTGGTAGCCCCAAATCTATCTCCTCAGGGCTGCTATTGAAGCATCCATCCCTCAGCCTGCATCAATGCCAGAGAATCTTCAAGTGTTCCAAGGTGCCCCTCCACGGGACAAGATTACTGCTTTTGATGTGCTGTAGCTCAGATCAGCTCGTGCTTGGTGCTGGGCCTGACATGGAGCTCTGCACATTTACCAGTACCACACATCCCAGCCCAGCACGTGGCGTCAGGGGGTGGTTTGCACAGCTCAGTGTGGTGATGGTGAGGGGAGGGCCTGTACAGCCCTGCCCACCCCGTGTGTACCTCCTGTATCCAGCGGAGGACACGCAGGTTGTGCATTGCTTGGAGCCCTGGGTGGGCGGTCACTAAGTGGCCTCAGGTGACCTGAGGCTGCAGGTGCCAGAGAACACTCAGGCACTGTCCCCGCACCAAGCATCAGCCCCCAGTGAGCGGCTGGGGAGTTCCTGCATGGGGAAGTACCAGTGGGACATTTTTCTAACACCTCGAAGAGTGTTAAAAAGACACCACGTGGCTGCTTGCCTTCCTAAGGGGAATGGAACCTCACGACCATTCTTCATGTGCATGCGGGTTTCCTGCAGCAAAACCCACCTCTCTTCCTCCCAGCAGTGAAGCAGGAATTTTTCTTCTGTTTCCCATCAACTTTGGAAAAGGCCTCAGGCCACAACCTTCCTTCACTTTGGGAGGGGGCTTACAGAAAATCCAGAGCTAGCAGCCCCAGTAGCAGAGAGGAAACAGCACTCTGCCAAGTGCAGAAATGAGGAGCAATTTGACAGACTCTCACTTCTACAGTTGCCTCCAGGTGTGGGTGGATGAGCAGAAAGCCACGTGGTGATGTGGAAGATTTTGCTGTTCTTTCCCTCCTATTAAAGTCACATTCTGTCAGCCCAATCCTCAGCTCTTGGGAAAAAGTCTCATTAATTTCATTTTCAGAATATAAAGGAGCAGATAATCACAACACAAAACTCGTTACCAAAGTTTTAAAAAGGAGCTAATTTAAGAAGCATTTACTTCTCCACTCTGTAACACAGTTCTTAGTCGGTTCAGAGCTAGGGGCAAACGAAGAAAATATTTCCAGCAGCGAAGAGGAGGTTGCAGAATACCATTAAATTTGCCTGTGGCATTCCAAACCAAAACCTTTTGCTGGATGCATTCAGCTTACTGAGGGCTTATCATAGGAATCCTCATGCATGCCTGCACAAAGAATTGCTATGGACCTATATACATAACTATTTAAAAATGCATGGGAGGGGGTTGTGCAGCTTTCCATTTCCTACGCCATCTAATTGGAGCTGTGATCCTTGAGGTCAAATTATTGTAGGTAGATCCAATAAGAGAGTTAACCCCCACAGGTCAGGCACCAAATACCTGGCCCCTAAGCATCTGGCTCCTTCTGTGAAATTCAAAACCCAGAGCTGGGTGCTAAGCCTCCCTTCATTGAGCACATGCAGAGTTAGACCTCTCAGAAGGGCCATCCAAGAAAGCACATGTAGAGCAGGAGCCACTTGGAGCTGGAAATGTTAATTGCAGGAGCGTGGCCTGAATTCTTGTACCCTCTCCAGGGTTGTGGCATCCGCCCATGCCAGAGCTCCAAATAGAGCCTGACCCTGCTCCCTCCCACCAGCAGGCAGCTCTCATCAGGCTTCTGTTTCCTTCCTAAAACCCAGGCAAGATGCTGGAGCAGGGCTGGCACTCATGCATGTGTCACGCCCTGGTGCTGGTAGCAGGATGCCAGAAGCAGGCACATGGGTGTGTGGGCTCCTGCATCAGCTGGGGGACCTTCTGCCTCCCAGCAAAGCTGCTTTGCAGCAGGTGTCTTAGACGATGTGATTCTGACTTCCATAGCTTTCCCTGGAAATCCCAACTTGAATGATGACCCTAGCAGCAGTTCTTAGTACTTTGGGTGTGTACAATGAATGTGGATGGAGTTTTAGCACTTCACAAGGACTGACTTCCTATGACCACTCTGATATTATCCAAGACTACTACAAGCTTTCATTTGCTCTTGTGGGTATTAGATATGCCATCCTTTCAAAGATGTACCTGTAACCCAGGTTTCACCTGCTTGAATCCAAAGGCACTTTCTGAATTTTGTCCTGTTGCATAAAAGGATAGCATTTATTGATGATTTGGGGCAATTCATCTAAACACATTGTGGTCCTTTTCCATTCTCTCTTGCTAGTTGAACAATTTTCCCTTTTGATCACAACACATACACACACATCTGTGCAGTAACTATCTTTGTTTTTACACAGGAATATATTTTATGACATGTAAGAGGGTTGAGTTAAAGTTAACCTGTCATAAGATATCAGTTAAAAAGAAAGACATATTTACTAGTGATGTTTAATATTAAACCCATGTCCTTAAAACACAACACTTCTTGTGAAGAAATGTTTCTTTTAGCAGTGAAATTAATTTTTGTCAATATTATCTCTGAATATGAAATAAATAATAAAAGGACGTGGTAACCTATCTGCAAAATATGAACTACATGTCTATCAGAACTGAAGCCCACCAACATTAGTGGTAAAATACTGCTCTGAAATGTAACTCTAACATGGATGTATGGTGACATCATATTTCTGTTTTTTACGTTTGCTTTGAGCACCTGCACCCAAATTCCCCATTGTGAAATCAGCTAAAGTTGGTATAACATCACAGATGACTATATTTAGGCTCAGAAGGAAAATACTGAGATTCAGATTACATGGCAGAAAATAAGAACTCCCAATAGACCTGAATAATTCAAAATAAAAGTTGACTTTTAAAGTCTTAACACATGAAACTGGATTACTGAGAGACCTTTTTTGCATCCGAAAATACTACATTAAATTTGTAAGTGTTTCTTCATTGGAAAAAAATTCTGGAAATTTAGTGATGATTTACACCCTTCAGCATTGCTATAAACAAGTAGTTCAAGAAGTTCCACAGAAACCTCAAATGCATAATTCCAAAATAAGTTGCATTGAAATGGAATTTAGCAAAATATGTTCCCCAACATGTGGCAGGAGAGAGCACACACCTCCCAACTCCATGCCACTTGCAAGTCAAGAGCCTTACTTCCCAGAGAGAGGTACTGCAACTCATTGCTATTAAAAAGACAAAAAAAAGTGAAAGAAAAACCAGGGGCAGAATGTGAAGAAATATGTCCTTGTTCAATATGCAATAGCAAACCCAAAAGGAAAATGCTGGCAAAATCCTGAAAATTTGGGAGCACACTGAAAAAAAGAGATAAGCTTTTAGGCAGAGCAGCTATCTAGAGAGTACCCCCTGCCACCGATATGGGGCACTATAGCTGGGGAAAGAGATGATTTTTCCAGGAGACAACGGGTTTGTGTTTTTCCATGAAATGGCATAAAAGTGAAAATTATGTCTTTCCAAAACAAGCTTATAACAATGGAGCAAATGAAATGGTTACAACCAGATACCTCAGCATCTCTTCCGGAACAGAAGAGCCACTTTTGTCATCGTTCAATCCTTACACCACTATGAAAACTATCTAAGTCCTCCTTGCTCGGCAGCTTCCTGCTGAAGTCCTATCAGTTTAATGCTTTCCACTACTCGTGTCTGCTAGACTTTCCTTATCTGAAGGCCCCTTTTGACTGAAATGGAATGAAAGAAGAAAGCCAAGATACGCACAGGATGTCTCTATCTGAAAAAGTAGGAGCAGGTAGATAACTTTTATCACATACCCAGGCACTGAGCCAAATTTTCAATGCATGTAAACAAGCATAGCTTCACTGAAGCTTGTGGAATCTTGCCAGTAGAAAACTCACTTGAGTCTATCATTCTCTTTACCACTGTACCAAGCTGATATCCTAGGATAAAACCTGAATTCCTTAAGCCAAAAATAAATTTAAAAAAAAAATCACAGAAAGCAAAGCTGTTGAATTAATAAGTATCTGAAAGAAAATCAGATACCTGAAACTCTAAGCTCTCGCTGTTACTGTGATGTAATCTATTTAATGAATATTGCATTTACCTCCAGAAGTTTTAGACAAGGTAACAGGCAATGTGCACATGACTGTTACCAAAGCTGCAATACTTCTCTCGCCCTGGATGAAACTAAATGATTGATTCTTCAAAAGTAGGATTGAATTTCTCAGGACAGCATGGCTAATTTATTAAAATCACTCTTGTGCAGTTAAGACTCACCTCAGATAAATGAGGACAGATCTTGTGTCGAAGTACATTGACCCTGCATCTTGTTTCCAGAAAATGTAGGCACCTGTGCAACTCAAACTTAAATATTGTATGTCAAATTATCACATATGCTGACAAAATTACAAAATAGCAAACAGATAAATATATTCATAATACAAAGGAAAACCTGTTGCGTGACTGTGAGCCTACAAAGCTTATAAACAAAGGAAGAATTCATGGCTAAGTTTTATATATAAAATATGTGAGTACCATTTCAAATATTTGGAATTCAAGTCCAGCAAGTCATGAATCTCAGTAAGAAATTTCAAAGTGAGGATTAATGGTACATATTATTTAATAATTCACTGTGAATCAGGGTGGGAAAATTATATTTCTGGCTATGTTATTACTAAATTCTTTCAGCATTCATGAGAGCTTCCATTAAAACACATTAAATATTTAATGTCTCAGTCTGAATAGACTTTCAGAATTGCAGTGGCTAAACTGAAATATATTTTATATTAGGTAAGATTTTGTGTTGTCCAGGGCCTAGAACGTATAATCACCTAATCCATACTTTTTATATACTGTTGCCCCTATTGCAAATGTAGTAACTTTACTTAAAACAGAGCAAATCGGTGTGGGAAAACACAAATCAACTTGTAATGAACTTAAAATATTTTTTTTCATCTACAAGAATACTATCTGAGCAACATTCATTAGCATCCCTTTCATCTATCTGATATCTGCCCGTTGAAGGTGCAGAAATAGATGCTTGATGGTCTCGCTCACCAAGTCTCCCAACAACTTCCATTCTGGCACAGGGAAGTTTATATGAGCAAAGGCCTCAAGTGTCTTTAGGTTTTGAGTCAGATTTCCAATACACAGCAGAGTGGACTGCGCAATTTTGAGAAATTTATCATGTTTTGTAGTTATCTCACAGTACATTATTTTTATTATTTTCATTTTAGCAAAGTTAATTTGTTATAATTTGTAGAATTAATGACACTTTAATTTGCACCTCTCCAATCTCTTCAGTACAAAATAATGACCACACTCAGGCATAAAGCACTGGACTTTTCTCACTCTCCCTCCAACTCAGTTTATACAAGTTCCTTTTTCTATTAAGATTTTTCACAGAAAAAGTACTTTCCACTGAATAAAGATTTATACTTCAGTTTCCTAGAATAATCTGCAAGAAGAAAAGGTATTTCCTCCCTCACAAATCCCCTCACTCCATGCACACACAACAGTGTGCTCTGGATAGGATGAAGAAAAATTAGAGAGGATATGATTACTTTACTAGAGAAAGCCTACTCTCCTCCCGCGCCAACAAGATATTATAGGTCAAGTCAAGTAAGGTCAAGTGAGTTCTTGTCATGTCCAGGATTCCTGATTTATTCTGTCAGCTGTTCCCTGTCAGGCAGCACGATGGGTTGAGTGTCAATACTGAGATGGTGCAAAGCGACTGGACAGGTCGATTTAGACTCGGGTGCTCATGTTCACTTGAAACACACGGTGAGCCCTGCTGGGTGATTATGGACATCATGGGGAGTGTGGGATGAGCAGTGTATTAGTACACATAATTTATGTATGGGGCTTTCTTTGCCTCTGCCAGCGCACCCCCTGGGATGGGGAAGTCCTACGGGTTCCTCCGAGTTCTACTATATCCTGACAGACAAGGAAACACTAAGGAAGTAAATGAGGAAGAGCTGGTGCAGTTAAACCCGCCACTTCTCCTCTCAGCAAGTGCACCCAAGGTCGGGCAGCAAAACAGAAATACAGCTAGGATCCAAAGCCTTGAGTTCCTGTTCGCCAGCTTGGTGGGGTGTATTACCTCCTAGCTCATTGAAGCTACACTTCCAAGGGCTGAAGTTCAGCACCTCCACTGAAAAGGCAGACTGTATATGCAGATTGCAGCGGTGTCATGCAAGTGAATGACGGCATCAAACCTGCAACTTATTTTTTTATGCTTTTCTTTACTTCAATTGGTAGATTTTTATTTTTGGCAGTACTATTATTAGAGATTAGGCATATTTGTTTATGCTGATCTTTTTCACTCCTTTTTTATAAATACACATTTTCTGTGGGAAGAATGTAAAGCAGAACAGTTGCTGAAAGGGATCTGATGATTATCAGAACATCCTGAACTTTCTTTAAATCACTAGTTTTTGATAGCCTTAGATTTTATGGGCATGGGTTTCAACAGTGCAGGAGTCAAGGGCCTCTCTTTAAGTGGCAGCTGCAGTCGTTCACCACATATGGAGTCAGAGGTACCACAGTTAGATGCAATAGTTGTATCACTATGCAAAATTTCGATTTGTTATAGCATATGAGTATGGGATGTAGACACTTACATATACATGCATTTTTGTGCATTAGATTATGCAAAAATGGAGCTTAATAGAGAGTTCTTTAATAAATGTGGTCACACTATAGTCTAAAATATCCATAAACTAGACTATGTGTAATTCAGATTATTAAGAAACCTTACATGTTGTGGGCAAAACCATACCTCAGATGAATTAATAGGCAAAACTTCGTTGACACCAGAGTATGCAACATTCCTCACTGTGAAAATGTTATGAAGCAGGGTTTAAACAAGAGCAGTATGAAACAATCAGCTTCTGTCTGTTACAGACCACAGTTTTTCCTAAATTATTCTGGTCTGGAGTAATCCATAGCCTGTTATGTTTCCACTTCCCACAGGGAATGGCTTTTGCACCAACCTCTTCAATGCCAAAGTTTACAGTTCTACGTGGCCTTCCGTGGGAGCTGTGACAGAACGTGAGGCTGGGCTGATGCTTTGATAAACACACTGAAAAAGCATCTGCTCTGTGGACTAAGGAGAAGAGAGCGGATGTTAAAATAACAGGAAACAGTATAAAAAAAGACTTTTCTTTATAGACTTTGATACTATTGGAGCCAAAGGAGCTGCATACTGTCAAGTAAAGCAGATAGGACTCCACGGTCATGCTGTGTCTTTGGACCCTACAAGCATTTCCACTAATTCCTCTTCAAATAACTCAATTTCATTTTGAATTTCAGGTTCAGGAAAGAATTTCCAGTTTCCATTTCTATTCACTTCCAGAAATATCCCACAATTCATTCCTATCTGATATCAAACCCATGAAATAACCATGGAAATCCCTGTTTTCAGACCTGCTTTTATTGGTTAGGACTCTAAACAACAGAACACTCAGGCACAAACATAACTTTAGGCAAGTGAGTAATCCCAGGACTTTGGGCTACACCACTGAAGTGAGTGGGAGTCTAGTCATTGAACTTTATAGGAGCATTATCAGACTGTAAGTGCTTTGCTGATTCAAGGCCAATATTTTCTCAGACTTTAGAGGAAGCCAGATTGGGCCTAAACTCCATACAGCCTGTCCTAGAAAGACCAAAATAAAAACAAATGATACTAAGCAACAGGAATGCACATAGCATAGAGGAAAGAAGCGTTGAACACAAGACAAGCTGAGGAAGCATTACTCATTGTACAGGAGAGAGTGGTGGCAGGTTGTTTAGCTCACAACATCCTTCACGCCCAGTTTTGCAGACAGACGGTTTATCCATTTAGCAAACAAGCATCTGTCTGACTGAGATCCAGAGAGACAAATATGCCTGCCACAGAGCCAGGGCTGTACCTTACTCCAGCAGAAGGGGCTTATGCTGCCCTGCTTAGAGAACAGGCTGTGCAAAATACCGTGTGCACTGATCGTCTGTTTCACACACCTGTGGCAGCAGTGAGCAGCACAGACCCCAGCTACTGGCAGAGCAGACAACTGACTGCAGGTTCCAGCAGAACAAGAATGGCCCTTTTGCTCCTTTAGTCTGTACCTGCAGAGGTGAGAGCAGGAGGGGCGGCCACTGCTGAATGCTGGGCCTCTCTCCTCACAGCCAGCACCCTCACATCACTGCCACAGCAACCCAAACTGCAGTCCAGAAACATCCACATCTGCCACTGGCAGGAACAGCCTTTCTGGAGCCGCAGCAGCAGGCAAGTCCTGAACTAGTCATGCTCTAACACCTCTACAACAACAGTTCAGGGCAGTCATTGATTCCTTATTGCAGCACTATTTGGCTTAATATAGCTCTGTTCAAACTGTGTTGGTGCTGTGATACTCCCTTCACATTAAGAAATTCTTCCCATATTAGGAATTGTGTAGATACGCATTTTGTCCAACATGTTTATCGCTTATGTGCACTCAGAGCTTGAGATACTAATTGCGTGACCCACTCTATGTTTTAATGAGGCATCCACCACATGGACACACAACCACGGCTGGTGATCACACAGCTTCTCTAAACCAGCTGAATCCTGCCAGAACACAGTCTCTCAAGTCCAACACTGAGTTAGGAATAAAGCAAACTTGGAGTGTTCTTTTGGTTCTAGGAAGTGAGGGGCTTTTTCCCCTCTTGTGGCTGCATTAGATAATGCCTCCGTAAGCACAAACTAGCCGGTATGCCCTTTGGTTCTGATTCTGTTACTCTTTGAAGAATAATCCAGTCACATGTGTTGTTACTCCCATTGAAGTCAGTGTGATTATTTTGTGGGTAAGATTTATTCTTCTAAAGCCACAAAACCTAGACCCTGGGTTTTCTGCTATATTTCCTTCAGTGGGAGAACATTTATTTACTCCTCTCATTCCATTCAACCACACAATTAGTCAACTCTTTCAGGCATGTGTATCTTTTTATGAAATAGAAACCAACTACCAAATGCTGTGTTGTTTCAAGCCGATTGAAATCAATGCTCTGCAGAGCACATGAACAACTCAGCTCCATTAAAGGCACATACCTTGAATTGCTAACCAGCTCTGGTTAGACCAGAGCATTTTAAATGACAATGTCACATGCAACTTGTGAGTAAGAAGCTACGCCACTGTGATGTCTCTGGAAATAAGTGCTACTGTTTTCCCTAGGCACTTCATGACCTTGTGTGTTGATCTCAGTCCATTTTCCAGGACTGTAAATAAGAGCACTTGGAAAAGCTTTTCTGTTCACACATTTGTAGTTACGAAGGAGAACTCCTGAATGGAAGCATGGCATCCATCAGGCAAGCACAGCAGGTGGCACAGGACAGACTGCATTAAGCAGATCCTACAACTGGGACTTCGACAGAATTTTATTATGGCAACAACTGAATACATATTTATCAAACAAAATTAAATAGAAAAAAGTCATTCCCTTGCACAGTAGTAAGCTGGCAAGTTTCCATTTGGCAGTTTTACTGCTGGCAACACAAAGAAGTCACTTGCTGGGGTCACCAAACTGCTGAGAATCTGCAATTACTTTTATCATATTATATTATATATGTTATTTTATCATATTATTATTATGAGGAACTTTGTTTGGGCTCCTACATACTCCCAGAAGAACTCTTATATGGTCAAAAGACCAGTTAAGTTGAACAGTTTCATTGATAGTGTTGTAAACTTTATAAAAGTTACTTTCCCCCCTTTTTCAGTTTCATGGGTGGTGATATTTTCTGCTTTCTCTATCAGTCTCTATTTGTATTATTTTGTTCAGGGCTATCCATACTGAATGATTAAGCAGCAAGTAAGATTACAAAGTGGCTTTTATATTGTCCATCCTAGAGTGCATAGGAAAAACATTGCCAGCAAAGCATCTGGGTGCTGATATGAACTAGTTCTAACCCCAAAGTCAGAAAAGAAGCCTCGGGAAACTCGGGAAACCACAGCCATTCTGCCACTTTCACACAAGGAAAAGAAAATCCCGAGATGGAAAATGACATCTGCAGGATAACATATGTGCTAAACGTGCTGCCAAAATGAGGAAGTACTAAGTCCTCGACATGTGTACTTACCAAAAACACTAATGCAATTATAGTGAATTCTTCACTATTTTAAAAGAAAAACCTCTAGTCTTCAATTTCCTGGAATCACCTTCAGTAATTTCAGATACGTAGAAAAGAGGAAAAATTTGAAGCAGAAATAAGTAAATGGGAGAGAGCCATGGTTATTGGCAGTTTCTGCTGTTTCCTTCCTGTAAACTTGATAGATTACTTCACCTGCACATTGTTCTCTATATGATCAACTACAGATATATACGTGCGCTTGCAAGGCCAGACACTGGCCCAACCTGCCTGGCAGCTCCCACCCAATATTAGAGAGGACAAATGAAACACAGGACATGGGCCCATTTCAGTGCCTCCATTTCCAACTGTGATAATCTATTACTAGATTTTTAAACAAATACCTCATATTTTTACCCTATTGGTGCTTGCACTTGGGAGCAGCCGCCTGAAAGCGACCACAAAGATGCCTCACTGCTGTCTTGCAAATTCCTCCTTAAAATTTACTTGGCTAGTGATGTCAACCAAGAGCTGACAACAGCAAAGTGCTGAGATTGCAGCTTAGTCCCCTCTTCACTCTCCAGGTCCAGCCAGATTTTCTCTCCTGTACTTTTACACTACACCTCTTTAACGAGGAGACTTACTCTGATGGTTAGTAGAGCTGAGAAATTAGGATAGCTCTTCCTTTCCCAATATCCATTTCCCTTCACACTATATTGAAGGATATAATTAAACTTATTGTAGCCTGTCAACGGTGTTTATGATGGCAGAAAGCTCCTTGCCTACAAGACCCCTTACAAAAGGGAGGAAATTCATCATACAGAAATAAGAGGAATAAGACTAAAAACTCACAGCTTTTTGGTATGCTAAACAGAGTACCACCATATACTAAACCATCAGATCTTCATAAAATAAAAAGTTCATTTGATTTAATACAAGATGACTATTCCTTCTTATAAAAAAAATGACAAAAAATCAGAGGTTTCACCAGTAATTACTCGTTCCCTGAAGCTGAAGAGGAGAACCTGTGCCAGGAGGAGGAGGAGGAGAAATTGCAAAGATAAGTCAGAGAAAGTCTAAAAATAATGCAAAGGAAGTGGTAAAGAAAGAGTTTTCAAAAGGATCCTTACACACTGCAGAAAAAGATTTCTTCCCTGTAAACATCTTCCTCTTTGTTAAAGTCCTCACTGGCTAGAAACTGATTCCAGCCCTGTAGTACAGCATGGAAAGATGATGAAGAATTACAAGACAAAAATTGCAGTGAAGAAAATGCAGAATTTCAAGTAGGAGTCAGTCTAAATTGAAAACTTTTTCCTCTTAATTTCTAGTCTGATACATTTAAATTTTTGTCATCCCATGGCATTACTAACACTTCAGAAATGTGGCATTTTATGCCATACTTAGTAACAGGGCAGGAAGAAGGAGACTGCCAGTAACAACACTGAAGAAAGGACGTGTCTTTTCTCAAAACATCTGGCGTTCAGAGTTTCTTTAGGACCTCCAGCCAAAGTCACTTGTGTCACTGAGGTCTTGTCCATCAATGCCATTAGGTTTCTGATCTCTTCGGGGAAGAGAAACTGACAGTCATTTTTAATCCCCACCAAAGACATGTTTTCCTATGCAGCCTTTTGAGCTGTCAAACCCTGAGCCAGACCTTTCTATAGCAACAAAGCACAGTAGGAGTCATGCCTTCTGGAAGCTTGGAAGGGCAGGAAGAGAGATATGCCAGTGTCTCTCTATTTATACCTTTAAAGCCTATGAGGAGACTGGCGGGGCACGAGGACCATGGCCAGCTAGGAATTCCTCGCAGAGCTAGCATTGCTAGCTGCTCTGAACCTCGATTTCTCTGTCTAAGCTAACTGCTGCTCTGTGGAAAATACAGCTTGTGTGTTTTGCCAGTATTTAAAGACAAATAAATCAAGATATACGGGAAGCTACGGGATCATGTGTTTCGTTAATCAATACAGACCACACGGTATTTTCAATGGCTTAGTTAAGCAACACAAAAATAATCCATTAATTGTGCGATTTAAAAAATTCCACGTGTTCCAGCCTGAAACTACCAGGAACCCATTGAAGAGGCTACCAAAACTGCCCACAGAAATGGACAATTAAAGGACAGCCAGCTGTGTGCAATAAAGGCACATATTTTATTCTAACAACACCAATTTATTATACAAGGGAAAATATTTATTTGATCTAGATCTGCATAACATCTGATAAATATTTCTTAGTACATCAAGTTTTTCCCAAGTGAGTCAATGTGAAATGTTATTAATGTGCATAAATACCATAAAAAAATCAGATTTGTTTCTGGAAGCCAAGAGGAAAAAAAAAAACCAACAAGAACAATCCTCTCTAAAGAGAAGAATAATCTGTTTAAAGCATTAAAGCATTAAATCTTCTAGCATTTTATTGAGATAAAGCAAAATTTGCTTCTATACCTTCCTAAGTGTGAATATCTGTTAGGTAGGTCACTAGAAACACCAAAAAGTGGTTTTAACTTTACTTTTAGGGCACTTCTTAATTGTTCCCATGGAAAAATATGTCCTTTCAGTACAGATTCTGAGAAATTTTCAGCAGAATATTTAGTTTATATTTCTCTTCTTTAATGCAGCCTAAAGCATCCAAACCTAATTTTACACTGTCCCATTTCTGGGAGCTTGACTCAAAGAGATCCCCCAAAAGCTCTGCAGCACCTCTGAACCACACCTCAAAACAGCCTTGGGTCTGCACCCACGCCCCCTTTCTAGCCTGGCCTCTGGAGAGAGGCAGGGCAGTGAAAGCTTAAGACAAAGCTGATTTTACACTTTCGTATTGACAAATTTCAGAGAACTTTGAATTAAACACTCAACTGAAATATATTTCTGATTATTTATTACTAACTCACATTCTTCCTTCATGTGCTCATTTTTTACATATTCTCTGGCAAAAACTCAGTATCTCTGATCTGTTGATTCATGAAGTTCATTTTAGTTTTCATTTTTCAAATCTGGCTGAGGGCTGCAGAGGTTTTCCTAGGAAAAAAAAAGAAAGCATTTTTTCTAAAGAGGACCAAGAAAAGCTGCCAATGGATGAATACTTCGCCTCATGAGCAGCCATTATCCTCATGAATGGCTCTTGAAGTTTGGTCCTAACCATCCTGTTTCATGCTCTGCCTCTAACAAGTCCATAACTACTTGCTCTAAATGCAAGAGTAATAGCGCAGCAGTAGACAGATGGAGGCATGATCTACTCCTTATGAGAGGTCTCATTCCAGTCCATAATTGTTAGCAGAAAAATGAAGCTATTTATTACACAACGTAGCATTTTGTCAACCTAAATCTTTTTTCTTTCCTTTTTTTTCCTGCTTCATCTTAATTAAAGACCTGGCCTTTACAATCTGCCGAAGAGAGATATGATAGCAAACACTGGATTATCTTCACAAGTATCTGATACAGCTAACTGCTTCACGTCAGAATTGCCTAAAACATTTTTCTCTGAAGGAAATGATAAATAACAGCTCTCATTTTTCAGTACACGTTCCAAGGCAATGGTTTCCAAACTGTTTTGGACCTTGCCCCACTGTTAACTCTCAGCATTACTTACACGCCATCAATCGCCATTACTGTCAAACACTCAGCCGAACTCCCAGGAGAGCGTGGCTCGGTGTGCCAGCTATACTCCATGCCCTTGCAGGCCACCAATTGGGACAACCTCCCACAAACCTGCTAAGAAACAGGGTTATATGCACAGGCCATGGTGCAGCCAGAATCTAGCCTCCCCTCACCATTTAAGAGGGAGATCTGAGGCACAAGAAAATTTCTATCTGCCCTTAAGTCCCAAATGAAGACAAGGAATAAATGACAGCCCAGTGTTCAGATGAGCTCAATGATCTTTTCTCTTTTCGTGCTGAAAGATTAATGACAAAACGCTTTTGTTTCTGCAGAGCACAGTACAGAATCACAGAATCATAGAACCATCAAGGCTGGAAAGGCCCTCTAATATCATCAAATGTAACCACTAACCTTACACTGCCAGGTCCACCACTAAATTGTGCCCCATCTAGCCATTTTTTGAACACTTCCAGGAATGGTGATTCCTCTGGCTTGTTCCAATGTCTGACCACCCTTTCACTGAAGAAATTTTTCATAACATCCAATCTAAACCTCCCTTGGTGCAGCTTAAGACCACTTTCTCTTGGCCTGCCTGTTGTTAGCTGAAAGGAGAGACCCCCACCTCACTTCACCCTCCTTTCAGGTAGAGAGTGGTAAGGTCTTCTCTGGGTCTCCTCTCCTCCAGGCTAAACACCCCCAGCTCCCTCAGATGCTCCTCACCAGACTTGTGCTCCAGATCCTTCCCCAGATTCATTCCCCTTCTCTGGACTAGCTCCAGCACCTCAACATCTTTCCTGAATTGAGTGGCCCAGAACCGAACACAGGACTCGAGGTGTGGCCTCACCTGTGCTGAGTACATGGGGACAGTCACTGCCCTGGTCTTGCTGGCCACACTGTTGCTCATCCAGGCCAGGTGCCATTGGCCTTCTTGGCCACCTGGGCACACGGTGGCTCATGTTCAGCCACTGTCAACCAGACACAGGTCATTTCTGATGGGCTGCTTTCCAACTGCTTTGCCCCAAGCCTTTAGCACTGCATGGGGTTGCTGTGACCCACAACAAGCTAAACTTCAAATCTGGTAGGAATCCACCAAGACAGCCGACACAAGGGTTGAGGTGCATGGAAGGCACATAAAGGGTACATGTTTATATACCTTTCTCATATCTTCCTGCATGCCTGCAGAGCTCACGCAGAATGTGTACTTTTTTAACCAGCAGGAAGGTTCTAAGGTGCTGGTTTCTCCCAGACACCCTGTCACTTCGATGAAGTATCATCCCCATCACAGCACTGGCCCTAACCAGCTCTATGAGGCTGTCTCCCACTCCTGCACACTCTCCCTTGTAGGACTGCTCTTTCCCTTCATGAGCCAGTGCCAGCAGCTCCAAGGAGCTGAACAAGGTATTTGATTCCCTTGATTCAGTGACCATGAATTTCCTCAAACACCTGAACCTGACCCTCCTGTCACTGAAGTCCAGGGTTTTGTGTTTGAATTCTGTGAAAGCAACACTGAAGAGTCTCAAACCCTCCTGACTGGAGTGGTGGAAAGATGAAGGGTTTGCATTATGTGCCTGCTTTTTGACTAAAACCCCAAATTTTGTTTCTACCAAGCTTTTCCTAACAGGTCATTGTCCAAACTTGGAAATTATGTATATGCTCACAGAGAGGAGACACAGGGAGTTTCTTTACAGCTGACTGACTGAGGATTTTAACTTTCTGGCCTACAGTCAGCAGAGCATCTATCCGTCCTTGTGAAGCTATAAGTGTGTCATCAGGATACCACATGCTTTGATAATTACTCTAGTGGGTATTAAAGTTAATCCTGGGCTGTATAGATCACTTACAAAACACAATAACTGAACCAGAAATCCTTATGTGAGACAGTAATGAAATCAACGTCTCAAAGTGCCAGCACGTCTCTGACACGTCCGGCGTAAACTGGAACCCAAAATTCCTGCCTAGAGCAGCCAGTCAGGAATCCAACTGTTCTGTGATTATGAAATCTGAGGCATGGCAGAGCAGCTTATGTCAGATCTACTGCGTACCCATAAGCCTTAAACCAAGACTTGTGAATATAACCCATGCCTTTCCAGGATTGTGAGAAGGGTCATGAGCAACTGGTGAAATTTCAGACTGAAATAGCCAATGCATCATTCAGTGGACCCAGCTCTTCTTCCTTTAAAGACCAGACACCCATCCCAGATGCACTGATCCTACTCAGCTATATTCCCAGCATGAAATATCCGGTTCTGCAGAAAGCCTAGAGAAAAAACATTTTAGGCTTTCTGAACCTTTTCTCACGGAAGAACACAAAGCTAAAGCCACATTTATAAGGATGGTGGAGAGGAGAAGATATCCATCCTTCTCACCCTACTGCTTTCCTTTGCTACGTCCCTGCAGCAGCTGACACATTATTGTGTTCTCACAATAACTTCTCACTATATTTTCCCTGTACTACTAATGAAAGTCCCAAGAACGATGTTAAATTAGTTTCAGTCTTTCCCAACAGGAAAAATTCAGTGAACTAAATAATAATGGCAAACAGCCTGTCCCTTTAACACCTCCCTTGGGTCAGTATTTTCTCAATTTTTCCCTATGTCTTTCTATTATACTGCATTGGATAATACGCTCAATACAGAATCTGGACTCCAACACTGGGTAACAGAAGGCACCAAGTATCAATATTAAATATGACCACCTACTGCCACCACAGCTGTCTAGTGCTTGGACAGCACTGGCTTAAAAGTGAAGAACAGTTATAACTCAGTAACAATGCTGGAAGGTAGTTTTATGCATCCTGAGTCATCTGCAGGCATGTAATTATCATCTTTTCTTAAAGATTTCCAAGCAGCTGCCTCTGCTGTGCTGGATTCACCATGTGCTCTGAAAACAGTATTTAGTCATAACCCTTTCTGTATCCCTGGTTAGGTGCAAGAACCTTCCCTTGATTTCAGATTAAAACTTCAACTTTTAAATGACAGTCTGAACACCAAAGTAGCACGAGATGTTTGGAGGATATCAATTCTATTTGTGCTTTAAATTGGCTCAAATCAGCCCCAAGGTCTTGACCACTGTTTTTGAGGCATTATTTTTGCCTAAGTCCAGGAAATATAAAAGGCTATGAGCTAAGGCTAGGTAGGAAAAATTTCCTCAAAGACCAGGAGTAAAACCCTGGGTACCTCAATACTCCCTACTCCACATATACGGCTCTTTCTCTGATCTTATTCTCCCCATACTTAAACTCACAGAAATATCCACAGCTTAAAATATACACCTCCTTGCTTAAATATTTTACAAAGTGAGTGTCTCATCAAGCAAAGAACAAAGAAAACATAGCAGAACCTAATCGTTCAGACAAATTATGAGACTCATTAAGTAACATAAGATGGAACAGAGTTCACCTAACAATAAGCTCTCTTAGAACCACAGGACGCAAAGGTCAAGTCCAAGCCCAGACTGTGGAGAAGGTGAGGATATGGAGAGGACACAGCTGTATTGGCAGAAGCTGGGGTGGCTGAAGGATGCAGTGGCATTTGGGAGCAGAAAAGGAGATGGATCATTCCACTGGTGCAGCCTGTTCCTGTAGGAACTAGTAAGGATTTACAATTTCCATCCTATGTTATATACAATGGGTCCTCATGCACACCCATCCTTACCTAGCAAGGAAAAGATGGGTCTTTTCAAAAGTGAACCATTCAATATGCTCCCAGGAAGGTAGACCTCTATTCTTAATATCACAAATGAGGTGTGATTCCCAGTTTCATATATGGCTCTAAGAATTTAGAGGGTTTGGAGTTTTATTTCTTCTATTTCATATGCAAAGAAGGGTTGGAACAGGGTTAAAATTTTCTGTTTGGTTAAGCCTAAGAGTCTTTTTAACCATGTTCCCTTACAGTGTTATTTCCACTAGCTTTAATAATTTTACTCAGGCTGATTATCCTATTCTTCAGACTTGAAGGACAGGTAATTCTCAGTGATCTCTGAGTTTCAGTACCACTAAGACTAAATAGTTATTAATATTAATTCAAATAAGCCCTAAAACCCAGTCAAACTGAGGTTAAAACCACAGCAAATAGACAAATTAGCAGGAACATTGGAATTAAATGGCCATTTTGGTTAGAATGTCAAACTGAGAGGACAGGAAATAAATCTTCATAAATCCTTAAACAGGAAGTTAAAAGAGGTAGTTGTGTAGGTTGTTACAAATCATATGAGCAAATTTTTGCCTGCAGCAGTAAAATCAAATTTCAGTTGGATATACATTTTAGTGCTGAAGCAAATTACTGTTTATGTCTAGATCACAATCTCAAGGCCAGCAAAGGCTTCCTCCATACATTTCTGTTGCATGAAGACTAATCTGTTTCCTTCTACCTCCCCACAGAAATTATAGACTTCAACAAGTCAATCTTTGAGAGAAATGTCTAGCAGTTTGCTCTCCCAGATGTATGTGCATATGTGTGTGTATATATATGTATATATATATCACAGCTTAATTTCTCTGGAACTTGTCACAAAATGGAACATGAAGATTTCAGTCTGAAGTTTAGCCCACAGAAACTCAAGAAATTAGCCTTGCTCCCCATGCAAGATTTTTGCAGGAATCTGTAGGCACAGGGCAGCATCATGCCAGTTAGTTTTATTTGCCTTCCTAAGAAAATCTATTGGCCTAAACATCAAACCTTCAGCCCAGTCTTTGCCCTCAGCTGTCCTCCCTACAGTACCTCTGCTGGAGGCCCCTGGCAGTGTGAAATATGCCTCGGATTTGGACAAGAATTGTACAATCCAGGCAGTTTCCTATAAACTGCTGAGCTAGAAGTTACCTTAAAATAGTACTTGTGATTACAACAAATACAGTCAGAGCAATAGAAAGGAGTTTGTGAAGCCATCTCTGAACCCTCCCCTCTGGAACAGGTGATCAGAGCATACCTTTGCAATTACCAACACCTGGTAGAATTTCTAAAAAAGTCATAATCCACAATTCTCTGGGCAACCACATTGACACACCCACTTTCACCAGGCAGCCTGTGCCAGTGTCTCACCAGCTTCACTGAAAAAAATTTCTTCCATATGTCCAGTCTAAATCCACCGTCTTTCCGTTTAAGACTGTCAGACCTTGTGCTGTCACTACAGGCCCTGATAAAAAGTCTGTCTTTCTTACATGCCTTCTGTGTTGGCTGAAGAGCCTCTCAGCCTTTCCACTTCTGCCCTTGCCTATACAGCCCTTAGATTACAGTGAGGAAATGATTATTCCCCTCCTAGCTACAACTGTTCTCCTGCGTAGGTATGACTACGTATATCCCGTCCCACTCACGCACCACCCCAAAAGTCATCCAAACTCTGATTCATATCCTTTCCCAGGGGCTACTTTAAAAATTCCTGGCCATGATTGCCATGGGAAGACTGTTTGCCTTCAGGCCATGAAAACTATTCTGTTACCCCGTGTGTTTTTACATGATATGCCTGCCTGACTTTCAGAAATAATAATAATCATTCACTTTAGGGCTGCTTCATAGGAAAAATAGTTTGGCAAAAATAAGTACCAAGTGGAAAACAGATGCTAAATTTGGTTGGCTGGTTCCTCAACCACCTATGGCTCCATTAAATGGTGCACACAACAGTTATGGTCATCCTCGTAGCAGTGGGGTTCTGTATCAGTCTAGCACAGCCAGATGCCTCCGTATTTTCTATCACTTGTCAAATCAGAGTGCAAATTTATCTTTCTCAAGGCTGAATAGACAGTATCCTGAGTCATGCAGCAAAACCAGTGGTGACTGGGACCTTTCTCCAGCTTATTGTAAAGTGGCAAGTTGTAAAGACTCAAGCAAGCTTTGCTCACCTTAAATGAGCCACTCTCCACACACACACTTCAATGGGCAACCACGATCTTTGGAGGGATGTTTGAGCAGGCCTGGAACTTTATCACTGTATGCAGATTATTTCATAAAAGTGAAATCACACTTAAAAGTACAGCCACTCATGTCCTCTTTCTCCAGCTCTTGTTCCACTCAGTTGAGTTTTCTGCACAGCAGGAAGTGATTCAGAAAATAATGATTTTCTGTGGTAACTGGATCTGGAAAAGCATCAATGAAATTATACCACATCAATCGATGCTCACTTACAACCTCCCCAAAGCAGATGTAGGCAAAGGCAAAGCACTCTGGAGGAGTTCCTAGTATAGGACTTCATAGGAGAGCTGTAGCATTGATCCCACAGTGTGAGGCCATCCACTCTGGACAGCTTTAGTTTTACCCTCTTTATTTTGTGAGGGAGAGAATGTACTCAGCTGACCTCTCTATAAGCCAGGGAAAGGCTCTTGCTTACCCATGCAGGAAGGATAAAGCTTTGTAGCATGAGAAACACTGCTTTACTTACGTCCTTCTCCATAAATTAAAAGAAAAATGTTATGCAAATACTTCCTACCCTATCACAGATATAACCAAAATATAACTTACTATTGGAAGATATAATTTTAGGCCTTGTACTCAGCTATATTAGAACATACAGTTCTGCATATTTTTATAATTTTCTTGATTCACAGATGAGTAGCAAACTTCAGAAATGTTATTTTTAGGGGAAAGAGAAGCAGACAGATAATTTCACATTGATCTGCAGAAGACAAAAAGACATTCATGACTTTTTCAATAATTATCAAAGTATTACATCTGCTCTAAGTCCACAGTTAAGAGTTCAGGGACAGAACTGCAGTTACCAGTGACTTCCCAGTAACTGAGGTGACTTACATGGCTTAACGCAGGGAGAAGATCTTACATATCTTTATGTTTAGATATAAGGAAGGAAGGATGCAGGCTCTGGCAGTTCTTTGTATTAATCCAGTCCTAAGATCTGACCCAACAACCAGAAGCTAGAGGAGATGAGGTAATAAAATCTTCAAGAGTGCCGCACTTGGAAGCACTGGGTGCCCAGACTGGGGATACCATGAGAAAATTACTTTTTCAGCTTGTACAGGTCTTATCTCTGTCTTTGCTTCCCAAGCTACACTTGGCTGTAGTATTAAAGAATTTGCTTATGTCATTGTAGATTCTCACGGAATTGTCTTTTTTCCTCCCAGCTCATTTTTTTCATTAGCCTTGTTCATTATCTACCATCTGTCTCTTCTTTTTCTTCCTGATCTGATGTGGTTATTACTAGAAAACTTCTTCATTCCATAACAGGAATTTGAACAATTGTCCACATTATTTACTTTGGGAATTCCAGTAGCCCAAAAATAAAAGGATCAGAGTCTGATACTGGCTAAGCTTATGTAAGCCTGGAATAACTCCCCTGAATTGAGGAGAATTTGCCTGGATTTACATTGGTATGAGTAAGATCAAAATCTGGCCCAGAGTTTCTATTTCTTCACTCACATTAGAATTCAACCATCAAGCAACCCTGGATGCTAATAGTTTGCCTAAAACTGGAGACAGGGTTTTTCACAGGGGCTGGCACTTTACGGTCTTTTCCAGCTCTGGAACATCAGCTGCCTGTCCCAGGAAACTCCTGTTGATTGAAGCAATTTAAACCTCCAGCCTAAATTCCAATTCATAATTTAAAGCTGCTACTGAAGTGTAGCTATGATTATTTAACAAGTTCTAAATGCATGAGAAACTTAAAAATCATCAGGCTACTACTGGTTTGGGTTCCAAATGTCATTTGCAAAGTAACACAGCTATACACGGGCTCTAAGTTTTGCAGACTCCTCCTCTTTGAAGATCACTTGCAAACACCCGAGGGATATAAACTGGCTTTGCTGTAAATAAGAGTTGGGCACTTTATGTGTAGCATTTCTTTTGCTGTTTATTGTCAGCAATTCTCTGCAGCACATTGATTTCATCTTCTGGATGAGCTGCATGCAGTTGTTTGGCTTCTGCTATTGAGACTTTTGTCCTCTCTTGACTCTGCCTGTCTCAGGGCATGCTACTCTAGCAGTGGCACCAGGATGTGCATCACCAGCCTTGCCTTGCGGTTCCCCATCACACATAATTTCCCTCAGGGCAGCAGCAATTTTCCTGCAGCGTTGGCTGTGGACATCAAGGGCTTTTACACTGCAGGGTCAGTATCCACAGCGGACTCTAACACTGCACAATTGAATGCCACTGAAGCCACTGGAGCACCATCAGCCTGTACGTCAGCAGAGTTTGGGGAGCAGCTCATTCATCCTGTTGCATTATGCAGGGCATGGTGGCTGCCCATTACTGTTGCACTGGGCGATAGTCCCTGTAAGAAAATTATTTCTCTCCCTGCTGATTTACTCAAAGCACTTTGAAATCAGACGAAAACCAATGACACCCTGCAATTTTTATTCTAGCTGACTGGCACAGCCATCTTCAGAGTTTAAATCAAGAAACTTACTGTAGCTGAAACTATCTAAACCGAGATCCATCAACAGGGTAATATCATTTTTAGCTTGCTGCCTGAGGGCACATAACTGACATTTTGTCTATATAAAGTATTGGCGTTCCTCATATGTCAGAGTTTAAACCACAGAAAGAATCTTCTGGCAGATTCTGACAGAAGCTCCTAGAGGCAGCTGAAACAGTCTATTATCTGTGCGTGCCTGTGTTGACTAAAAGTTACACATAGGCTGCACTCCACTGTCCAGCGAGCAAGACACAAAGCCAGCCTTATCCCCGCAGCATTTCAGAAGAGGAGCTCTCACCAGCACCAGGGCTGCTTTCCCACATCCATCACAGGAAGAGCTGCCCTCTGCCAAACCCAGCAGGAGCTCCCCATACCCTCACCACAGCTCTGGGACTTCGCCACACTGCTCCAGCCACTGGACAAAACGGACTAGGATCTCCCATATGGAGATGGGAGAATACAGCGACAGGTCGCCTACAAAATTACTGTAAAATGTTAGGGACTGGCAAAGGGTAGAAACTCCATGAAGCAGCTTGTGCTGAAAGTACCAAGAAGTATGTTCCTAACATGTTACACTTGAATTTTTTTCACTCAAAGATAGCCCAAGGCCTCGGAGGAGTGAAATTTTTCATCTATACTGGTTTCTTAGGGCTGCTTGAATGAGCTCTCTTCAGTCTTTAATGCTTGTTTTTCAAATCCTCAGTTTCTTACTTGTAAAGCTGGGATGCAAATAATAAAAGCTACCAGAGAGAGCAGTGTTTATCCTTGTGCTAGTTTTTATAGAAAGAGCTTGAATGTCTGTTTGCACTAGTAAGCTCTGTGATTTTAATTATGAGAAAACTAGTCAATGTAATGGCTCATTTTGGTTCTTCCATTTAAAATACCAGGAGATGAAAATGAGCAGAAAGGCTTAATTAAACAGATGCTCTCTCCCCAAGTCAAAACACCAACATTTTAGAACAAATGGATCTGTGTTATTAAGACCAGAGTTTTATTAAGGTTTTTTGTGTATAACATTGTAAGTCATACCAGAGCTCTTGCTACTGTTCTTCTGGCATTAAAAAACAAACAACAAAACAGTTTTACAGTTACCCTGAATTTAATTTAGATACATAATAAATTTTATTTGTATTTTCAGTAGGGCTTATTGCCAAGAAAGGTTCGCCCCCATTTAGTTCACCCTTTTGTCCCTGGCTCATGGTCACAATCAGCCCCTGCAGGTAAAGCAGTTAAGCACGTGGAAAGCTTAGCCATATTCAATGGGAGAAAAACAATGCTTGTTTGTGCTTTTCTCCTTTTTAATATTCACCAGATTCATGCTTCTTAGTAGATATCTTGTTTCAAGTTTTATGCGAAATTGGCACTGAGAAATTTCTATTTTACCTATCAGTTTTCCGTATTCTGGTCAAACACCACAGAAGAGTGTGGTAACTTTTTCTATAGGTGCATATCGTCACATGCAATAAAATACTTAGCTAAGATGGACAGCATTTTTCCCATTGTTCAAAGCCATGGTTCTGTTTTCTGCCTGTTCCAGTATTACATAGCTGCTGCCCTTCCTCCGCAAACATTAAGTTCATCTTGAGGGTAGGCTCAAGTGGTTGACCTATAACAAAGTAAACACATGTAGCTCAATCAGATGAGCTCAACGCATGCTTGTGTGAGGTTGCTTGACAGTCTAGGGTCTGTGAAACAAAATGTGTAGCTGCAGCAGTGCAAGCTGCTCCAGAGGGGAATAGTTTACATGAAGGCAAAGCAGAATTTAGATTAATTTCCTCTGGTACAATGATGTTGCAACCTTGTCCGAGATCGCTCACCTCACAGAGCTTCATTTCACAGCCTTCAGGGTGGTGAAAACCACACTGGCTGCTCACCAGAGCACTCCTCCCTTGCCCATCTTCCTCTTTAGTAGCTATCCTGGGCTATTTTCTGCTCTAGCCAGGCTCTCTGCAGCACCAAGGTTGGGCACAGAAGAGAGGGAAGAAATAAAAGTTCTACCGCCTGCTCACAGCATCATCCCTTACTCCCACAGTGACAGGGAGGACATCTCCCAGGGTCCAGTAGGAAGCATTCAGGTGTAGTTTTACTTTTCCCTCCAAAGTCATTGACTCAGGAGCAAAAACACTCACAAATACAAAAACCTGTAGTAGGATGGATCCACGAGCCCCACCAACATTTCTGTGGCTAGGCTGGAAATGCCCTGCCCAATCCAGCTTGGCCTTGTGTTCTAGTCCCACCTCACACTCATCCCAGCTACACTTCCCATGTGCCCCTTCTCAGCCATCTCCCTTCTCCCCTTCCTGACAAGCTGCTCCAGGTCTGGCTTTACTCATGCCAAGGGGACTGAAACAGAATGACCATGGTATTTACAGCCACGGTACTGTTCTCTCTGCTTGTTTGTCCTCTCCTTTTTTTCTCTCTGCCTGTACCCACCTGCAGTATCTGTGCCATGTTGCAAAACTCAGCATACTTTTTGGTGCTTTTTGCACTTGAAAGTAAAGAAATATTTCCCACACACACAATGGGACAGTTCAAAGGGACAAAATTCAAATTGCACCTGCATTTAATTAAGAGCCAAATTTTCACGCACCAGCTTCCCCTGCCATGGGAAGGAAATTAAGCACATAAGTCACCCTCTGCACAGGCAGCATCATATCTAAGCACACCAAGCTTAAGATGCAGAGAAGAATTTACTCCAAGATAGTTGCAAATGAAAGTGGAAATCTCTCACTACGAAACTAATCCAAATTTCTCTATGGCATAGATGATCACATAAGACTGAAAATTTGGTCCCAGGAATTCAATGTCCTATATACTAAGGGATGACTGCACCTCTGGTATACTTGAAAAGGAAAAGGTCAGCAACTTATATGAAATAATTATTCTCTCCATGCAGAAAACAGCTGTTTTCAGCATCTAGAGTCAATACATGTCACTGGTTGTCTGCAGAAGGGTTCTTTCTGTATATGGAGTTGATCAAAATGCAGATGTGAACACTGTTCATATCTAAATGTAGCTTCTTTTTACTTTTCATTTCTCCTTTCCTTCAAGAATTTTTCATCACAATGTAAAATGACTGATTACAATATTATGATTTCTGGTGGTATAATATTTCAAACCCACCAGAAGTTAAGATTTCTGCTCAAAAAGAATCTAAGTTATGCATTTCTGAAACAGAGCTTTTCTGGCAGGAAAGCCTGGTGTGAACCAAGGGCTAATGACCACAGCCAATATCAAGAACTCTAGTTTCTCTAGCACACTTTCCAGGGCCACCATTCAAGGTCTGACTGGTGACTCCTAAGAGTGAATGACTTCTCACTTAAAACACACAAAAAATATTGTTGTGCTAAATACATACAAGTAGACAATATCCTAACAGTAGCTACATTGACCAGATCATCTGCTTCCTATATCTTCATATAGTAAGAGAAACCTGGCCCAGGATGAGAACGCCAGTGCTCATCCTGCATAGAGAACAGAGTCCTGCCTCCCACAGCAGTGGGGCATGGCAGTCTCTCTCATGCCCTTCAGGTGGTGTTTATTCCTGCTGTCAACAGCAGCAGCGGCACGCTGACAGCGTTACCAAATCTGTTTTGACTTGCTGCAGAAGGAATAAACAAACTCACTGGATCGAGAACTACGCCTCTCAACAAAATCCATCCTGCAACTCCTATGGCATTAGCAGGCTCCTATCTGCACTCCTGTGTATTTTTGGGGTGGGAGGCATGTGTGTGAGCATGTGCATTATTCTGGAACTTAAGTTCAGAACACTCAGCATTTCACATTGTCACTGGAAATATAACGGTTGAACTTCTAACAGCTTGGAATCAATTGAGAGTTAAAGGTCAGTTTGCATCAGGTTTTCTATTTAATGAGTAAAACTTAAGTGTTCAAAAATATGTCTCATCCAAATGAATGTATTTGGTCCAGTAGGTTTATTTCAGAGCAGAGATGTTTTGAAAGCTATAAGCATGATAGTTACTGTCCTATCATAAGGAAAACAAAAACCAAGTGCTGTCCTGAGAGGTTTTCAGGATTTTATCACCTACACAAAAGTCAAACATTCTTTTAAAGGAATTGCCTTAAAAATAGAAAAGCTATTTTAATCAAACTCCTGGACTCCATTATCTTGTCACCTGTGCCCAGCAACGGAACACTTTTTTCCTTTAATAGATATTTTTCTTAAAACATCCTGATCACAAATGACCTTTAGTTTTTTAATCAAAACACAACGGAACAATTTAGTCCTGCTCCTCTTCAGGTCAGTGGGAAACCTGCCACCCCTTGCAGCACAGAGCATCTCAGCCTGTGACACGCACAGGCTCTACCCTACAAAGCCATTTCACCCCCAACAGAGTTCATGGACAAGGGGGGGCTCTCAGTCCCCTTGAGGATCAGGGCCAAGAGATGCTTTCCAAATGATCCACGATAGAATAGCTCGGCATGCAGCAGCCAGCTGACAGATGAGAGTCCTGTGGGAAATAAGCTTTCAGTTCTGATTTACATTGAAAGGGCAGCAGTATCTCTGGCATCTTTGGGCAGGGACTTTCAGCGATGAAGTAGCAGCTGCCCACTCTGCATAAATTTATGAACGGGTGAGACAAGGAGGCTACTATCTGCTGGCCCTTTGGCGAATGAAAGGTGTGACCAGATTGCACAGAGAGAAAGAGCTCAGGTTCAAACCCTGAAGGGCTTCATAGAGCCTGTGGAAAGCAAATTACCTCAAAGGAAATACTGAAAACAAATGTAAGCAAAGATGTAGTGTAGTATTCAGTAGTGGCTAGTGGAGTCCTGGAAGCATGTGCAAAACAAATTATGGCAATTTTTTTCTATGCAGTAAACCAGCATGAGAGGCACTGCAGTAAAAGTCTCTGAAAACAAACTGTTGTCAGAGAAAGGTGCATGGGCGAAACAGCTTTTTGTTAACTCATGTTAGTCTAAAGAATATCTCCACTAAGAAGTCTAAAGATACTTTCTGTCATTAGCTATGAGAACCTTTTAATTTTGTTTTGAAATTTATTTTACTTGCTTTGATATTTATGTTTCACCATGACACTTTTGTACAAAAACTACTACTTCAGTCTCCTAATGCAATAGATAGGAGATGCAACGCTTACTTAACTTGCAAAAATTATCAGATACTGAATATAATTTAAAAACACCTAATCAAAGAGTTTACTATTGTAGTGTAAGGAAGACACTTCAGCCAGCTCAATTTATTACAACATACCCAGATGAGACAAATACACATTCAAGTATTTCAAATGGAAGACCTGCAGGTCCAGGAAACACAGTGCTGACATTTCTGAAAAAGTTAAAGTCAGAGTTCATCTCAGGAAAAAACAATGACTCAAACATTCATTCTTCCTCCTGCAACTATGTTTCTCTGGTAAAGATCCTTAAGAAACAGCACCTAAGAGAGGAGATGGGCAAAAGAGTGCAGATTCCTAAGCAATTGCTGGAAGTGCAGTCAAGAGTAAGTTTCCAGACCATCCAGTCCCTGACACAGCATAGAGAAAGAATAAGAATTTTAAAACAAAGCAGCTTATGAATAACATCTAATACCACATCAAAACACAAAATTTTCCAGGGAAAAGCATGAACAGATGTAAAAGCAGAAGCCCAGAAGACACACAAATAACCCGAAGAGTAGCCCCAAAGGAGAACCTGAAAGCCATCAGGGGGATGAAGGGGCTCAGGTGAGCAAGGGTCATCAGTCAAAGGGCTGCAAGATTTTCCACATCCAGGGCAGCAAAAAAATGACATTCCCAACCTGGAGGAAGTCCTAGACCACAGAGAAATAAACGTAAATCACAGCAAATAGGAGCCAGCTCCTCTGAACACTCTCCTGGGCTCCTCATGCTGTCAGTCTAAACTGAGTCATTAGAGACTTTTCAATTTTCCACATTTCAGGGGCTTAATTACAGACTTATTCTCTACGCAGAAATCTAGGATTAGGTGTCTTCCCAAGTAAAATACCAGGAATACAGCTGCTTACCATGTTTTACAGTAGGGTTTAATATTATCATTAATGACCACAGATGACAGTAAAAACTTGCCTACTAACTAAATTTTCAGATAATTTCCAGAAACTAATCAGCCATTTCAGACAGATCATTATCTTTGCAGTCACTCTCCCTCTTCACTGATTGCAAGTCACACAAAAACTCTTGGATGGAGGACTGCTAAAATTGTGTGTGCCAAGTTAACTCTAAATCTTGCAGGAAAACAGATATAGCTGTGATGAAGCCAAGGGGGTGAACTACTCCCATGTGTTTCTCATTTCCCAGTCAGCACAATCTGCAGTAGAAACACAGAGAGCAGACAGAAAAATGCAGAGTTTGTTTCAGCTTTGGTGGTTGTACAGCCAGTTATTGGGAGTGCAGCTGTTGAAAGATGAAGGCATTTCTCTTCCACTTGCCCATCAGACAGGTGATGACATCCCAAGGAACCTTACCTGAGAGACTGCACACTTGTAACACCACTATTAGGATTTGTCTTCTCAGGTGTCATCAGCTTTGCAATAATTCATTAAACTTGGTGATCCTTAAATACTTTCAGTGCCTCTGCCCTTGCATTTTCCCATGCACCTGTGCTGCCTTTCCCCTGCAGCCAGGGAAAAAGCCAAAATCCATGTTTCTCTTAAGGCTACATCTTCTGTGAGAAGCTGCCTGCAAACTTCCTGCCAAGAAAACCTGGCAGAACTGAGACCAGAAGAAGCACAACGAAGTCACACTGGCCTTTGTGCTCTGGGGAATTATGGAGGAAGGAATATCTGTCTATATGTTGCATACGTGTGTGCAGTGTATTCATAGAGCAAGGGCTGCACAAGACGAGCATTCATCCCAGGGCACCGCTCAGTAGAGGGGAAAACTTAGGCCAGAAAAACCTCAGAAATTAGGTGGGCAAGTCATTCCCAGCAGTGGAAGTTTTGGAGAGGAAGGGAAGGGCTTTCAGAACCACAGGGCACTGAGAGTCAATTGTGTGTTTTTACAGGGATGCAAGTGTTTATAGCACCCAGCCCAGAACACAGAACAAATGCTGTGTGTGAAAAACAAGCCTCTAAGGACTCCTGCCAACATACATCCACACACTGGAAAACAGGTCCTTCCTACCCTGCNGCTCTCATCCAAGAGATGCAGAAGCAGAGATGTCTCTTTTATGAGACTGGGCACCTGTGGTTTCCTCTAACACCAGAGATGACACACAGAGCTGCTGCTCATCTCTTAGGTAGGCCAGATTGCCCTCTGGAGAGGCTGTACCCTCCAGGAAGTACTGAAAAGGCATCTGGAAAACTGGTTTCTTGCTTGGACACCTAAGCTGCCTGACAAAAACTAGGCAGAGGAAGGCTAACTCACAATACCTCTCCTAACATCGTTCACTGGGAATTTCCCAAAATGAAGCAACATCAAAGGGGAAAGAGGGTTCAAGAGGATCAGTGTTAAGGGTCTGTGTGTATTTACCCTAATTCCATTTCTCTGGTCCCTCTCTCCCTCACAAAAAAAAAAAACCACAGAGAAAACTCATTAAGATCTGTAGCCACCTTGGTACAAAGTGGGAAATGTGCTAAGGACCACTGGAATTTCTGTAAAGGGAAGAGAGATGAAATTATGTGTTCAGGAGATTCAGTACCAAACAGTTGAGTTTGGGGCTTCTTTGTCTTTCTGTTTTGTTTTGGAGGAGGGCATCAACGTCATGGGTTTGGCTTTTCTTTTTATTTGAAGGTGGGGGGGGAGGGGAGGTGTTGGGTTTTTGTTTAAATTAGTTCTTTGTCTTATATTGCAAGCAGAGAGGACCAGTGCCTGGTACCTGCACCCTCCATTCCCATGATCCAAGGAGCAGGTGCCCCCAGCAACAGCCCTGCTGGCACCCAGACAAAAGTCCTTGATGTCTCTGATGAGAGCATCATTGAAGACTAAGACTGGATGGCAGAGGAGGGGACAGCGGGTTCTAAGCACAGAAGAGAACCTATAAAGTGAGAGGTGAGAAGTAGTGGAGGGAAAGGTCACTAATAGTGGGTAGGAGGTGCTGCTTACAGCACCTGGAGAGAGTGAAACAGGGAAAGTTGCAGTATGGAAAAGGGACAGCTGCTATGGCCATCCTGCAACAGTCAAGAGTCAAGGAGCATTGAAGGAGCAAAACATGACTGAAATTTTGACAGAGACTGGGACCAGATTTGGGCTTGTGTCCTGGGTTGTCAGAAAGAGAAGGCGCCTTCGTGTCATGAACAGATGGTTTGGTACCCTGGGATTGTTTCTGAATTAAGGATTCTGTTGATGTTTTAGGATAAATTGGCTTGATGTCAAAAGCTACCTTGATTAAATCTTCCTCGAATTTTCCTCCTATGTTGTACCATTCTGACACATGACCCCCATTCCTACAGCAAAAGATGATTTCAGGAGGGTTTTCCTGAATGAACAAAGCAAGCGTTCATCTCCTCTACAAAAATTCAAGTGTGGCTTTAAAAATGCCAAGAAAAAAATAATTGATCTGAACAAACAGCCTTTAACAGCTCCCACCATAATATCACATGTTGTCCCAGAGAAGACCTGCCAGTTTTTCCCTAGCTCCTTTTTAAAGGTCCTAGAAGAAAAACAGAAAGGGAAACATAATTAAGGAGATCTGTGGGGAAATTATCCTTTTACCAATTTCCAGAAGAATTAATTCCTTGGGATCCGACCTAATAATTATATAATCTTTATTCCTGCACAAGAATTAATTTCTTCTTACAAAAATAAAGGACTTTTCTTTGTTTCCATTTGTCACTTCCATTCCCCCAAGCAAACCATAGGTTCTGAAAAGCCTGATACAGACTCTCAGAGGGTACACGTGAGATATTTTGTGGAAAGAGTAATATTGTGTTGCGGCGGGCGGAGATGGTGAGGGGTGCCGCAACCTTCCAAGGGGGAGCCACTCGGCAGGCCACTTCCCACACACACACAAACACACACTCGCCAGATGGTTCTTGCAACAGGTTGACAGCAAAGAGATGGGAGGGGTCTTCATATGGGGTTCCACAGGAGAGGTTCATTGAGCCACGCATGTGAAGGGTCAGTAACGAAGAACAAACAACGGTCCAGGTTTATATATGGGGCTGATGGGGGCGGGGAGAGCATCAGGGCCAATGATCTGAGGGCACGGGGGCGGTACACAGGCGGGGCTTGGGTATGGGAACCAATGGGGCAGCACTGAGGGAGTGGCCGAGGGGCGAGGGCCAATGGGGGAACGGAGAAGGGAGAACTTTCCAGGGCCAAGACATATGAGGGAGAAAGGGGCAGGGAGGGCAACGGGCCAACTGGGGAAACAGAACTGGGGTACATTAACATAACAGAACAAGGACTCTTGGGAGAAACCATTTCTGTCTCCCTAACATAGGGAGAATCTTCTTTCCAAGGGGGTGTACGCTCACTGGCTACCACAACTCCCCTTTCTTTGTTTACTTGAAAAGCTTTTTCCAAGGTCCTTAAAATTAGATATTTCTGTTATTTAAAAACATACAGAATTACAAAAACAATTAGTAATACAGAACTACAAAAATAATCAGTAACCCTCATAAAGCAATTTACAAAATGGACAATAGCCATTTTTTGAGTTCCCAGTGTTCAGAAATATCTTTAAGTTATTTTCTTGACAGGTTTTTTCTTGACTTTTGGTGGTGAGGATAAGGCGGACATTGGACGTCTTGGGTGTCGTGGGGAGGTCGTTTGAGTGGGTGTTCTTATTGACAGTTTAAATAAAATTTGTTAAAATAATTTTTTAAAACAATATTGGGGAAGCTGTGCGGGAAAAGGGGAATGGTTGTAAAGGGGACAGGTTTATGGGGATATGTGGCTGAGGGGTAACATGGAGGAAAAGAGGGTAAGAAGTTTGGGGGAAAGGGATGGTAACAGGGTAATAGCGGTATGAGGATATATGATCGAGGGGTTACAGGTTGGGTTTGGGGGTAGAGTTGAGGTAAAGGAGGGGTGGGATTGGCAGCACTGTGTGCAGTAGGTGACGTAGTTGCTGTTCGGTTCTTGTTATTTTGGCTGCCAGGCGTTGTGTTTGGTAGTTTGTGACGGTTCAATTTTCTCTGTTTAGGAATTGTAGAGTCACTGGTGGCTGTTGCAAGTGTGCGTTTAAGGGCATGGCGGCGTCGGCAGCGCTTACGACGGTGCTTGGGGTTAGCGTCCAGAGCAGCTGTAGTGGTTGGGTTTGGTGGAGGGGCTGGGGAAAAAGCTTTTGGGACAAGCCCGGCCCCAGGAATGGCACCGGGACTGGGCCGGGACCTGAATCTGCAGCTCGCAGGCAGCGTGATGCGGCTGGGATCTGGTGTATAGTGAGGAAGGGCGGAATTTTTAGTAGGCTCGACTACACTAGTAGTGTGAGAACTGGAAGTGGGTTGGTTTTCAGGGGTGGGGACCCTGGTAACGGGGGTGGGGACACAAGAGGGAAAGGCGGGGTTTGTGGCAGGGAGGGGATTTGAAGCGGGAGGAACCAGCGCAGTATTGGGAGAGGATCTGAAAAGAGAGGAATGGGAAGCAAGGGGTTGATTTGACTAAAGGCAATAATAATTTTTCCTGGGAAATGGCTTTCACACAAACTGGACCTATACCTGATCCAGCAGCACCACATTGACTCTGGAAGCAACTGGTCACTCAGGAAATTGTAACAATGAAGTTTTGCTGGAGTGAGAACAGCCGACAGGGTTCCCAATATTGATTTTGTATTTACTTTTATGGGCCTGAGAGGGCAGATACTTTGAAACCTTTGAGGAAAGTTTACCAATAGTTATCCATGAAGCCTTGTAGCATTCTACCATCCTAAGATATACAGTGTAATTTTGGGGTTTGTTGCAAATTTTAACATTTCTGACACTGGTTTTGGACTGATCATATCTTTCTGGTAAAAATGACTACTCATACTTGGGACTCTTTCACACCTTCCCTTATTTACTCACCTCTATATTCCTCTGTTTCAGTTTGGTGATTAGTACTGTCTATTCTTTTCGCTTCCCCTGCACAAAAGCAGTGAAAATATAACTTCATGCTGAGACATACAAAGTTTCAGGAACCAATTCTACAAGAAGCTTCCACATGTATCAGTATGCTAACAATCCTTGGCTCAAAGTCAATGTTTCACTCTTGTGCTGAACTGAGATCCTAAACCTAATCTTCAGATGAACTTCTTTGAAGATCACATACATCATTGCACTTCCGAGTCTTACTAACTGTGGAGAGCTCAGAGGTGTAGGCAAGACCATGGTGCAGTCCCCCACACTTTTCCTTGCTGACGGAGAGAGACGTCTATGCACAATTCATGCAGAGATTTCATAAAAAACAAGGCAAAAAGTGCTCCTACTGAGTGCTTTTAAAAGAAGCCTGGTATAAATAAAATGTGTCAGTTTGCATTTTCATCCCAGACTATAGCCCCAAGTTTTAAGAACATTTTTTGCTCACTGCTGAAGATTTTCATATGGGTAAGTTCACAGCTCTGTAAATTACTGTTATATTTATTTAGCCTGTGAGCTATTTTCTCTGAATTTGTAACAAGACGTAAGTTTTCTGCTCTGTTAAAGTGTAATCATAAATGCATCTTTCTGAACAGGGAGACCAAATAAATGTTTCTGGTTTCAGGAGTAGTGAAGTCTTCCCAATGTAAGCCAGCATGCTGAAAAAATACAAGTTTGTGGCCAGCACATGATATAACCATTTTATTTTTAAAAAGTAAAACGAACACTGCCATAACTCCACATTTGCAAGGAGAAGAAAAAGTATCAGTTAATTGTCTCTACGTGATGATGTACATATAAGCAAGAACCTGGAGATTTATAGCCCAGTTGTTCTCATAACCAACCCCAGTTACAATGTGTCTCTGCTCATCCTAACAGAAACATCTGCCTAACCACCAGAGCTAGGGATAACCACTGCTATCTGACATTCCAGTGGTTTACAAGGACAACGCATTTACAGCTGAAAATCTGCCACAAGAAAAAAGCTAAATACTCTGCTGAATGCATCATAGTCATTCAGACTACTCAGATGCTTCCTCCTATCCTTAGTAACAGGCTAAGATGGATCTTGATCCAAAAGAACCAAGCTTCTGCTCCTTATCTCATAAAATTTGATGGGGTTTGATTTATGGGTTTTTGAGGGGGTTTTTTTAGCAGCTTGTCCTGGTAGAACTTACAAGCTAACGAATACTTCTAAAAGACCTTCCTTATGCTTTATGCCAACACCTGACAGCAGAACTCAAATTCAGAAATACAGAAAAAACCCTTGGGAGAGAGAATCCAAACAGTAAAGCTCAACACTTTTGCAAAGTGTCGTTGCTTGTTCCATTTGTCCCTCTGCATGGCTTGCTCCTCTTGGCTGCTTTCAGCACAGATTAGTGACCTTCAACCCTGACAAATATGTTGCCCTCATGCTTTTATGATCTCATAATCTCTCAGAAGGTGCCACATTCTGAGATTAAATACACCAGTATCCCAGTGGCAGCATAATACAGATGCAGCTGTGATTAATGCCAGTTGAAACAGTAGCAGCATGTGACAGCTGTTACAATTACTGTTAATTAGCAAGTTTTAAACCCTCTCTTATCAGGCTCCGCTTCGAAGTATGCAACTAGAATAGGTCATGAGTTCATGATTCCTTAGTCCTTTGAATGTCTTTCTGCTAGAGAACTGCTACATGAAAGGCTTTAGCAGAAAAGCTTTGCATGATCTTTTGGTATTTCGCTGGAAAATGGCTTGTAAAGAATAAAGGAACTTCGGCTATGGGGGGAATTTGGGCACAGGGCACTGCCCAGATGAACTGTTAAACACAATTTGCTTAGAGTTCCCCAGGGCATGTTAAACTTCACTTATAAATATACAAGTTAAACAATCCAAGTAGGTATCTACAATAAAGTTCTGCAAATATCAGTCAAAAGAGAAGAGAAGGTTGCTCTTAAACCCTATTTGCCACATTTCACACCAATTTTAGAACCATGGTATCTTCTCCCCTTCTCCCACCACAGCAAGCTAAGAGCCCCTGCTTAGGATTTGTTTTTATGGCACTGGGAGGTATGCCTGAAGCACGTGCAGACATGCTGGCTGCACCTATCCCAGGAAAATAAACACTGCAGGGATGCTGCCAGGCCCAACCATTGATGCTATCACACTGGTAGAACAGTCACTGGCATGCTGGGACCCATGCTGTCCCAGGAAACATCATCCCACATGGGTGCACAAGTCCACAGGGGCCAGGAGCCGCGCCCTGCAGCCACTCTCTCTGGCAGGAGTGAGAAGGATGTGGTCAAAAGGCAGCAGTTAGCCCCCAGGCTGAAGAACAGACCTTGGCACTGGCTCACAATAATTCTAATAAACACAGCAATTAGGGACAGCTTTAATTAGATTGCTCGAGCGGGTGGTCTGGGCTCCAGCACAAGGTGGGCTCCTCATAGGCCCACCAGGCGTGTGCCAGATTTTCACTCTAGTTCTTACCTAAATCAGTGTCTCACCCCTTGCCCACCAGTTAAGTCCTGATAATACACGTCCCATGGGATGCAGGAATGGCAGGTGCGGTGTTGGATGTCAGTGCAGAGCAGAACAGCCACCCATGTCCCCAGAACAATGAATTCACTACAAACTTTAATCATCTTAAATAAAGAAAGGGAATGAGTGCTCAAAGCTGTTTCATGCAATGGCTGAATGCTTCAGGGAACTCCTGCCGGTCTAGGGATGACCAAAAGCGTTTGACATCACACAGGAGCAGAGAGCTGTGGCCCAAAACACA
Organism: Edolisoma coerulescens; assembly: GCA_013397115.1. Lineage (NCBI taxonomy): Eukaryota > Metazoa > Chordata > Aves > Passeriformes > Campephagidae > Edolisoma > Edolisoma coerulescens. Next base: position 153,599 of record VWZW01005608.1, read on the forward strand.
GCTGCTTCCCCAGGCATGCAGCCACTTGGTGCATATTCCTGGTACTTAGATGACTTCCAAGGGCACTTGCTTCAATAACAGCACGGTCTCCTCTGTTACTAATACCAAGGAAACCACCACTTACTGCCTGAACAGTCATACTATGACTAGGAAATCATGTTTCATATTTCAAAGGTAACTTAGAAATTACAGCATGGAGCGCTTGACATCTTAAGAGATCTATACATCACATTGACACATATAAACAAAAAATGAGACCATACTGCATAATGTCAAGCAGCTTTTTAGCTTGTTTTAAAAGAGGCAACCTTTACAATGTAAAGACACACTTTATTTAGGTCTGAATGGGTCATTTTTCTCTTCCTGTTTTTTTTTTCCTGACAGCAGAAATTCTTTTTTTTTTCTTCACCAAAAAGAGTTTTATCTCAAACAGCTCCGAAACACTTTCATGATCTGTATAGAAAAATATAATCAATTCTGAAGGTTTTGTAGCTTTTTGTTAGCTTTTAATAGAACTATGGAAATCTTTCAGCTGCTACTTTACTTTCCAGGAAAAAAGAGTGCACAGGGCTCTCAGTAACCCTGCTTACCAAGAGATTTGCACCGGCAGCACAGGGAGAGGCAGGTACATTATTTTGTGATTAAGAACTAGCAGGTTTGCTCTCCATTTATTTCAACCATCCTATTAGTGCGGCTAAGACATCTGCCTAACATTTCCTTTCGCTCTGGTTCACGTGAGCTAAATAACGCATAAGCTAAAAAATGGGCTTTCAGCAGCTTTTAATAGCAAGGAAAAATAAACTGCAGTATTATAGATGGACAGTCTCTGTCTTGGCTTCATTACCTTATGTTATTTAAAGAAAATTAGTGGCTTTGCACTGACAAAACCCATGCAAAAGAATAGTGTGTTGAGCTCATTTTGTCCAATATGTGCAGTAAAGTTTTAGTTCATGATCTTTCACTTAAAATGCTAGGACTCTGTGTCACCATAAACGATGTAACCAAGGCATTCATTTCAGCGTGTCTAAGTCCCCAGCCTTTAATGGAGGCACCACGTTGTATCTGTTCCTCTGCTCTGCTCAGCGTCTGAGCCAGGAATGACTTTTTGTGCACACAGCACTTGGTGCACACAGCACTTGCATCCATCGCCCATCTCACAACTACATGTAAATAATTTTGTGACAGAGGTAGCACAACCTGAACAGTATCACAGAGCCAAAGCAAGCACTGCTTCTTGTAATGCCTTCTCCTGTCCCCTTCTGGTGTGCATATATATATAAACAGATGCGTTTATCAGATGCCTGTGTCTTTATTGTGCAGATACCATGCACCCTGTTTCTTTTCAAGAGATTGTTCTGTCATTGTCCCATTTGTTGCCTGCAAGGAGGCTGTACTTCAGAAACTTTTATTCCAGGTGTCTATCACTGGATTGTCTGTACTGAAAAAAGTTAAGATTACTTTTAAGTGAACATTTATATTTATGTGTAATTCTGTTTAATATTTATAAAGTAAATAACTTTGGGGAATATTTTACTCTCCTGTACTTAGAAGAAAACTCTTTTGTGCAAATTACTCTTTCTTCAAATGCCACAGTTAGGAAAAGAAATACCCTGAAGTTAAAAAGAAATCTAATCAAGTAATTCTTTCAGACATTATTTCTGAGTCACAAATCTGTTGCTCCTGCAGAGACGGGGACATGGTCCCAAGAAAGGCTGACCACTTCATCATAAGTGCCTCATTTAGGGAAGATAGTTGTGAAATTTCCCCTCAGTAGGCAGATGACTGCAGTGATGGGAAAGCCATGCTGCCCAAAAGGCTTCACAAGGAGTTTCGTGCTCGTCTCTTCCTCTTGTCATCCTATGGAAAGTTAGAAGATGCCTCCTGCAGAAATATTTGTCCTGGCAGCCCATCCAGATGACATTCAGCAGACCCCTCCAAATTTCCAATAAACATTTCAAAAACCTTCACTAGTCCCCTGGAGGTCACAGGTATTGATTCTCATTCCCATTACATCTAGTGAGGTGAGTGTGCCCCTCTCTATTGTGCTACAGCCCCTGTCCTGAGATCTCCTTCACAACTGAGAGCTTGGAGAGTTATGCACATTTCAGACTGATGAAGAGCACACAAGTGTTGTTGGCGTGCACACACCTGGCTCACATGCAAGGTCCTCACTCTACTTCCTAGCCAAGGGGTGCAGAGAGAGTGCAAGCGGTGCAGGATGGGCTGTGCACGAAGCCTAGGGCGCGCAGCAGGATCTGGTCCCACTTGACTCCTGCATCCTCTCCCTGCAGGGCCTGGGACTTACACACGGGAATGGGAAGAGGGGAGAATAGGGGAAAGGGAGAGGGAAAGTGGCGAAGGCAGTTGGGCAGAGTCGGGGATAGGCAGCCCTGACGGTGGCAGTGTCCGGACGGGGCTCGGCGCCCCATTCCCCTGTTTCTCCGCCCTGTCGGACCACCTCCCGCCCGGGGATGCAGCTCTGGCCGCCGTCGCTGCATCAGGCAGCCGTGCCCGCGCAGTCCGGGGCGGGCAGCGGTCATCGGAGGGACTGCCTGCGGACTGCTCCCTTTCCCGGGAGAGAGAGACGAGCCTGTGCGCACACGTATGAATGCAGAGCCATAACCACACACATACGCACCCCTGGGGCGGAGGGCGTACGAAACAAGCCCGAAGCCAGGTGTCATCTTTGGGGGCCGCCCGGGCCGGGCCGGCCATGCAGCTCCCGCAGCTCTGGTGCTCGCCGCTGTGCCGGCACGGGGGCTCCGGGACCGAGCTGGTCTCCTAGGGGTTTCGTTGCTCCATCCCCTACCCGAATGCCTTCCCCCCACAAAAATAAAATATCCAGAAGCAAAGACTGTTTTAAAAGACAAGCCTCTCGAGGCGGAGGAAGCGGTCACCGGACCGCCCGTACAAACCCTGCTCTGCCCAGCCGCCCGCCCGGGCTGCGCCGCGCTAATTCCGCAGCACCGGCGACATGAGGATCTCATACCTCCGGACAACTGCGTGAGTCATAAATACACGGCGCAGGGCTGAAAGTCGACACTGTTTACAGCGACTTTGCCGCGGCCTTCGCCGAGTCAAACCGCCGCCCCCCGCGCAGGGTCCGGGCTGTGCGGAGGTTCCGCGCCCCGCACCCCGCAGTGCGGCTTCCGCGGGGGACCCGCGGCGGCGGCGGCACCTGCGGCCGGCGAGGGGCAAGGAGGGGGCGGCCTCCCCGCTGCCGCCGGCCGTCGGTCGGTCCGTCAGTCCGTCCGTCCGCGGGAGCGCGGCGAGCGGCGCTGGGGAGGGACGCGGTGTTGGGTTACCCCGGCCTGGCCCNCGGCAGTGCTGGACCAGCTGGCGTTACAGGAGCGCTGATGTCTTCATCTGACTCCCCGCAGTTGTTGATGGAGTGTCTTTCTCAGATTTCCAGGCAGGGTCCCAAGTGCAGCACCCAGCGCCAGCTCCCGCTGCCAGG
>VWZW01005608.1:158455-180072 GCA_013397115.1 Edolisoma coerulescens
CTTTCTCAGGCATAGAGGGACTGGAAGCCATCCTGTGCCTCCCTCTCCCACACCACTCACTCACTGGGGAGAGCCCACCTTACTCTCTCTGCATGCACTGGGAACAGGTTGTTGTTCCATCCTCTCTGTCCCCAGGCCTGGCCCGGGTGAACCAGTCTGATCTGGGATGCAAGATTGCTCGGCTTTGTCTCAGGGCTGGCAGGACGGGGGCAGGACTGGGGGAGCACAGCAGCTGGGAGCTAACCCTGCCTCTCCTATCTGCCAGGGGCCCGTGTTGGAAGGAGATCTAAGATGAAGTTATGGGATGTTGTGGCTGTCTGCGTGGTGCTGCTCAACACGGTCTCCACCTTGCCCCTGCCCACCGGTAAGACGCCTCCCAAGGGGTCCCCTTCAGTGGTAGAGGGGCCTGAAGATGATCTCTCCCCCATCAGCCTGCTGCCTCCCTATGCTGTGCACAGTGACTGTAAGAAACATTCCCCTTTGTAGCAACTGCTGTCTGTCTTGCTAAACCTGCTTCCCTTTGCTCAGGCATCAGGATGAGGAAAGGATCTCCCCACTTTGTGTCCCTATTTCTCCACAGGCAGTGAGTGTCACTGGCTTTTGGTCTTGCTCGAGCAGCTCCAAAGCTAGTCATTCTCCAAAGCTTGGGGTTGACAATTGCAGTGGCAATGACTGCTGCCCACTCCAGCCCTGCCTTCCTGGAAGCCTTAAGATCCCTCTGGCTGAAAAACATGGGGAGGTGGGAACGTTTGCTGTATGCAGCGCAGCCGAGAGGAGGGTCTGGTTCACACACCTCGCAGCACAGGCACTGAAGCTCCTTCCCCACGGCCTCAGCCTCCTCTCCCTGCTCAGATCTGCCAATGCAATTATTCACTGCCTGTAGTGGGCGCAAGTCCTGATGGAGGCTTGGCTCCGTGATGGGAGGCACTGTACACATCCTGGAGTACTGCTGGGCTTCATTAAATCCTCCTTGGATTCTGATCTCGAAATTAGTGTGTCCACATGGAAATTTACAGAAGAGTAGCTGTGGCAGGGTTAGGAGCCTGATGCAGAGCAATCCACATGAACTAGCTCACAGTAAGACAGTTTACAATCCAAATGACAGATAAGAATGCCTTGCTAATAATAGGTCCTGTACCTACAACAGCAGGTACAGGATTTTGACAGTGGTATGTGAGCATTATGTTAACTCTGGTGGCTTCTTAAAGAGAGAGGTAATATGACTTGGTAAGGAGTGGCAGAATACTCACGCGAATAGTGGAGACGTTCACTTAGCAAAGGCGCAGACGCAGTTTGAAGGTTGCTTCTTTTGCCCTTGCTCAGCCCTCTCTGTTTAGCTTGTTACAGGATGCAGACAGTATCCAGTAATTGGGATTCATTTCTGTCTCCTTTTCTGGAGGCATGTCCTTTCCCTGCGCCCGCCACAGCTCCAGTCACGGGCAGCCACGCTCTGGTTTCTCTGGGAGCAGCCAGGCTAACGCAGTGTGGAGGCACCAAGCATGGAATCATGTGCCGTGACTTGGCTTTGACCCCTCCCAAGCACCCATCTCCTCTTCCACACACACATCTATGTCTTTCCCCGCTTAGTCTTCTCTCTTTCCCTCTCTTGCTGGTGTTTCCCCCCTGCTGGAATCTTGCCTAGGCTTCCGCCTCCGCCCGTCCCAGCCTGGGCTCCTGCTGCTCACAGACTGGCAGACCCTGACATCCTTTCAGCCCCTCCACACAGGGAGGTTTGCCAAAACTGTTTCCTCACAGGGCTCCAGCCTGCCAGGATCATAGGGCTATCACACATGGTGATCTTCTTCTCCATGGCGAGCCATGTGGTGGATAAGCACTGTCCTACAAAAAGCAGTGATCAGCTTTTCAGGCCACTGTGCTCTTCCCCTCTCTACAGGCTTGATGGGTTGCTGGTGGCAAGAAGAACATTAGGGGGAAAGCAGCATCAGTCAGTTTGCAGCTCTGGCAGAAGGTTCAGGGCGGGAGAGCATTAACGCTCCATCTTTCCAGAGTGATAATATTTGCACGATGCCTGCTTTTATCTTGAAACTACCTTCTGGGAATACGGTCCCTTGTGAGCTGATTCCTCCGCAGCAGCCCGAGGGTACAGGCAGCAGCAGTGATTCTGTCATTTCCTAGTACCCAAAACTTCTCATCATTGCCTCTTTTTTTTCCTTTGCTGTGGATTGGGTAAACAAAAAGCAGGAAGAAAGACAACCTGTGTTTTAGCGGGGCTATGGTAGTATCAATATTGTCTCTGTTTCCAGGGTACAGACATAGGCTTAGCCATGCAGAGCTGGGTCACAGGTTATTGCCCAGGATAGTCATTTGAGAAAGGGCTAATAGTTTGGTCTCAATCTCTTAACCCTGTGTATCACAAACAGATGGGCCTGGCTGCAAGGGGAAGGGAAGCAGTGCTGTTCTTCATGTCAGAAATAAAGGAATACCCAGGGCTTTCCTGTGGTCTTTGTATGGCAGCACTTAACACAACAACTAAGCCTGAAAGTTAGAAACTCTTCCCTGTGTTGCCAAGTCAGATGAGACAGGGGAGACCTGCAGAAAGGTGACTGTAAGAGAGCCGTGAAATACTTTGATCCACTTTTATACTGTTTGTAGTTGATTTAAAAGTGTGTGGTGTCTGAAAAACAGTCTGCAAACAGGCTGTGAGGCTGATCCTACCCAGGCACATTGCTGCCTTCCTGGTGCAGCAGCACTCTGCTCAAGTCACTCCCATCAGTGTCTTTGACATATTTGTTCTCTTCCCTTCCAATCTGGTGGCATGCACCCTTCAGCACAGGAAAGACATAGAACCAAGTACACAAAAGGAATCAATGTCTACACCATGTAGCTTTCCCTGTCTACTTGGAGGTTTTTCTCACCATCAGAGCGCAATGTATCATGAGTGCAGAGGTGTGCTTGCAGCTCCCTGGCTGTCTGCTGGTGAACCTGCCATGTATTCATAACTCTGTGGATGCTGTTGGTCAGCTGCTTTGCTAAGGGCTTTTTCAGGAGGCAGCTCACAAAGTGGTGGGAGCACCATCGTCACCTGTGTTGCCTCCTATGCATGGGGCAGTGGATGGGCCCTGAGCAGGACTGGGTGCTGTGTGCATTCGGAGAGAGGTGCACTGCTGTCCCCTAAGGCAATCCATGTGCAGGCTGAGTGGGGAGTAGCCATTTTCCTCCAAGGTACCCACAGAGAATTTGCATCTCCCACACACCACTTGCATCAGGGTTTAGTAGGGCTGTGAGATCAAGTCCACTCCTCCGGGCAGGCCAAACAGCTTGCTGGAGCACAGATCTGTTTCCCAGGCCCTTGACACCTTTTTGTGTTCTCATTTGATGGGATTGCTTTCTCTGCAAAGTGCTCTGAGGTCGCCTGATGTTACCCCATCCCTTTCAGGGTGGCTTGAAACCTTCCTTCATTCCAGGCTCCAGGCAGGGTTCTAACCTCCTGGGCTGATCAGGTGTAATGTGCTGACCTTTGCTGTTCAGAGCAGTAATTAGAGATGGCAGAGGGTGCTAGCAATTGCAGTCTTCTACATTTTTAATTGGACTGGAGGCTGGAGTGTCCTCCACAAATGCAGGGCATTGGAGATGAATCCAATATTTGTAGGTGTTTTGGCATCAGTATTCGTGGGATAGCTTATTTCACACTCACAAAAAAAATAAAATATATAGAGTTTGTAACCATTTCTTTGTTTCCCTTGTGCTACAGTCCTCTGGGGAAAGAACACTATTAGCTTAAATACCAAATACAAGTAGAACAAATATAAACCAAATTATTATAAACTAAATACTAAGTCAGCAGCCTCAGAAGCATGATGGTGCAGAGGGAGCCAAACACTTGTTTGCCTTATACACAGTCCCCAGCAAATACATCTTGTAACTGCTTGCTGTTGGATGCACATAATCAACATGTACATGAGGACTGGAGTGTCCTAAAATCCATTACATGATATGTATTCTCTTGATCAAGCGAGAACCTTTGCTAAGAACGAGTGGTAAGCAGGTAGAATTAAGTGAAACATCTCACCGTGGGATTTTCCCTCCTTGTAAGAGGGAAAGGTGGGGTTTTTGCATCATGGTGTCTGAGTTACTCTACCGCTACTGAAGGATCCTTCATTGCTGGAGCTCCTTTGGTATATGCTCTGACACGCCATGGTATGTGTGTGTTATACCTCTGTTAAAAATTCTTCTTACCCCTGCTAAGGGGCATCTGATGTTAAGTTACTGCTTTTAGCTGCAACTTTATCAACTAATATGGAAAGTATCTAGAAAAAATAGTGATATTGCAGGGCTCTTTAAGGCAAAAATGGTATTTAATTATCCTTCCAACTGAATGCATTTCCTTCCCTACAATATTTATTAGGCCCATTCAGTGTTATGAACTACAACTCTCATGTTTCTGTCCAGGCTTTCCTGCTCAGCACGCCTACAGTGTGGCATATGTGCTTTAGCCTAAGACGCCCAGAAGCTGCAGAGGTAACCTGCCCTGCACGGTAAACCCAATGCATCAAGGAGGTATCAGCTACACCGAGCAGGTGCCACCGTGCATCACCTGATCTGTGTGTGCCCAGCACAGCCAATGCATCCAGCATAGCCAACGCATCCTGGCAGTGTCAGGCCCAGTGTGCCTGGGTGCTCGAGCCAGCATATGCATGTACTAAAGTTTGTTTGCACAGGGATGACCAGGTTATTGAGGTATTTAGAAATCCCAAGCATTCATATGGGTCCATTCACGGGCAAAATTCTAGAAAAAGAATAAAACAGGGCAGATCTGGTTAAATCCAGAGGCATGTAGCCCTAGAAGCAAATTCTTCTGGAGTCTCATGTATAAATACTGATTATACTGCAGTGAAGAGCATTCTGTGACTTAAGGAAGAAGGTTCTGAAATGCAGGATAATAAGGCTCTATTCTCATTTTGAGTTATCCTTTGCTGAAAGTTTTAGTTCTTTGCTGCTTTTCAATTTAGGGAGCTCAAAAAATTGCCAGTGAAACTGTGGATCCTGCTAAATTTTTTGCAGGTATTTATTGACAGATAATGTACCTGGACATACTTTTCATGGTCATCTTTCATAAGCTGCTTCAGTATATTTTAGAAATCTCTGTGTTCAGGGTTCGCAGATGAAGAGCTTCAAAACATTCCTTGAAAGGCTGAAGAATTCAGTTGTGTGAAGTATTCATCAGGCTGTCATTGAATTTAGTGGGGGAGGCGTTGTTTGTCCACTAGCAGAAGATCCTCAGACTGATAGATTGCAATGTTTTTGTACGTTATACTGTTCCTGGTTAGTACTGCAAAAACCAGTTTTAAAATAATTGAAGTTACAGAGGCTTTGAGAAGCCATTTGGGTCATCAAACCCCACCCTGCCACAACTGCAGATGTTCGGGGATGGACATCTAGTGCAAATACCCAGCTTTCATCCCCCCCACTGTCTAGAGACTGCAACATAAAACTTGTAGTACATAGGCCAAACCCTACATAACTGCATTTGTTGTGGATTCCCATGTTTTTGAGGTAGTAAGTTGATAAGTAGAAATAAGCAAGGAATACAAAATACTGCAGCAGAACTATGTTCAGGATCATCAGACATCTAAATAGGCCACTGACACATTAGTGCTGGTAGAGTGGTTAGCACTGCAGAGTGGTCATTTTTTACGAAACCAGCTCAGTTTCTGATCAAGTGATATCCTCTGGTAAAGTGAACCAGAGGAAAGATTTCAGTGGTCCTTGGAATTTCAATCCTGATTACAAAGAGAAGAAAGAAAATAGGATCAAAAAATTTACTTGAGAAACTGCAAATAAAATATTAAGACACAAAATATATGTTAGAATATGTTTTAAGATCAAAGACTTAAAATTAATTTTGTGAGGTATTTCATGTACCAGCACTCTTTTTAAGGAATAAAGCCACTTGTATGACCTAGCAGAAGTTTAGGCTGTATGTATTGTACAGCACTTAAACTGAAACCTGCAGGTACATTTCTTTGAAGTTTTTGGGACAAATGCAAATACTTTAAAGATTATTGAACAGGTATATTCTTCAAAAGAAGCAAACACTGAAATCCATGTATTTGTTTTCCTGCGTCATGACTGGGCAGTGCTACAGCAGTATGCCAAAACTTCGCTGGTGGCCACATTTTCAGAGGCAAGCTGGTCCTATCCCTTCTGAATAACAAGCTATGTACAAATATTTGCACTATCTCTGCTCCCATCCAAAGCATTTCTTTGGCAAAATCAGCCATTACACAGGAAATTTCTGAAGGGAGGCAGTATGCAGTGCAGCAGTTAGGAAGGACCTAGCTCTTCTGAGCACATGCCAGCACTATCTGGCAGGTGCCAGTCCACACTTCCAATATGAGACATTCTGCAGTAGAGTACATGCACCTGCCCTCGAGCCAGGGACTGATTATCATAATAGCCATTTTCAACCAGCAATATTAAAACCTTCCATATTGTTCCTTTTGTAAACACATTGAAATGCAGGTAGGGAAAGGCAACAATGAAAGATCGTGTGCTACTTATAGATCAGATCAAATCTGATAGCAGCAGAGATTGCCACAAGAGAAACATCAGCCAAGATTGTGCCCGGACTGCTCTGCTGGTTAACTGCCCCAGGGAAGAGACTGGGTTGGGGTCTCTTTAGGGTCTGTTCGTCCTGCTTTGCTGCATGTCTTTGTTCCTTGGGGATGCTCCTAAAACCCAGTGGGAGAGGCAGTGCAAGAGTGCAGGCAGCCCAGTAATAGCTGATGTTATTGATTTAGGCATGCTCTTTCCCTTCAGTGAACTGTTACTAAAGAGGGGCTGAGTTACCATTGTGGGGTTTTACTGATGTCATAAGAGGGCTGGGCTGGATCACTTCTGCACCAGGGATGGTGAAGAAAATACCATCAGTATTTCCCCCATTAAAACCTGTGTGCTTGCCTATTAGCTAGCTGCAGGTGTTCTTGCTAACAGAGGTCACAAGTTTCAGGTCCTGCTCATATATACTCATCTCAGGCTCTCGCAGGATTTGAGGTTCTAGCTTAACCAAATATTCAGTGTAAACCTAGGTTTTACTGGGAAGCTGGATGTTTACTCAGCATGGTGCGGATGTGGAAGGGTACCAGATTTCAGGGAGGAGACAACATGTACGTGTCTTGCCCAGGTTTGGCTCCTGGTCAGTCAGTGGCTTCAGGCAGGGCACTGGCACTTTTTCTGTCTTCCCCTTTTACACTCTTCATGTTGTAATTTCTGATGCAGGGATGCTCTGAGAGTGCTCGTGTACCCATCACCCCATAGGATAAGATCCTAGTGCAGATGGGCTCCTGGCAGCAGCTGCAGGAGCTGCTTCAAAATCTCAAGTGTGACTGCTCAAAAGCTGTGTGCTCTGTGGTGCTCAGAGCTGGTGATTCAAAGCTCTGTGTCAGAGGCAAGACCACATCCTCCTGTTGCTCTTCTGATCCTTGACTGCTGGGTGAGATGCTCCTCTGCCCACCCCAGGGAGGCCAGAGGTGGGGGCGGGCAGAGGACGGCAGCCCATCATTGAGCAGGATCCTGTGAGCAGCCTGCCTGGACTGGGTGAAGAACAAGAAACTCTTGTGAGCAGGTCAGCTCATGAGGCAGCTTCCTCTCCTTCACATGGTTCATCTGACCATGCTGTTTCTGCCTGCTCTCAGGGACTTCCCACACTGGCAGCAACTGTGGTGGCCCTATTGTCTCTGTTGGGAGCCAGCATTTCTACCTGCCAGAATGCAAGAAAAGTACAGAAGGGGAGGCACTGCCATGCATGGCAGAGTGAAAATACAAAGGACTCTGTGGATTTGTCATTAGGACCAACACACGGGAAGCTGCAGGGTTAGTTAGTGAGCTACAAACACGTAACTTGTCTGCTCCATCAGGAGCAAGAACACCAGGAAGGTCAGTCCTGGGCCTTTTACCAGTGTTGCCTCGTCATACCTGACTGGTGCAAGTGGCCCTGGCATCATACGCTGGGTCATTTAGCACTTGCCTTGATGAGAGACAAGTGACACCAGGGAGAGGCTCCATTTCTAAGGGCTCTCTGAGTCTGAGGGGAGGCCACAGCACTGGCTGGGAGTGAGGTAATACAGAACTGTATTAAACATTTAAAGATAAACTGACCCTGGTGTGTTTGATGCTCTGTTTCCTAATGGATGCAACCAACTGGCTTCCATTTCACTCTTGGTCCCATGGATTTTCATGCAAGGCATGAAAGCAAAGTCACACCTCAGAGAGGTGGTATTTTAATTGTTTAAATACCAAAAATGTTTCAGCATAACTATTTTTAACACCAGCCTTCACTTAGATGCCTTCATAAAATCTTCTTCTTCTTTTATACAAAATATTTCATTTTCAATAAAATAAATGGTTTATCCCCACCACAGTTGCTGCTTTCTCACTTTGCAAAGCAGAATGATCATCACATTAGTAATTTTAACCGGGATAATGTTGTACTTCCACAAAAAAATTGCTCCAAATCTCTCCTAAAGCATGTCCTTGTGGTGTGAGATGGAGGCATTCTGTGTTCAGATAGGCCACATCCACTGTAATAAGCACATGAAAACATTACTGCAAAGCAAGCTAAGTAGAAGAATAATTATTGAATAATGATTGTGAAGTGAAGTAATCTTTTGATTATGAAGGTCTCAGATGAAAGTACCAGAGCTGTTTTTGAAAAGGGGCCATTTAACTCTAATGCAGATCTGGATCTAAGTTTTCTAAATGTTGCTTACCATTAAAATTCACTGGATTAAACCCCTAGAACTCTGAAATCATGCTTTAGGGCCTGATACTGTTGTTTGAACTTCTCTAGTTGAAAGACTGTGCTCAAGTGAAATAATTCAGTTAAGTGTTTGGTGTAATGTTTTGATGTGATAGCTATACACTGTCACAAATTCATGTATAAAAGCTACAATCTAAAAGCAAAATCTAATTTTATAATGTTTAATATATCTTTTGTGACTTCTGTTACATCGCTTTAGCTCAGGGTATGTAAAGTGCCAAATTATGTGGCAGTGACGTGATTATATTTTCCTCACTATCACTATGGACAGTTATTCTGTAAAGCACAGTTTTAAATAATGTAAGATGTCAGGTTTTATGAGGTTGAAAAAAAAAAGGAAAACCCACCTATATAAATCATTATTTTGCCATACACAGGATTTAAGCTTTTCTTGTATGCCATAAGAGCAGCATGGTCAGAAGAGACTGTAGTTAGTCTTTTAAAGGCACCAAAAGAAGTAACTGGATTTTCTTCTCAAAAATTGAGGATCCAAACCATCAGTTTGTGGCCAGGTACAAGCTGAGGATTTCTTGCTTTACCATGCTGGGTTGCTGCCATTGCATGTGGGGGACTATTTTGGCTTTAAAATGAATCTGTTGATAGTGAAATCAAATGAATAGATTGACAAAATATAATTGTGATCACATTTGAACAGACAGAAATAAATTGTCAATTTTTACTTAATGGAGACTGGTTTTTTTGAGAATGGTATGAGTTTGATTTGAGTATCCATTTAGACCTGTTTCATGTAGAAGTCTATTAGAACACGGTATCATTTGTTCTTCTAAAAAGTGTAGGGATCAAATCCCGGTCCTGGTGTCATGTGGTGTCTCTAACTAAACAGAAATGCAAGGACAGGTTCTGGGGGGTTGCAGTGGGGAAGATACCCATAGGAAAGCATATTTTCCTGCATGGCCAAAGCAGAACTTGGGACTGGGTTTCTCCAGGGGCTAACAGGGAGTGCCATGGATGATTGGCTGCAGGATCCTGCACCCGTGCATGCTGCCAGCTCTTCTTGTGCCCAAGGGACTGAGGCTGTGCTTGGGGACAGGCAGGTCAAAACTTCAGCTTCCAGACAACATCAGTGAGGCAAGAATTTCAGTTTGAATTACAGAGGGATGTTCCAAACCTAGGAGGCTGGGTCAAAGCTATGATCTGACTGTGCCCTAAATGTTCAGAAAGCAAGCAAACAGCAAGCAGATGATGCAAATATTCTTCTGTTGGTTTTTTTGGTTTTGTTTGGTTTTTAAATTGGTATTTTAAATGAGTCTCACTCCCTCGTGAAGGTGTTCACCAACTCTGCCCCCAGCCTGAACACTCTGCTAGATTCCCATTTATATCTGTCTCATGTCATTTCATTCTTTCCTTCTTTGCTTTATTCATTTTTCTGGTCATGAGAGAGAATCCTCACAGATCAAGAGCCCTTGTTCAGCTGGACAAGGGAGACAGTGAAGGTGCCCAGAGGCAGACTGGCACACGGACTGTTATCAATATCCAGCATTCTTGATTCTCTGGCCCTAGAAAACAGACTCGTGCTTTTGTTGCAACCATAGGAAAATGCTCTGCCTGTTCCCACCTGGATGGTCAGGTGCTTGGCACAGTAATGAAAGAGGGAGCATGGAAAGGAGCTGCAGGAGTGAGCTGAGTGGAGCAGGACACACATGGTGGATGCGGTTCCTACAAGCCCTGCTGTCCCATCCTGTCCTGTCCTGTGCTGTCCTGGGTTTCTTTCAATTTTTAAGTTCTAATTCCTTCACACCCTGGATCTTGGGACCAGAGACTACTGCTCAGAGATCTTTGTTGCTTTAATGCCACAGTATCCAATCATTTTCTGCTGGCACATTGCACAACATGACAGGCATCTGTCATGTGTTTTTCTCTCAGCTTTCCCACCAGAAGGCAAGTGTTGTCAGTAAACTAGTTTGTTTTGAAAGAAAATGTGTGTGTGTGTATAATTAGTCATATTTGTGTGTGTGTATGTGTAAATGAAGCACACATACACACCCATGCAAAATGTGTATCTGCTTCTCCCAGGGGTGTGAAATTCCCCCAGGAAACTCTGTCTGCTGCACAATCAAGTCAGCACAGTTCCTGCAGTGTGAGAGATGCAAAGATGCTGTGAGACTATAAACATTTTCTCAACAACGTTGCAGACGGAAGGGTAACAAAGTACCCGTCTATCAAACGGCTTTATTCAGTTTACAAACCATCACTCCGTGCTAAGGCAGCCCCTATGAGTGTGGTGATGTTCCCTGGCCACAGCTCGGCTCAGCATCCCCGTCGTTCCCAGCAGAACTCGCAATAGAGCAGAGACCAAACAGGTGCTCAGCATGTGGTGTCTGTGGTGCAGAGAGGTCTCAGCATCCCTAGAGCACATCTACCAAGTGCCCATCAGGATGGGGGCATCCTGCAGTCAGTCTTCTCCACCTTCCCTTCTGTCTATCAGCCTTTTGTGGAGTTTAGTGCTTGGTCAGTGGTTATTGCTCATTCATGTATGATGTCTGGTGGTAGCTTCCTCAGCACTTACCTCTAGTACCGTGTTTCAACCCATCACACCTGGTGTCAATGCTGGTGTTTCTACTTGGTTGCTCTGGGTCCTATTTCAGCAGTTTTTCACAGCATAAGTCTTCACACCCATACTTACTGGACAGCTGAATATCCCTACTGAGACATGACGGCACCTCAGCACAGGGCTAAGACAGGGCTCCCTTCACTCGTGGTTGTCAATCTTTCCTCCAGACCCCTGTGACCCACATTCCTAGTGACTGCTTGTAGTCACACTGATGGCTCTGATCCACTAAGTAGCAGAAAATTAGCTGATTGAGGGGATTTGAGCTATCCCTAAGACTGTTAAATTATAGAAGCAAACTTGGGGTATCTTGGCAGTGCATTGGAAGCTGCCAAAAGAACATTGCTGCATTGCTCATGACCAGTTTGGGGCTCCACAGGCAGAGGGAAGTGTTGCTTACAGAACCTTGCAAGGTCTCACTGAGTAGCCCAGCAATGCAGCTGACATTGTGTTGATTGGTGTGCCCATACACCCTGTAACAGCACGCGTATTTCGGGTGGGCAGACACTGACCAGGATCAAGAGCACATTTTCTCAAGGGGAGCTCTGTGCCCATTGTTTCCACCGGTTTCCTATTATCACCCACATGCCTTTTGTCTCCTCCAGTGATGTAATCTCCAAATATTGGGAGTCATTGCAGGAGTCTTATTGGTAAAATTGGATGTCTGCATGGGATAGTTTCCAATTCTCTGGCTGAAGGAAAAGTCCACGCTGGAGACAGGAAATTAGAATTCATCTTACTAATAGTGCTGGCGTTTCTCCCAGTGAGTATCCCAAGAATATCCTGGTGCTGCAGTAGGGGATGAGCAGAGCAGGGATCCCCCTCTCCATTAGACACTTGGAACACTTCTTGCATGGTTCGTGTCAGAGCCTTAGTGAGATTAGCAGGATCAGTCATGCTGCCAGTGACCCCATTTTCTGGGTGCAGCTAGTCTGTGTGTGTAGGTAGGGCTTTTCCACTTGGACATGCTGTTGGTTTGATCACTTGATCTACTTTTTGCCCTGCTTCTCCCACCTTCTGCAGGGTTGACAGCACGTGTCCGTATCAGCAGCATGGCATGGGCCTCTTCAGGGGTATGTTTCCTCGACCTGAAATCTCACAGGCCACGTGCAGCACAGAAGGCTCTCAGTGGCATAACCTCCCCTGGTGCAGCTGGGGTAGGAATCACACACGAACCAGGATGGAACTCAGCGTGTGCTTTTAGCAGGGACACAGTCTACCACACAGGCCTGCCCTCCTCCTACCTACAACCCTCCAGGGTATAGTTGGCAGAACAGTGCTTGAGCCCTGAAGCTGTCTGATTGGTATTTAGCCAAAGTAGACTCTTGCATGTAGCACTCTCACAGGGGTAGACAGTATTTTTGCCCCTCAATTGCAAGCCATTTTAAAGTGATGTGCCTACTTGGATTGTTATCTCTTCAGGGAATCCACGGTTTTGTTTCTCCCTTCTTAGGACAGGGACACTCAGACCTCTCACTGTGCTGGCAATGTACCAGGCTTGAGATAAGTATAAGGCTGAAGGTTGCGAACAAGAATCTCTACATATAGGTTGGCTTTCCCTGTAACTGTTTCCTGTCTCCTTCCTGATGGTTGATCACTGCAATAATTTTGTTAAGCCCTCATATGTTTCCCTACTCTTGTGTTTCACACTCCATAGCCAAGGTCTCATTGCATCATACTGTTGGTACAAAGGCTGGGCTAGGAATACATTAAAGAGGTGTGGGCTGGAGTAGTCACAGTAGTATGGGGGGTGGGGGGTGGAATTGAAGGTCAGAACAGAGAATGGCACTTCTAGAGCCATCTGCTCAGGGCTACATCCTTCTCTTATTTGGTTATAGACCAAGAAACCTAGTTTCTGTGTAAGAAATCTAGAAACTACTCAATCCCAAGCCAATCTTCCAACTATTTTTCCATCTGTATCTGTGTCAGGGCCAAGTTTGTGCTTCAGCAATGGGGGTTATGTGAGCTCCATGTGGGTCATCTTTTTTAACTGAGTCTAGAAACATGTCTAGCCCTTGTTGCGTTAAAGGAACATAGCCCACCTATCGCCTGGACCTGGCTCTTGCTCAGTAGAGCAACATTTGTATGGAGTAGGCAGACCAGCCTGTTCTTCAACAGGGATGGGTGGTACATCCAGTGGGTGTACCATCCTAGGAGCCCTCTCCAGAAGGTATGACTCACAGTGGGTATTTCGGTACCTGCTACAGAGACAGAGGAGTACAAGAAAGGTGCACTTACCTTTGGTATCACAGGAACATGGGGTTGGGTGCAGGGTCCTGCCTTGTTCAGGTTCCACATAGATGTATAGGTAGCAGCCATCCCTCCTTCATGTCTTTGGACAGTCACTGGTCTGTGAGACTGTTGTCCTTAGCATGGATATCTGTAAAACAAAGTGTAATTCACTTTTTTCAGTTGCAAGCTCTACGGTTTATGGCATCCTGCTTGCCTTGTATCACACTCATCATATGGAGGTACAAGATTTCCAGCCTCCATTACTCTTTTACCAGTCTAAACTTTTTTGCTGGATCCATCCAGCAAAAAATATATACTTCTGATCCATCACTGTTTTGTCTTGGAGGGAGGCCTCTAGGATGTGGCAGCAGTCCCCGTTCCTCTTTCTATGCAGATGCACTCTGTTTCAGCAGGTTTTTGCACTGACAGAGTTAGGATTCTGCTGACCCCCATCTGCTCCATATTTGGTGGTTCTGCTGAGGATATGAGGGTGCACTTTTGCTAGGCAGTGAGGGGCAGCCTCATGCTTCCTCCCTCCTGTTAACAGAGCCCGTGCCACCCTGTGTGAGCTGGGTGCCCGTGCTGCCTGGTCATCCATTGGGATTCCTGTCTTACCGTGCTCCTTAGGGAAATGTGGTGCTGAGCCTTTGCCTAAGGAGCTGTTCCTATCACAGCACCTCACTGGGTGGGAGCCTCTGTGGCTTAGTGGAGGTACCAGCCTCTGACCAGGTGCGCTGCACTGGATATTGCCTCTCCCAGAGTTTGCTGTTCCTGCAATATTTGTAGGAGTATTGGAGATGGATTTCCCACGTGCACAGGGCTGGGGTGACACTGGTCTGTTACGTGTTGGGTTGTTAGGAGTTAAGTACAGAAAGAAGCGTTCTCTTAGGACTTACTGAAAAGGAAGAAGTCTTAATTTTTGGCACAATGAATACGAAAAAACCCCTCAATATTGCAGTGTAGTTTATGTGTTTAAGATACAGTCATTAATAAAGTGGCGTAAGGGCACCTACGCACGGGGCCCTGACAGCCTGACCCCCTGTTAGTTCTCTGTGTTCACTAGAGAAAGTAGTTTTGAGGGATTTAGTCCCTGGGAAGTTTAAGGAACTCAAAATGCATTTTTTTCCCCAAATCATGAGTGGCAAATTTTGGGACCGTTTCAGAACACTTTTAATTTCACCCTTCTTGGAGAGGTTCATTCTGCTAGTCTTAAAACATTTCATTGACTTCATCATATAATTTACTTGAATAATTTATCAGTGATAGAGTATATATCAGGTGATAAATTAAATAGATAAAAAAATTTTATGAAAGGAAAATGCGTTAATAATATTTCCATTGCAAATTAACATAATACTTCTATTCTGACCTATTTCTACTCAGCATATAGTCTAATCAGCGTCTTGTGATACAAAACACTTACATGAGAAATTTTTCAAAAGCTATGAAAATAATTATCCCAAAGAAGCATTAAAAACCCAAGCATTCAGCCAGGAATAATATCTCAGCCTGGTACCCCAGGAAATCCTCCTTCTGTCATGCCCAAAAAACCTTATTGATAGGTGGCTTTGGCAATACTAACTGCTGCTAGTGTGAAAAGAAAATAATTAACAACTATAATCACAAAATTGCTTTAAAGAAACCTCTTCCTATTGCTGCTTTGCTGGGAAGAGTCTGTATAACCTCTTTACAGTGGCTTCCTCTACCTATTAACTAATATGCGTACCACGACATGCTTTTCCTTCCCTCTGTTTCCACAGGGCTCATTCAATATTAAAAGATGTGCTGAAATGCTACCAAGCATCAGCAGACACCCACAGAAATACAAATATGTCTCATTTATCTTTCCCCAAATGAGTTTCCATGATTATCTTAACCATTCCAAATTCTCCTTGATTTCTAAGCATCCTGAGCATGTGTTCTGAAGTGATGGGCAAAAAAGCTTGCATGTGCATAATATTTTTAAGCTGTGAATGGACAAACTTCAAGATAACTGACGTGTGACAAAGCCTTTTCTCTCTTTCCCAAACAGCTAATATGCCAGAGGATTATCCAGATCAGTTTGATGAGGCAGTGGACTTTATTCAAGCCACTATTAAAAGACTGAGGAGGTCACCAGATAAACAGACTCCGATTTTTTCTAGGAGGGAGAGAAACCGTCAAAATGCAGCCACAAACATAGAGAATTCCAACAAAAAAGGAAGGAGGAATCAAAAGGGCAAAAATCGAGGATGTGTCTTAACAGAAATACATTTAAATGTGACCGACTTGGATTTGGGATATGAAACCAAAGAAGAGCTAATTTTCCGGTATTGCAGTGGATCTTGTGATGCAGCTGAGACCACCTATGACAAAATTTTAAAAAACTTAACCAAAAAGAAAAAACTGGTCACTGACAAAGTGAGGCAAGCCTGTTGCAGACCCACAGCCTTTGATGATGACCTGTCCTTTTTGGATGATAACCTGGTTTACCACATACTGAAAAAACATTCCGCAAAAAGGTGTGGATGCGTCTGACAGCTGCATGCCGAGACGGCACCAGTTTTCCATTCCTGCTACGCTGCAAAGAGAGGGACCAAGGTTCCCAGGGCAGTGTCTGCTCCAAGTGGAGGAAAAAGGACCAAGAACACAGAATGAGGAGCCATGAGAACCTGGGGATAAGGAGGCATGCGGCAGAGTAGAAGGATGGAGACTTCTGACGTCCTATGGGGATTTAGATAAAAGCTCAGGTGGAGATGACGATGGATGGATGATGTGCACGCTACCTTTCATGTTTGACTCAGTCCACCATCAGTGAGACTCAATCCATGAGGAACGTGCTTAAAAACACAACCCTGCCATACCACGCTGTGTTGTAGTTATGCCATGACATACCAGTTATACCAAGAAGCTTAGCTAAGAAGTAGCTTAGGAGTACCTTACTAATCCCCTGTGCCCTCAGCTCTACTGAAAGACACATTGTGCTACTGCTCATTGGAGGGCAGTTCCTGAGTGCTTAGGACAACTCCTAAGCTATAAGATTACTCTTGTAAGTGAGATGATATTGGGCAAAATGACCAGGCTCAAGTTCTGATGAAGCAAAACGGTTCCACTTACTGGCTAAGTTTGGTTATTTCCACCTTGTGTTTCTTCAAAATGAGTGCAGGATTTTGTTCTTCTGCTACCTGTGAAAACAAGTTGAGTTTTTAAGCACTTCTTCCTAGCATAGCAAGAGAAGTAACAAGCCCAGCCTACACAAAATGCATTTCTTTAGGTTTACAAAGGACTAACGTCACTTGCATAACTACATTTCTATTTGGTCATTGTGATTGAGAGAGACTACTTGATGCAATGCATCCCTTCAGAGACATAAGTATACAGAAGATATTTATTGAGATTAAGTTATTGTTATTTATTACAGTTCAGTAATGAGTCTCCTTATTTATTAAAGTGTCTTTCAAAGGTGCCAAAGTAGATGGCGCTTGGGGATATAGAGAGACAAAGACGTTGGGAACAACGGTCCATGCTTTTGATTGAAAGTGTTAACTTGAATGCAAAAAATCACTTACTTTACCTTTTTTTCTTTTAAACAAAATCTTGATTATGTTCACAAAAGGTAGTGCCGAAGCCTGCAGCCCTTATCCCTGTTCACTAAGCCTTTTGAAAATTACTGCGGTCATACATGTGCAGGAGCAGAAATGGCTCTGGACGATTGAGGGTCGCAGGACTTGGCTCAACATTAGCAATTTGTTAGAAAAACTAATTTTAGTCATATTTTAAATGTAGCCACATTTGTTTTCTCACACTTTATGCCAACTGACCTCATATAACTATTGACAAATGGAAAATAATCACATTTAGCCTTATAATTTCTAGTTATATTTATTTAAGCTTTTCCTTCCATACTTCCGTATAGAAGAGGTTAAATCCCTCTTACTAGTTAGCCCTGGATTTAATATAGCCTGCAAGTAAACAGTTGTGTTAAATGACCAGAATGTTTTGTATAATTTGCTGAAACATTACAGGATCATACCCATGCAGCAGAACAGTCTGAGTTTCCTTAGGAGGAGGGAGGTTGTACAGCAAAGGTGTTCACACGTGACCGCTAACACAAGCTCTCATTCTGGAGACGTTTTTCCCAAAGGAGCAGGGGTGCAGGTCACTAGACATACCTGACAACCAGTGAAGCATCAACTCCCACAAAAGCAACATGAAAAAAAAATCCCCATTGAAAACAATGGTCCAACCTTTTATCTCATGCATGTAATGCCTCTCCATACTCATTTTGCCCTGGGCCCCTTGGGGCACCACTGAAGAAAGGTCTAGAGGTCAAAAAAGTCCAGAACAGGCATAGAAAGGTGCACCAGCTGTATGGCGTGTAATTCATCCCCGACTTCCGCCACTTTGCTGGGTGGAGGGAGGACAGCCCTGGAGAACCACCCGCAGGGTCTGTTCTCACACTGCCACGGGGACACCGTGCCCTCCGTGCTGCGCAGGGGTGGTGACAGCACGGCACTGGCACGGTGTGGGCACCGAGCGCCTGCCAGGCGGAGCGGCGACAGCGCTCAGAGCTGTGCTCTCCCCTGCCCCAGCTGATGAAAACTTGCCTCAAGGCATTTTCTGCGCAGCTTGAAGAGGCTGCAACCAAAGCAAATCTCTATGTTCAAAATATAAAAGGGTAAAGTTTGTGATTTTTTTTAAAAATTTTTTTTTTTTTAGTTTTTAGACCTTACTGAAGACAGGAGTGTGCTTCTCTGGATTTTTTTACTTCACCTGCAATTATATGTCTCAGTCATTTGTGTTAATCAACCAAAGTTCTCTACAGACTTTATTTTTGTACAATATTCATTTTATAACTTTTTACAAAATAAAATTCATTTCTATTGTTACCTGGTTGTTGCTTGTGCTTCCCATTGTACAGTTCCCAAGTTACAGTGTTGCCCAGTTTCCCAATCTGCATGAGACAATGCTGTGGAGCCAACGAATCCTCTATGAAGTGGAGCCTTCCTCTCCTATCTCACCACCACCTTTTTTGTGGATCAGAGGTGTGTGTAGCTTCTTAGCGAAACACAACAGAGTCACTGCAATAACTGACTTGAAAATTCATGCTGAGCTGTGACAGTAATCCACACAGGGCCAGGCTTCAAGCCTGGGGTTACTGAAGCTGTCTCTTGTCTGTGCAGGGCTGCAGTGTCTTCATGGTGGCCTTGGCTGTGCATGGCCACAATTCCTGAACTCAGAGGAGATTGCATTTTGCTTTGCTAATCCAGGTGTCACATCAATTGGACTAAATTCCATCCACTTTGGCAGTTCTTTTTCCTTCATCTTTAAACAGGAAAATAAAACTTGAGGCATTTTCTTTTCTACCACCATCATGGAACAGATGAGGACAGGTTTTGTGGCTGCAGCCAGCAACATTTTCTCAACTGTTTTGTGTTAAGCTTCGCAGTTCCCATCACAGAGCCCACAAACACACGCAGACTTGCAGGTTTCAACACCGCGCTCTGTGCTCCTCAGACTGCTACAGAGAGGAAGAGAGAGCATCTGAGCAGCGAGCCAGAGATCAGGAGATCAAACACTTCTAATGCACAGCATATGGATGCCTTGGTTTCATTTGTGCTGGCGGGAACCATGCACGCAGCTCTACCCCAGCTGCTGGAACACACAGCAAAGCTCGCAAGCCCGGCTTTTGAAGCACATGGTATTGAAGGCATTCCTCCTCACATGCCACTGCCTCCACTTCTTGCAGCAGAAGCCCATCCATCACATGCAAAAGCTGGATACATTAAGTGTTTGGCATGGAAATGACCTGCAGTTCCACAATCAGAGGAGATTGTTCACTTTCCCAAGAGTTGGAGGGAGCATCTACATAATCTCTGTTCTTACAGCCCTTTTGTCTGCTATTACAGGGATGGGGAAGCAGAAGGTCAATGCAGATGCCTTCCTTGGCCTTATCAGAGGTTTTGAGTGGGCCACAAAGCAGCTGGCAGGAGCAGTGTTGCTTGCATGGAGCTGTTTCACCCTTCTTCCCCAACCTTCCTGGTGACAACAATATTGGAGCGAGCAGATGAGGCTCTGCTACTGTAGCTAGAGGCTCACCACTGCTGGGCTGGCACCTTCAGGCTCCTTTTCTGGTTAAAGTGAGGCTTGCAGTAGTTTCCTGGCACCCTGCATGTGTTAAAGCAACTTGAAACCTTCAGCTGGCAGGTTGTGTAAAAGATTTCAAGAAGGAATTAGACTTTCATTTGTTACTAGGTAGTGCCAGTACTGGGCTAGACATTATGTTGCTGCTTGAGTAGCAGGGACAGCACTACCCTAGATCCCTTTTGGAAGATAAGACATATCCCAAGACAGATAAATTTTTTACAAGGGAGGGGATGAGGCAAACACCCTAACTATTTACACTTACTCAATAATAAAATTAGGATGTTAAAAGCTTTATTACTCAACATCTTGATACGGTTTTTTTCCTTTCCTTTTTGAATTTTTTGTTGGATTTTCTTGGATCCGTTAGCACTGTGCTGCCAAACAAGAATTACTGGTTAGAGACTTAGGACAAACTGTGAATGTCTAGGGAAAAAGCAGGTATTTTGCAAGGAGGGCTAATTTACTGATGCAATGTGGAAGTCTGTCCCTCAATGAGTCGACTCCAGCAGAAGGGATTGCATCCCACAGGCAGGACATCAGGAGAGAAACTATCATAACAGCGGGTCCTTCTGCCATCTCTCCACCCCACAGCAGCCTGGTGCTGCTGGTCTCAGTACAAAGAGGATGAAATAGGCAGAACTGTGTCTGATTTTGGGTTGTTTCACCTCTGCCCGCAAAAGTGGAGAAAAGGCAAAGGCAGCCAGTGCCTCAGTCTGGAGCAGCACAGGAGGAAACCAGAAGCAACCTCGGTCATTGCAATCTGGATGGGTAACTAAAAATACAGAGGAAAATATCAGGATGAAGAAAACAAATGGAGCTGACACATTGTATAAATAGGTCTTCAAATGTCATGCATGGCTGGAACAAAGATGTTTTGTTCCAAAGCAAGAGGCAGCTTGAA
The DNA here is from genome assembly GCA_013397115.1 of Edolisoma coerulescens. Lineage (NCBI taxonomy): Eukaryota > Metazoa > Chordata > Aves > Passeriformes > Campephagidae > Edolisoma > Edolisoma coerulescens. The sequence goes on from VWZW01005608.1 coordinate 179,063, forward strand.
ATGGCTCAGTAATACACATTGAGAAGTTTGCTTATTTGGAACAGAGCTCTTCTAATGAAAAGGTTAATTGTGTTGCAATGGAAAAGAGAAAAAGGCAAAGCAGAGGCCAGGCCTGCACTCCTCACCCTAACAAAATTTCCCATTGGCTCAAAGTGAAGATTTTCTATCACAAACATCACAGGACTCCTTACATTCCAATAAATTATACAGTAGGTATATTCATGGGTCAGTAAGAACAGCTAAATAAACCATATATTCCAGCAGCATTAATCCCGTTGACTTTCAGACAAGTTGCAGCAGCAGCCAGTGAGGGAAACATGGTGCTCAGCTCAGCCTGATGTAGGGAAGTTTCCTTCATCAGGCACCGAGCACCAGTCCTCGAGGTCAACACTGAGACGTCTTCACTTGCCATTGTTTTTTTCGCTTTGAAACTGCAGCATTTTATTCACTTTTCCCCAAAATGTTCACTCGTAAGTGAAGAAAAACACAATGGGCTTTTGAAGGCTGCAAAGGGCTGCTGTAATTATCCAAAGAGCTGATGTTTTGTCTGCAACTTCTCCAGCTTTTTGACAGGAATCTGAGCTCTACCACATGTGCAGGTTTCCTCCCTCTGCCCCAAACCTTTGTTTTTCTGTCTGCTGGCACACTGGATGAAGAAAGCTTCCTTCTCTGTCACCTCAGGAAAGGCACAAATGTCAGTCCCTGGTCCAGACTTGCACACCTTATCCCCAAGTGGTCCTGGCAGGACTAAAGCCACCAAGATCCTCACCAGTGCTACTCCATTGACTGTTGTGGAGTTACTCCAGTTTCACAGGAGTCTAAATAAGCATATCAAAGCTAGTTACTTTCTCAGCAATATTCACATACAAATAGAAAAACTGTACCCTTTTAAAATCCTCCTACTCTTTCTATTTCTGTTTCTTAGAATCATAGAATAATTTGGATTGGAAGGGACCTTAAAGGTGACCTCATTTCAACCCTTCTGCCATGGGCAGAGACACCTCCCACTA
>VWZW01005608.1:180090-201406 GCA_013397115.1 Edolisoma coerulescens
AGTGTCTCACCACCCCCACAGTTAAGAATTTCTTCCTAATATCGAACCTAAGTCTACCATCTTTCAGTTTGAAGTCATTCCACCTTTTCTTATCACTACATGCAATCATAAAAAGTCCCTCTTCAGGTTCTCTGTAAGCCTTTAGGTACCCTTTAGTTACAGGAAGACTGCTCTAAGGTGTCCCTGGAGCCTTCTCTTCTTCAGGCTGAACAACACCAATGCTCTCAGCCTGTCCTCAAACGAGAGGTACTCCAGCATCCTCATCATCTTCTTGTGTTCTGGGATTCCCAGAGTTTTAACACATTTCACTGTGCTCTGATCATGTTGCTAATTCCTCGGGTTTTTCCCCATTGGCACTCACCCACAGCTTTCTCTTCCTGGACAGTCTCATGACTCACACATTAATCTCTGGCTTCACACAGGCTGTACACATGTTCCATAATTCTTTTTTCAGGTTAATATCATTCCTGTCTGAGATCCAAACAGGGGTCAACAGGCACTTCTTGTTAACATTCAGTATTATTTCTAACAGAAGTTTCAATCTGAAGATGAAATACTTTCTTTAAAAAACTCACAGCTTAAAGATCAATTTTGAGTAACTGTATTTTGAAAGATACAGATACTCCTTTCCCCTTTTTCCACAGGACTAGGCAGGTTCTCTGAGGGTGAAAGTGGCTGTAGAGTCAGGGCAGGATGAAGATCTCTCCGCACCCCATCTCTCACAGTGACCCTCAGCTGGGAAAGGAAGGAGTAGAATAAAAAAGCAAACTGGGAGTGGTATTTTCCCTGAGAACCCCATCCCAGATCCAACAGTTCGCAGTTCAGAACATTCCTAGCCATAAGTTTTATTGGTGTCCAACAACCCTTGTCAGGTCTCTCTTGCTGGGAAGGTACCCAGCCATCCTTTGTGAATTAGAGCTCTCCTGTACTCTGGGGAAATTTAATTCTGTGTAATGCAAGCAAGAGCTTCTCTGCTGCCACTGAAACTCCATTTCTTCAGTTGCCTACTCATTCCCGTGTCCCAGTGAGTTACCAGATCTCCTCCGCCTTCCTAATCCACGTAGATCTGTCCAGTCTGATGAACCTTCATATCTCTCGGCATCCATGTCTTTTCTGTCTCTTCCACCCGGACTACAGGGAATGAGATGGTCCCTTCAGGATGCTGGGCAGGAACAAACCCTGGATTTCCACAGAGGCACATCAATATTTTCTTCTCTGCTTTCTATTCTGTCTCCAAAAATTCCTTTCAGGTGGTGGGCGGGGAACTCATTAGAAATATGACTCCTGAGGCAACACGTTACATCCATTTGGGAATCCCCATTATTTAACACAGAACTTTTTGCCAACTATCAGGTCTGAACCTGACTAACTCCAATTGTGTTGGTCTATACAAGGTATCATGTGCCACCCAAAATAAGATTTTTTTATGCTGAAGTGAAAGCATTTTGTGCAGTGACCAAGTCCTGCTGCATACAAGGGTTTCAGGGAGAAGCCAAAACCTGGCACATCCCACCCACCCCTAAACTGAGATGATCAATGGAATAGGGTTTCTGTCAGCCCAGGAAACAAGAGGGTAAATGCAAAAATGTATCCAAAAGTGAACGTTTCTATGGCTCTTACGTGGACAGGGTGCCCACCACAAGGAAAAAATGAAGCCAGTCCAAGGGGCCATTTCGGAGGAGCTGAAGAAAACCCTGCAGCAGATTTTTTTGGTGTTTATCTAGGACATCAAATTCTGCTTACAGCAAATGTTTTCCTGTCAAGGATATCCGGTTTCATTTCAGCTACAAATGGGAATCTCATTTAAAAACTCAGAGCAAGTCAGCAATAATGAGACATTTTTGCAAGGAGTACAGAAACCTCTCTTTCTGGTTCTGACCACTGGTAAAACAAAATTTGGAATACTTAAAAATGTTCTCCAGAATTCAACAGTTCTCTTGGAATTTTTTCTGCTAATCTATTATGAAAGGCTTGGTAACACCTTCGGCTGATTTCTTAGGGTCAGTAACAGGTGACTACTGTAGGACAATGGAGGCAAACCTTAGTAGTAGACTTTGTATTTGACTGTGAGTGAGAGTATATTATGTGCTAGTAGGAACCAGTGAAGCATCTCTGTTTCATATAACCTCTTTAGGATAGCTACGCTGGGAAGATTGTTTTAAGTACCTTTAATTTTTTGTCTGTTCTTTCAGAATAGATGTGATGTTGGCCATATTTAAACAAATCTCACAGATTTTTCTTACATGACATCGGTAACATGGCGTGGCATTCCCCCACATAATGTGACATTGCCCTACATAACATGCCTTTTAGCAGAAGGTGAAATATTGTTCAGCCTAAAATTGTTTCATCATCCTCTGAAGGATAAATGAAAAACATGAGTGTCCAGAGCCAAGGCCACAACAGTGCTGTTGTATTTAGGACAAGAAAGTTCATTAAAACTTTCACGTATTGGTTTAAACTGTCTCATGATAAAGCATAAATCTCCCCTATTTTCTTTGATAACTCCAAACTCAGAAGTGTACTTTAAAATTACACTGTGTGAAGACTTTTAAATACTTATGATAAAGCCTTGCTTAAAAAAAGGGCAATCCCACATGGACTTAGTCGTGTTTAGGCACCAATGTTATAACTCAGAAAATGGGACAGCCACTAAATGTATAGTTTTATGGCTGAGTCTGCTCTCTGGCACTCATTAAATCGTGTGTTTTATTGTCAGCTCTTCTCAGACTGTCAAGAGTTGTTCCTTATATGCTTTCTGTAACACACATTCCCCTAGTCCCACTCATCATTTGGTACTATTGCCTTTTCTTTAGCCCGTTTATGACATTTATAGCTGGTTTTTTCCCAAGAAATAGCATATTTTTACAGCAGACCCCCTTTTTCACTTTTTAGTGCTTTGGCTCAATAATTTCTCACACACTAGAAATAGTCCAGCTGATGTCTTGATCTCTATATCCATCCCCACCCAAGAAACATAAGCAGCAGTGAAAACTCAGTGTAGTGATTCTGCCTTCTTTTGGGAGGCCCCGTGGAAAATCCCTTTCCTGCTCTGCTCACTAACACAAACTCAGAAGCTGCATGTCCTGTGGTCCGTGGCATGGGGCTCTGCCACCCTCCCTGAGCACAGACACTGTAACCATGGGCAACGAGGCCAATGCAGTGCAGAAATACAAACATTTGTCCACATTCACACCCGACAGAACACTACCAGTGGCATGACACTGCCAGCTGGTGCTGTGTAAATGCGTAGTGGCCTCCACTGTGCACAGGATTTGCTGACGCTATGGGGCTGTGTCCACACAAAGTCTAGAATAGAAGAGTATTTTCTGTTGGAAGGGACATAAAATGATCATGTAGTCCAACTGATTGACCACTTCAGGGCAGACAAAGTTAAAGCAAGTCCTCTGAGTCACATCCAAGGAATAGCACGCAAGGATCAAGGGGAGTGAAGCCACTTTGGTGGTTACCAGCCTCATTTAGACCTACAGGGTTTCACATGGATAACTGTTTAGCAAGGGGAAACAAGCAAATACTCTGTTTCTTGGCCTTTTATGCATTTCCACATGCAAATATTTTAAGAAGAACAGTAAAGATTGACTGTTTTTCCTATGCTTTTTCAAACCCAGCAGTTTTTTTCTCCGTAGAAAAAGTCAGCTCAGCAAAACGGAAACCTTTTGTGGTAACTCATCCGTTCAGCCAACGCTTCCTATGGCAAGCAATAAAGGGAGCTCAGCTCACCTCTCCCATGGATCCCACACAGCACGTCAGGCTGTTACAACAAAGTGCTCTGGCATTGCAAGGACAAAATATCCCCCCAGATTTTGAAAGAAATCCTTAGCTACCCACTCCTGGCACTTCATTTCCAACACTGGTCTGCAAGTATGTTGTGTCCATCCCAACAAGTCCTGTGATCCACCAGCTGACGGGATGCTAATCAGGGCAAACATACACACTTTCTGGGACTCGGTGAAACTAAAAACAAAGCAAAAAAGCCCTACTCCTTTCTAATAACTGACCACTACAAAACCCTCCTGATGAAGGAAATGGGAGGTAGCAACAACTCTCACATTATCAGTTTTAGAGGAACAAAATCACTGGAAAAGGTAGTCCTAAGACTGCATTAAGTCACACAGTTTTAGTCTCATGACCCTTGTGTTTTCCAAGTGCTCCCCAAAGGCTCTTGCTCTAGGCTGCCTGTGTTGCCAAAAGTGCTCAGCAAACAGGATGGATGAGAATGCAGGGAGAACGCAGAAAGGTGCTTGGGAGGCTGGGCAGCAGTACGACTATTTCCATCCAGCTGAAGAAAACCTTCTTTCTGAGATGTCACAAAGAGCAAAGCATGTGTGTTTCCCAACCTCGGCAGGGGTCTGGCTGAGAGGAGCCATTTCAGTTGCTGGAGCAGTTCACATCAGCTTTGCAGATTTGCCAGCTCCCCCTGCAAGATGGCCAGGAACATGTGTACACATGGTATCTGGCAACAATAATTCAGTGAAAATGAAAAATGCTTCTCATTCATTGCAAACAAATGGGTACAGTGCAATCCCAGGCAAACTTTCCCAAAGCAGGCAGCTTTCTGGATTAAAAAAGAACAGAGTAGAAAAAGAGTTTGGGGGCCTGGAGGACCCCTGACAGGAAACGCGTGGGAACGGTTAGTTCAAAGAGTGGAGTAGATATCTAGGAAAAGAACAAGTTTCCAAATGCAGCCTTTGCTTTCTGGTCTGGGAAAGCAGAGCTCTCCAGTTTTACTGCCAGGGCTGCAAACCATGGCCACCATCAGCGCCCTGACCATTGCTCATCACCAAGCTACCCCAAAACAATTGCTTCTGGGACTTTAAAGCCCTGTGACTCTGCAGGCCTGGGCACCTTCTGAGAAATAAAAAGGCTTTCATTTGCTGCCAGGTTTCTTCCTTGCAGAGGCTTTTCATGATAGAGCTTGTGATAATAGCACTCAAGGCCACTGGAAGCAAAATACCCATGGAGAAACTCTAGAGGACACTCCCAAAGCTCATCTTAACAGGGACGCTCCAGATGAAGGCATCAGAGCCATCACAGTGAGAAACAACACAGCTCAGGGCTGTATGGTCACACAAAATTTGAGGAAACCAACCTGCCTGTTTCTGAATCTTCACCTTTATATCCTCCTCAATCTTTGCTGATGTAAAATTGGGAACTATTCAGAAAAAGGCTTCTGCAATTATGTGCAGAAATGTGTGGCATATATACCACTACCAAGCATGAAAAAGCTACAGTACCTAACATAGGTGAGCAAATAAATCACTTGTAAGAAAAATATGACAGGAAAATCAATTTGGATTGTATCTGGTGAGAAAGCTAAGGCGCATTACTATGCATAGATAAAATTTAATTCTCACTTTACCTTCAGCATACCTGTATTTATTTTCACATGTCAACAATGTATACAGTACAGCATTCATCAAGTGTTTCAGCAATGCAAAAATAACCAATTTCACAGCCAACAATTAAAATGCTAAAACAAATAGATCATTTGAGCTATGCAAATCAATCATAAACTGGTAGACTCATTGTTGCACTTCTATTATCATTGGTTTAAAAGCTACAAATGGGCTTTCCGGGAGATTTACAGGGAATAACAGCTGGCAGTAATGTCACCTGGGACTCTCGAGAGCTCTGGTTGAGAATTGTTTTGCTTTTCCTTGTAAAAGCTCTGTTGTGTTTACCTCACTGAAGTTTAACCTGGCTATGATTTCATGACTGCTGAATCCATGGTGCCCCTTGGCCAAGCACCAGCATAGCGACTCAATAAAGATGAGTGACATCATTAACCCAATACAGTATCTATTCAGATGTATGCTGTGGTGTCCTTACATAATCACCTAATTTTAGCTACTGAGGGAGCTGCACACAGTACCACAGTGTATTATGAGCTCTGAATAACGGTCTAATATCTAGATGCTTTTTCCAATGTTATTTTATTTTCCTGGTTTAAAATTATTTCCTTGCACAAATCTCTAGGTGCTATTTTCCCTTAAGCAAACCCTCTCTTCAAAACAGGTTCAAGGCTTCTGCTGCTCCTGATCACCTTGACACCTCGTTAGCTGGTCATTGCAGTTGTGATGTGCTCATGGCACTGCTTTATGGCCAGGACCTTGGGACTTTGTAATGATTGTCAACAAGAACAGCCCTAGAAAACAGTAAGTTGATAGAAGCCTTAATTCAAGCACCAGATACACACATACTCAACTAAAAGCACTTGGTTTGCTAAAAGTAGCTGTTTCTTGTAATTTTACAAAACATATGAAAATACTTCTTAAACCAGAAGTATTTTGGGTCAAGGACCGCCTTCTGCTACGTGCTACAATAGGAGCCTATTCAATTCCTATTCCCTGCAATCATTTCACAGTAAAAAGGTGCATATTTGATGCCTTTTATTGCTACAAATTCCAGATACAAGTTAAATGTGGTAGATTAGACATGGTAGCAATAGTGTTGGAAATCCCAAGGATAGATACTTCACTTCAGAAGAACAAGAAAACAGAACTCTCACTGCAGGACTCCCAGGCACAATGTGCACCCAGGCGCTGCGTGTGCCTTCCAGGTGAGTTGTGTATTATGTTTGCTGCAGGTGCAGGCTGCACAGATCCCACCACATACAAACCCCATGGTTCTATTTCATCCAATTTATCTTTCTTCAGCCTTGTGTCTGATATTTTTACACAACTATGCTCAAGCAAGGAGAACTGTAGCTTCAAAATCCTCCCTATTTCTATAGTGTTTGTCATCTAAATTATTTAAAACACTAAACCTCAGAACTTGTAATTCCTAATTGCTGAGAAATTCCTCTGCCTTATTGAAAAGAGTTGACAGATTTCTTTGCACTTACATAAAAGAAAAGACAGAAGACTCTCAACAGTGCTTATACCAAGACACTCTGTTATGGAGCATGCAGAAGGAGATGCTGACTTGCAGGTTACAATCCCTAGACCACAGTTCTGCTAATCCCCACCACCCTGGTACCAGATATTTGACTTTCCCTCTCAGCACACTCTCCATCGCTGCTGCCTGGAGCTGTTCTCCAGCCAGGATTGCTGGCAGCTGGTCCCTGTCCCTTCTGTAATCAACTAGCTCACCTCAGAGATATGCTAGCATTGTGCTGGTGCAGACTCACTTCTTCCACTTTGCAGCACTACAATCTGAAGACAGAACTCTGGCCCAGCTTTCTGTCCAGTTAAAACTGGTGTCTTTGTGGCAATTTCTGGAAAAACAAGCAGGCTAAAACCTGCTGGCAACGTACTTTGCTGGCTCAAGTCACAGCAGCTCCTTAGTGATCATTTCCATTAGCAGAGGTGCTGGCTCCTGAATTCCAGTTCACTCTGTGCTACTGGCACAATATTTTTGATTGTGGAGTCAAAAAAATCATGTTAATGTTGGAAGCTGAATGTTAAGCTGCAGAGGGCAACTAGCTGAGCACAGCTTCTCTCCCCTCCCCACCACCCTCAACACTGACTCTATGTCTAAAGATACCAGGGTCATTAACAATAAAAACTATCCATGTGGTAAATATTCACTGTAAAAATCCCTGGTAAAAAAAAGAATGCATTTAATCATTAGATTAAACCAAAGCCCTACTGTGCAAAAGTGCTGAGTGAAGCAAGTGGGAATGCTGATCGTGTCTTGAGACAAGGAAGAGTCTAGCTGTCTGCTGTCCCACTGGGGTCCTGTTTGTTTGTCTAGGCATTTATAAACAGCATAAGTGAAATAGCAAGGTTTGATTCTGCCCAGGACTGCTGGAGTGCAGCCCCTGCATTCATTCTGGCAGGCAGAGGGCCCTATGCTTGAGATTCCAAACATTTTTGATTAAAAAAAAACTGGCTCCCAAGCAGTGCAGTGATTCAGTAATAAACATCATCATGCTGAGACTGGGCTGTAGACAGCCAGTGCAGCACCCTTGCTTCCCAAAGGAAGTGCAACGTTCCTCGGCTGAGCACATAGAATAGCAGACCAGGAGTGAGTCAAGGAGCAGAGTGGAGGCAGACAAGCACAAAACACGAGGTAAGAGGAATTCCCTGTTTCAGAAAGGTGCCTTACAGACTTTCCTGCAGCAGAGATGTGCTAGTAAAGAGCACCAGAGGGACAATGAAATAGCTGAACTTTATTCCTAGATCCGCCACTAATCTGACGTCGATTCGCTCTCCTCATCTTGTATTTCTGTTTCTGCAATCCTGCTACAATAGTTGGTTTTCCCATTTAGATTCTTAAAGCAGATGATACCATCTCTGATCACAAGTTTGAGAAGAACCTAACAGAATAAAAGTCTGAATTTGAAAGAGTTCTTGTAGCAAAGCAAGAAGGAAAGGTGGAAGTGGGGATACTTTCGAGAATTCAACTAAGTTACTTCCCTCCCCCCTCAAAGAAAAGAATTTAAACAACTTCTCTTTCAGAACTGTTTAAACTCTGTTGTACGCCAGAGTAGAACAGTATGCTGACAGTAAAACAAGTGGTTAAAAGACACAGAAAGAATACATACTACTGTGGCACCTATATAATTTCCAGAACTTTTTTTTGTGTAAACAGGACCTAGTAGAAATTAACAAAGTGAAGGGAATCCAACAAATTGGCATTTTATAGAACCTGAAGAAAAAAATTAATCACCTTGTGAGCCACAAAATCTACCATTGCATTTGGGAATGTGATAGTTGTCTTTATTGAAAGCTTCTTTTTCTGTCATCTTTCTTATTACAGGATGATTCTGCAATGTTTTTTGCAAAAACATTGTTGGAGCCTTTGAAAGTTGACTCATGAATTTTTTAATAATCATGGGCTTTGATGCATGGGTATGTATCATCTTCATCCCCCACCTACAACTCACCTGGAGTGCCCATCTGTCACTCCCATCACTCCTGGAAAGGTTTTCTAAAAGAGTGTCAGTGCAATAGTATCCCACAAGCCTGAACTTCACAGCAGAGGATAACTAAAACTGGACGTCTCAGCACTGGGGAAAATCTCATCAAGAAGAAAATTTTCAGCACCATGTAAGTCTAATTCCTCTTTTGGGTTTTTTTGTTGTTTCATTGGTTTGTTTTTTTTTTTTTAAGGGCTATTCCATCGCATTGTTCCTTTCTGCAAAGGGTTAATATCAGAATTTTGCCGAAGCACATTCCAATTGGCCTGAGGGAGGCTGATGTCTCTCAGACTGAAAGACTTAGTGCAGACTCTTCCACTTGTTCCTTCATGGGCTGTGCCTCTCATTGATCCCATGCCCAGGTTCAGTTTCTCTGGCCCTCTACATTTCATACAAGACTCTGCCTTAATTAAGGTGAATACCCCCCCAGACAACTGCTTGNCTGAATTCCAGTTCACTCTGTGCTACTGGCACAATATTTTTGATTGTGGAGTCAAAAAAATCATGTTAATGTTGGAAGCTGAATGTTAAGCTGCAGAGGGCAACTAGCTGAGCACAGCTTCTCTCCCCTCCCCACCACCCTCAACACTGACTCTATGTCTAAAGATACCAGGGTCATTAACAATAAAAACTATCCATGTGGTAAATATTCACTGTAAAAATCCCTGGTAAAAAAAAGAATGCATTTAATCATTAGATTAAACCAAAGCCCTACTGTGCAAAAGTGCTGAGTGAAGCAAGTGGGAATGCTGATCGTGTCTTGAGACAAGGAAGAGTCTAGCTGTCTGCTGTCCCACTGGGGTCCTGTTTGTTTGTCTAGGCATTTATAAACAGCATAAGTGAAATAGCAAGGTTTGATTCTGCCCAGGACTGCTGGAGTGCAGCCCCTGCATTCATTCTGGCAGGCAGAGGGCCCTATGCTTGAGATTCCAAACATTTTTGATTAAAAAAAAACTGGCTCCCAAGCAGTGCAGTGATTCAGTAATAAACATCATCATGCTGAGACTGGGCTGTAGACAGCCAGTGCAGCACCCTTGCTTCCCAAAGGAAGTGCAACGTTCCTCGGCTGAGCACATAGAATAGCAGACCAGGAGTGAGTCAAGGAGCAGAGTGGAGGCAGACAAGCACAAAACACGAGGTAAGAGGAATTCCCTGTTTCAGAAAGGTGCCTTACAGACTTTCCTGCAGCAGAGATGTGCTAGTAAAGAGCACCAGAGGGACAATGAAATAGCTGAACTTTATTCCTAGATCCGCCACTAATCTGACGTCGATTCGCTCTCCTCATCTTGTATTTCTGTTTCTGCAATCCTGCTACAATAGTTGGTTTTCCCATTTAGATTCTTAAAGCAGATGATACCATCTCTGATCACAAGTTTGAGAAGAACCTAACAGAATAAAAGTCTGAATTTGAAAGAGTTCTTGTAGCAAAGCAAGAAGGAAAGGTGGAAGTGGAGATACTTTCGAGAATTCAACTAAGTTACTTCCCTCCCCCCTCAAAGAAAAGAATTTAAACAACTTCTCTTTCAGAACTGTTTAAACTCTGTTGTACGCCAGAGTAGAACAGTATGCTGACAGTAAAACAAGTGGTTAAAAGACACAGAAAGAATACATACTACTGTGGCACCTATATAATTTCCAGAACTTTTTTTTGTGTAAACAGGACCTAGTAGAAATTAACAAAGTGAAGGGAATCCAACAAATTGGCATTTTATAGAACCTGAAGAAAAAAATTAATCACCTTGTGAGCCACAAAATCTACCATTGCATTTGGGAATGTGATAGTTGTCTTTATTGAAAGCTTCTTTTTCTGTCATCTTTCTTATTACAGGATGATTCTGCAATGTTTTTTGCAAAAACATTGTTGGAGCCTTTGAAAGTTGACTCATGAATTTTTTAATAATCATGGGCTTTGATGCATGGGTATGTATCATCTTCATCCCCCACCTACAACTCACCTGGAGTGCCCATCTGTCACTCCCATCACTCCTGGAAAGGTTTTCTAAAAGAGTGTCAGTGCAATAGTATCCCACAAGCCTGAACTTCACAGCAGAGGATAACTAAAACTGGACGTCTCAGCACTGGGGAAAATCTCATCAAGAAGAAAATTTTCAGCACCATGTAAGTCTAATTCCTCTTTTGGGTTTTTTTGTTGTTTGATTTGTTTGTTTTTTTTTTTTTAAGGGCTATTCCATCGCATTGTTCCATTCTGCAAAGGGTTAATATCAGAATTTTGCCGAAGCACATTCCAATTGGCCTGAGGGAGGCTGATGTCTCTCAGACTGAAAGACTTAGTGCAGACTCTTCCACTTGTTCCTTCATGGGCTGTGCCTCTCATTGATCCCATGCCCAGGTTCAGTTTCTCTGGCCCTCTACATTTCATACAAGACTCTGCCTTAATTAAGGTGAATACCCCCCCAGACAACTGCTTGTCCCCATAAATGAAAGAAACAATATATATGCACACACATCTGTCACATTAAAGACAACTTGATCTCAGTTACTTTAGCAGGTGACATGCAAGAGGATTAGAGTTTGAACTATTGGGTTTAGTCACATATTCTTTTGTCAGTGTAACACAGAACATTCCTTTCAGAGTAATTTCCTAGGCAATCTTTAGCGTTCAAGGATTTTCTGTCTCATGGCAGTCTCTGCAGGATGAGGAAGAGCCTCCTGTGTATCAGGAGCCTGCTGCACTGATATTGTGCAAACACCAAATTTTACGAGGGTCATGGGGCTGGAAATCAAGCATGGGCTGTTTAGTAAATTAAAAATGCAGGAACTATTTTCCACCTTACTACATATGGACAATTTATAATGGGCTGGAGTCAATTTTCTTGACAGTGACTAGTATGAGGTTGTGTTTTGGATTTGTGCTGAACACAGCATTGATAATATAACAGTTTTTGTTACTGTTGAGTAGAACTTACTCAGAGCCTTTTCTGCTTCTCACACTGCCACCCTGACAGAGAAGTTGAGGGTGCTTGGGAGACTGGGAGGAGCCACAGCCAGGACAGGTAACCCAAACTGACCAAAGGGATATTCCAGACCATATGACATCATGTTCTGTATATAAAATGGGGGGGAAAGGAAAAGGAGGGCATGTTTGGCATGATGACATTTGTCTTCCCAAGTAGCTATTACATGTGATGGGGCCCTGCTCTCCTGGAGATGGCTGAACACCTGCCTGCCCATGGGACGTGGTGAATTAACTCCTTGTTTTGCTTTGTTGCATGCACAGCTTTTGCTTTCCCTATTAAAGTCTCTTTATCCCAACCCATGAGTTCTCTTGCTTTTACCCCTCCTGTTCTCTTCCCCATCCCATCCCACTGATGGGGGAGTGAGAGAGTGACTGCGTGGGGCTTGGCTGCTGGCTGGGGTTAAACCACAACAGCTGGCAAGTCCAATATTAGGCTTATTTTTTTCATTATCATATTTCCTCCAAATCTCTATACATATTTTAAATGGGGTGGGGAGGGAGGGGGAGGATGAGAGAGAGTGAGGGGGAAGAGATCAAACCCCCAAATGTTTTAAGATTGCTCTTTAAGGGAAAAATGGAAAAATGTTTCTCCCAATTGAACAATCACAAGTAACTCAAAAACAGAGAACCTGAAGCACATGGGTTTGGCTAACAGCCTGACTGGGAAAAGATCAGCAGAATTGCCTTCTGAAATGTGAAAATTTCCGAACTAGAGAGAGTCTCTTCCTGCAGCTTCCCTTGAAACTCTAGGATTTTAAAGATGCAAATAACTGCAATTACAGGCAGGAGAAAGAAAGCAGCTCTTTAAAGCTGATGGAAGACAAGAGTTTGCCTCTCAGACAGCTGAATTTGCAAGGCTGCAAACACAAAGAGGCACTTTTAACTTGCAGTACATATGACATCAGCACCCGGTGCTCACAAAAAGAGATGCCTCTGTACTGTATCTACCAGGCTGATTTCCAGAGGAAAGCCATCCCAACCACCTTTGTACTCGTCAGTGGCTGCGAGACAGAAGGTGCTATGTTCTCAGCCTAGGTGTCACTCAAGCTGCTCGGTCAGGAGCAATCCCTTTGGCAAAAGCTCCACACGCATTTTTTTGTCTGCCGTGTCAAAGGAAACTCAGAAATGCAAACTGCCATCCACTATCTCTGGTGTAGCTGACAGTCATCCCACCAGAGAGGAAAAAATAATCTGCATTTTGAATAATCATTTTCCAGATGTACTATCTTGCATTTGTCAGGGTGACTTCTTGTTATTTCCTGCTTCTCTTTTTTCAATGGTGTTTGCAGTATTCTTCTGTATCATCTGTTAATTTCATTAACACACTGTTTGATGATCTTGAAGGGGGTAACCTAAAATTATGTTACATAAAACCGGACACAAACTCCCTTTTCCTGCAGCATCCCACCACTCACCTCCCACTCATCTCTGTGCCCTATTATTTATCATGACCTGTTTCCTCGCCTTCTGCAAGAGCTCACACTGTGTTCATATGATATACTGTTTTCAGGTGAAAATTCCTGAGCCACTGGGCATCAGTTTCTTAGTCTGGAATTGCTTCTGTGTTTTCTTTGACTGCTATATTGTGCCTTTAAAGATTGAATTCAGTTTCTCTGAACTTTTGCAATAGCAATAGTTTTGCACCAGTTCCGTGATGCACTAGTAAAATATGGGGACATGCCTATAGACTCTTGTTTGTTACAAATTATAGTGGTATTACTGTATACAAAGTGGGTACTTCATATTCTCACAAAAATGTCAATTTTTTCCCACTATTAACTCGGTTAATTTATATATATATATATGTATACACACACACACATTGAAATTAGTTTATGAATAATCAAGGAGATCTTACTGGAAAATACCATAAAACTTTAGAGCTATTGATGATAATCCTGTCTGCAAAGGCTATTTTGAAGATGCTGACCTTTCTATTTGGAATATTCCTGATATTTGCCTCTGCTTTGTCAGGTAATTTTAAATGAAGAGTCAGCTGCAAACTATACACCAACTTCCTCACAGAGGGGACCCGTTGTTGATGTTCAAATTCATAGTGTTAGAAAATTTGAAATTTATTAGCTAAGACAAATACTTCATTAGAATTACAAGCAGACACTAAGTCTTTTGCTTGCATAACCATTGCAAACTGAGGATTCACTGCAGTAAAGAGAAGCCAAGTGACAATGGAAGTGAACAATACAGAAAAAGGATAATCCCCAGCCGGCTAAGAATGGCAGCACTACCACTTGTGTAGCGTACCCAGGATGGAGAAGTGTGCCTATACACAATGTCACAAAAATAAATACTACAAATAAACAGGTACAGCAGCAAGAGCAGCTCAGGCAAAGGTGCTGGCAAGCCAAGATAGGTCTGGATCCAGGTGAGTCCTGAGGCCTTTTAGCTTAACACATACCTTGACCTGTTACTAGCAATTGCAACTCTGTATTAAAGAGCATCCCAAGCTGCAGAGGGTTAAGCTAAGTGACACAGCACAGGGACGGACCAGAAATTCAGATTTCAGAGCCAGGTGCACACTGCTGCAGAAATCAAGGAGCAACAGCAAAAGACAATGTCCAGCCCAGGAACAATGGTGCCTCTGAGGATGTGAGGAACAGGGATACTAGATAGTCAGTAGCATGCAAGGAATAGCAGCACAGACAGTGCCTGGAGACAGACTTCCAGAGATCTCCAACATGCTCCATGATCCTCGGCATTTGAACACTACGGACACCTGCCCACTAAGGGCCACCCGACACTGGTAAGCTCTTAGCTGTCATGTATACTCCTGTCTTCGTAAACCAGCTGCACTGTAGTCATGGCGATCTTGACAAGCATTAGCAGTGTGCTAAAGGAAAGCCTAAAGATGGTGATTTTCAGTAAAAGGTTTGGAAAGTCCACGTGCAGGCAACACAATCACCACAAGAAAGGCACCTGCAGATCCCATTGCAGTATCACAGCTCTCGCCAGGTATGGATGCAGGAACTCAGTCCTGTCATAGACCAGAACACATGCACACCTATGGGTGTGTGGCTGGCCCTACTGCTGATTCAAAATTACATGAGATTACAGCATTTTTTATTTTAGGAAAATTAAACTTCAGGATCAGAAAACCTGAAAAAAAGCTGGATATACATTCAGAATGATAAGTATTGAAATGCTGAGCACAAGGAGGTCTTGAGGTCTTCTACATCTAACACTGATAATGTGAGCAGGATTCCTGCTGGACACAAAGGGTCAGAGCCATGAAAAAAATCCTGAAATGAAGTGACACTAAGGGAATTATCCAGCAATTTCTAGGAAAGCCAAGTGTTTTCTTAAAAATTTCTGAGTATATTAACTATAAGTTTATGAACCCTTAAGAAAATTAACATATATGAAACATTTCCCCCCCATACATATGGGAAATCTTATGGACTTGCTGCTAACCACTAACTTTAATAGTGGCTTAGCTGAATGAACAAGGACTATATTTGTTACATCCACTGACAACTGGAAGCTGTAAAACGTTGCAGCACTTTAGGTCCACAAGAAAATTCAAAATAAGCTGACCTAAATAACAACACATTCTGAGAAAATGCAATGGAATTGCCTGTGGGGGGCCACATTCAGGATGTTGCAAAGAGGCTGCCAAGACTGGTAAAAGCTGAGGACTATCATCTGCTCCTACTCTTTCATCTGGGATCAAATGATGCTGGGACAAAGAGATTCCAAAATATCAAAAGCAACTTCAGGTCCCATAGAAAGAAGTTGAAAGGATCTGGAGCACAGATAGTGTTCTCTTCTACCTTCCTGGTAGGGGACTGGGACTCAGGTAGAGTGAAATGAGTGGATGGGGTGAACGACTGACTGCATAACAGTGCCATGCTTAGGACCTTGGGTCTGTGATCTGGGATGTGCCCTGGAGAGACGGGGCATGTTGGCACCAGGTGGGGTGCACCTGACCAAGCAGGGTAAGAGTGTAGGACTTGTGGCTGAGCTTTAAACTAGATTTAGTGGGGCAAAAGGATGCTCTAGCAGGTGTCAGTGAGGAAACAGGAAACAACAGGACTTTAGGAACCAGCAGAGAAATACCTGTAAATCTTCCCAAAGGAGTTGTAGAGGGCCCCTCTCAAAGGCTGAAGTGGCCAGCAGCCCGGCTGGAGTGCCTCTACCCCAGTGCACGCAGCATGGATAATGAGTAAGAGGAGCTGAAAACCATTATGCAATTAGCAACCTGTAATGCAATTGCTATCATGGTGGAACAAGTTACATAACTGGAGCACTGTAAATAAGGGTACAAGCTTTTCAGAAGAGAGAGGAAGGAGGAGCAGGGGTGTTGCGCTCAGTGTCAAGGAAGGGATAGATTGTGAAGAGCTGTGTCTGGGAAACAGCCATGGACAGGTTGAGAGCCTGTGGCTAAAAATCAAGGATAGGACCAGGAAATGACCCCTGGTGGTGGAGGTTACCACAGGCTGATCAGGAGGAGCCTGCTGATGAGGCCTTCTTGCTTCGGCTGCAGGGCACATCATCCTCACCACCTCCCATCCTGATGGCAGGGTTCAACCAACCAGACATATGCTGGGAGAGCAGTACAGCCAGCTGTAAGCAATCAAGGACACTCCTGCAGTGTGCAGAGGACAACTTCCTGGCCCAGGTATTGGACAGGCCAGCTGAGGAGAAGCATCTCTGATGCTCACTGATGCGTATGAGCTCCATTAGAGGGGTTAAGTCTGGAGGCAGCCTGGGCTGTGGTGACCATGCCCTGGTGAAGTTTGTGATCTCATGGAGCATGGGCCTGGCAAGGAGAAAGGTCAGGACCCTGAAGATAAGAAGAGAAAAAAAGCCACATATTTAAGGAGTTGGTGAATGAGATCCGAAGGGGAACTGTCCTTAAGGACGCAGGGACTGACCAGAGCTGGCAATGCTTTAAGGCCACTTTTCTTAGAGCACAAGAGCTTGCCATCACAATGTGTAGGAAATCTTGCAAGGCTGGCCAGAAAACTGTATGGCTGAGCAAAGATCTGCTCCTCAAATTGAGAAGAAATAAGAAAATGCACAGCTGATGGAAGAGGGACAGGTGACTTGGGGAAGCGTACTGGGATATGGTTCAGATGTGTAGGGACAGCATAAGGAAAGCCAAGGCACAGATGGAACTGGGCTTGCCGAGGCATGTGAAGAATAACAAGAAAGAATTCTGTTAAGGATGTAGGTAAGAAGAGAAAGGCCAAGGAGATAATGGCCCCTTACAAGTGAGAATGGAGAATTGGTAACAGCAGATACAGAGAAAGCTGAAGTACTCAATGAGTTCCTCACCTCAATGTTCACTGGCTTGTAGTCAGGCTTAAACATCTCTCAAGTTCTTGAACTTTAGGTAGGAGTTGGATGACTGAAGCTGTGAGCAAAGAGCAGGTCCTGGACCACTTGAAGAAACTGAACAACTACAAGTCTATGGAATCTGACAACATGCATCCCAGGGAAATCCCGTCCCTGAGGGAACTGAGTGCTGTTGTTGCCAAGCATCTCCCGTCATATTTGAAAAGTCATAGCAGTGAGGCCAAGTACCTGGTGACTAAAAAAAGGGAAACATTGCTTCATTTTTAAGAAGGGAAGTAAGGAAAATGTGGGGAATTACAAACCTCTTAGCCTGACCTCTGTGCCTGGGAAGACAGTATTGCAGATCCTCATAGAAGCACTGTTAAATCACATACAAGACAAGGAGGTGATCCGAGACAAACAGCATGGCTTTACAAAGGGCAGATCACACCTGACCACTCTGGTGACCTTCTGTGATGGAGTAACTGCAACAGTCAACAGCTCACAACCAGTGCAATTTGATGCACGTCAACACTGTGAGCAAGTAGGCAGCTTGATCCTGATCTGAATTCCTAACTCTTCTGCTCTGTGGCAGTTGTAGTCATGGAGTGTACAGAGCAGAGGACAACTCTAGTTCAATACAAAAATTGAATACAGTTTGCCTTGGCCCAGTAATTAATTTTTTTTGGATCACTTCTGTCTTACTTGAAAGCAACAGGATTCTGGGTCCACCATTGTTTTCCAATGATTTTGGTAGTCTTTGGATGGCATCTGGAGTCTGTAGCCTGTACTGCCACTGGGGGCATTAAAAGTGAGGCTCTACACAGAGCATACCAGGCAATCTGTTACAGCAGAGTAATTGTAAACCAACTTCACTTTTCACTGCCACCTTGTGAGAAGACTGGTAGGTGGAGAAGATATTCTGGGCAATATTTGGGGTAAAGTGTGAAAAATGGGTGATGTGGAAGGACAAGATGCTTTCCAGTAAAGCATTGGTGTTGTTGGCACCAGGGCAGAAAGGATTTTTCTCCTTTTATTTTCGGCTGAGCATAGTATGGAAATGCAATATAGTGAGAAAAGGCACAGCCGTAGGAAATACTCAGTACAAGCTCTTATAGATAAGTGTAACACAGAACAGGATGAGAAAAGCAGCATGCAATCTTCTAGCCTGTTACCCTCATAACCTTCAGCATCATTGCAAGGGTCTCTTTAGATTTTCCAATGCATTTTGTAATGGACAATAGATCCTTGATCCCAAGTTTGATGGTTGGAATTGACTTTATTTTTGGAATTGTTAGTAGGACCCACTTTGGTGTAAAGTGGTATAGTTTGTGACAGTAGTAGCAGGACATACAGTAGTACCCTTCTTGGTAGGGTGTGCTACTTGTGCCTGTGCCCCTCAGGGCTGTGGGATGTCCACCGGGATTGATGGGATTGGCTCCTTGTTGCCTGGGGTTCCCTGGAAGAAGCCTGTTGTGCTTGCTGACCGTGCTCACTCCTTCCCGAAGAGCTGGGGACATCCCATTCAGGCCTTGCAGATTCTCCCTCATCATGATCCCTCCTCCTTTGCACTTCCCTCTGTGTTTGGCGCCAGGTGCTGTGGGACCTCCTCCGAGACCGGCTCCTTGTTTCCCAGGGTACCCTGGAGGGAGCCCATTGTGCCCGATCACGGTGCTCACTCCTCCCCGAGCAGCCTGGGACATCCCATTCATGCCTTGAAGCTTGGTCCTGATCACGAGAAGTTTCAGAAGCCATGTCCNGACTTTCTGTTGACACCACAGGGCTTTCAGGAGCTACACCCAGAAGATACAAGCTGTGGCCTCAGGGAACAAAAGCTTCCCAGGTAGCTTGTCTCACTAGACTGCCTCCTGTCAAGCAGAATCGCCTTGCCGTAGTTTTTTATATGAAGTCACAGGCTTCACCATTCATACCCAGCACTGTATTCTGGTTTAGGAATAAACCAGATCAAGGTGTTTCTTCTAGCTTCTGCCTTCTAGCTTGTTATCCTCCTGACCTTGGTCACCCTTACATAGGCCTCTAGATTTTTGGATGTGTTTTATGATGGGAGAAGAGATTCTATGCTCCAAGCTTGATGGTTGGAATTGATTTTATTTTTGGAATTGTTAGTAAGACCTGCCTTGGTGTAAAGTGGTATAGTTTGTGACAGTAGTAGCAGGACATACAGTAGTACCCTTCTTGGTAGGGTGTGCTACTTGTGCCTGTGCCCCTCAGGGCTGTGGGATGTCCACCGGGATTGATGGGATTGGCTCCTTGTTGCCTGGGGTTCCCTGGAAGAAGCCTGTTGTGCTTGCTGACCGTGCTCACTCCTTCCCGAAGAGCTGGGGACATCCCATTCAGGCCTTGCAGATTCTCCCTCATCATGATCCCTCCTCCTTTGCACTTCCCTCTGTGTTTGGCGCCAGGTGCTGTGGGACCTCCTCCGAGACCGGCTCCTTGTTTCCCAGGGTACCCTGGAGGGAGCCCATTGTGCCCGATCACGGTGCTCACTCCTCCCCGAGCAGCCTGGGACATCCCATTCATGCCTTGAAGCTTGGTCCTGATCACGAGAAGTTTCAGAAGCCATGTCCTGAGCCCTGCTGTGCTGCCACCTCCTGCTGCTTGAGGGGTCATAACTCCAGGCCTGCCGACCTCTGCTGTAGCCATCATGGTTCCACCTCTGGGACCTGCTTCGGTCCCTTTCCCAGTCCCTGGCACGGCCACTGCCACGCTCTCTGCTGGAAGAGCTGTGCTGCCGGCGGCCTGCAGAATGATACCACCTCCTTTCTGCATAGTGGCGACGACTTCTCCTTCCTCGATTAAGTCTGGGGGAGCTGATGTAGTGCCCTATCGAGTACAACTCATAATTATTGTCTCCCACCTTGCGGAAGAGGTATCGGAATGGCTCCCGGCAGACTGGGCACACAGCTTTGTTGTGGGACCATTCCAGTATGCAAGGAAAGCAGAAAGCGTGTCTACACCAGCTCACGGAGACTTGATTGTTAATGATGTCCAAGCAGATTGGGCACATTAGGTTCTCTGAGTTATGTGGAGACTCAGCCTGGAGCACCTGGTTGTTGCTGGCAGCAGAGGAAGAGGTGCCACCTTCAGCCAAGCCCTTCTCCAATGCCATCTGGCACTGCAAACCAAAGAGACGCGAAGCTCCTGGCCTGCCCTGGAGACAAAATCCAGAGATGCAGTCTGCAGGCAGCAGCCAAGCTGTCCACATCAAGCACTGAAGAGCTGCCTCTTCTACCTCGAGGCTGTGCTTGAGCTGCCACAAGTACCAGGGACTATCCTGGGGTAGACAAGTGACACCAGAGGTGTCTTTGCATGTGACAGGTCTCAGGGCAGGGTGGTGACTGACCTCTCTGACACGTGCAAGCAGGAACTGTGAAGGTGTGAAAGCAGTTTCTGGCCTCTCAGCAACAGCAGCTGAAGCCTGGGAATGTGGCAGGTCAGGAGCAGCTCCCCAGGTCCTGCTGCTATCGCTGCACAGCAAATTCTCTCTATGCCTTCAGAAGGCAGCGAAAGGGATGGAGATCCATCCTTCCCCCACCCAGAGATGTCTGTCCTCACTGGAGGAGGGCAGGCATTCTGGCCCTTCAGGGCTGCNGATAGCCAGGGGCACCTGGTTGTTGCTGGCAGCAGAGGAAGAGGTGCCACCTTCAGCCAAGCCCTTCTCCAATGCCATCTGGCACTGCAAACCAAAGAGACGCGAAGCTCCTGGCCTGCCCTGGAGACAAAATCCAGAGATGCAGTCTGCAGGCAGCAGCCAAGCTGTCCACATCAAGCACTGAAGAGCTGCCTCTTCTACCTCGAGGCTGTGCTTGAGCTGCCACAAGTACCAGGGACTATCCTGGGGTAGACAAGTGACACCAGAGGTGTCTTTGCATGTGACAGGTCTCAGGGCAGGGTGGTGACTGACCTCTCTGACACGTGCAAGCAGGAACTGTGAAGGTGTGAAAGCAGTTTCTGGCCTCTCAGCAACAGCAGCTGAAGCCTGGGAATGTGGCAGGTCAGGAGCAGCTCCCCAGGTCCTGCTGCTATCGCTGCACAGCAAATTCTCTCTATGCCTTCAGAAGGCAGCGAAAGGGATGGAGATCCATCCTTCCCCCACCCAGAGATGTCTGTCCTCACTGGAGGAGGGCAGGCATTCTGGC
>VWZW01005609.1:0-36369 GCA_013397115.1 Edolisoma coerulescens
AGTGATCATCCCCCTGTACTTGGTACTTGTGAAGCCACACCTTCAGTCCTGTGTTCAGTTCTCGGCCCCTCACTACAAGAAAGACTTTGAGGTGCTGGAGNTGGGCAGGAGTGTTGATCTGCTGGAGGGCAGGAAGGCTCTGTGAAGGGATCTGGACAAGCTGAATTGATGGGCCAAGGCCAGCTGTATAAGGTTAAACAAGACAAAATGCTGGGTCCTGCACTTTGGTCACAACACCCCATGTAGTGCTACAGACTTGGGAAAGAGTTGCTGGAAGGTTGTCCAGTGGAAAAGGACCTGGGAGTGCTACTCAACAGCAGGCTGAACATGAGCCAGCAGTGTGCCCTGGTGGCCAAGACCACCAATGGCATCCTGGCTTGTAGCAGCAGTAGTGTGACCAGCAGGACCAGGGCAGTGATCATCCCCCTGTACTTGGTACTTGTGAAGCCACACCTTCAGTCCTGTGTTCAGTTCTCGGCCCCTCACTACAAGAAAGACTTTGAGGTGCTGGAGCTTGTCCAGAGAAGGGCAATGGAGCTGGTGAGGGGTCTGGAGCACATGTCTTGTGATGAGCAGTTGAGGGAGTTGGGGGTGTATAGTCTGGAGGAGGCTCATGAGAGACCTTATCGCTCTCTACAACTGCCTGAAAGGAGGCTGTAGCCATGTGGAGGTCAGCCTGTACTCCCAGGCAACCAGTGGCAGGATGAGAGGACATGGCCTCAAGCTGTGCCAGGGAAGGTTCAAGTTGAACATCAGGAAGAATTTCTTCACTCAAAGGGTTGTCAGGAATTTCAACAGGCTGCCTAAGGAATCAGCAGGCCTTGAAGCATTCAAGAAACAACTGGTGTGGCACTTAGTGCTGTGGTTTAGTTGGCATGGTGGTGTTCAGTCAAACATTGGACTTGATGGTCTTGGAGATCTCTTTCAACCTTAATGTTTCTATGATTCTGTGATTCTGTGATTCTATGAAAATGAGTGACAAAATATATCATAAAACCTATCTCCTTAGACAGAAAGCAAAACTTTATTTCTTGGAAGTCTTTGTCTACTTACACATTTTAATAATTCTGAGAAACGCAGTTCACCTTCATACTACTTACTTCTTAACATCTTGCTCTCAACCTAATTCAGGATCAATACCTTCAATTGTTGTAGCATCTGAAATTTGTCCAGACATGACAATTCAGCAGGACTATTCTCCTGAACAATTTTTCCTGTTCATTCTTCTTAACTTTGGCTTTCAGATCATAAATTTATGCCTGTCTAGGAAAGTGTATTACTATGTAGTACTGAATTACCATCTTACACATGGTATTCCCCAATCGATTCTCCACACTGTGTAAAGTTTTACATAATTACAATTAATGCAGAAAATTCATAATGTTCTGCACATTAGCAGGAACTATATATACTTCACTTGGTGACTTGCAATAATAAATATCACCTTCTATTGTATTTCAAAAATGGTAAGACCATTCATGGCTTGCTTTCTGAAATGAATTGGATTACTGCAGGCAATATAGCAATCAGGTTTTGACCGTGTCTAAAATGAGTCTAATGTTTTCTCTGTGCAAAATTCAAAACAATAAAACAAAATAATGAATGTAGCAGCCAAAACAGCTTCCACCATTCTGGGTTTATTTGACATATGCACATTTGAAAGGATTTAATCAAACCCTGACAAGTACACTTGTATCAGTCTAACCAAAACATTCTTTATTTTGTTTTACAGATTTTGGCCATTGTGTCCATTCTGTTCATCGTCCTGTCCACTATTGCTTTGTCTCTTAACACACTGCCAGAACTTCAAGAAATAGATGAATTTGGGCAGCCAAATGACAACCGTCAGCTAGCACACGTTGAAGCTGTGTGCATTGCTTGGTTTACCATGGAGTATCTTTTGCGTTTTCTGTCCTCACCAAATAAGTGGAAGTTCTTCAAAGGCCCATTAAATGTCATTGACTTACTGGCTATCTTGCCATACTATGTCACCATTTTCCTCACAGAGTCTAATAAAAGTGTCCTGCAGTTCCAAAACGTCAGACGTGTGGTTCAGATATTTCGAATTATGAGGATCCTAAGGATTCTTAAGCTCGCCAGACATTCAACAGGCCTTCAGTCTTTGGGCTTTACACTCAGGCGGAGTTACAATGAATTGGGCTTGTTAATATTATTTTTAGCCATGGGAATAATGATATTTTCAAGTCTTGTATTCTTTGCTGAAAAGGATGAGGATGCTACAAAATTTACAAGTATTCCTGCATCATTCTGGTGGGCAACAATCACTATGACTACTGTAGGATATGGTGACATTTATCCGAAGACCTTATTAGGTAAAATAGTTGGAGGACTTTGCTGTATCGCTGGAGTGCTAGTCATAGCCCTGCCCATACCAATTATTGTGAACAATTTCTCAGAGTTTTATAAGGAGCAGAAAAGACAGGAGAAGGCAATTAAGAGGAGAGAAGCACTTGAGCGAGCTAAAAGAAATGGCAGTATTGTCTCCATGAATCTGAAAGATGCCTTTGCTCGCAGTATGGAAATGATAGATGTAGCAGTAGATTCAGGAAAGCTTGGAGAACCACTCAATCCAAAGGAGACACCTGATGACAGCCACCTGTCCCCAAGCCGGTGGAAATGGGCCAGAAGGACAATGTCTGAAACAAGCTCAAACAAATCTTATGAAAACAAGTACCAAGAAGTTAGTCAACAAGACTCCCACGAGCAATTAAATAATGCTGCAGCATCCTCCAGCCCACAGCACCTCAGTGCCCAAAAACTGGAGATGCTGTATAATGAAATCACTAAAACTCAGTCTCAGCCTAATCTTAATGCTGGTTACCAAGACCAGTCAGCAAAGCCACCCATGTATGAAGAAGAAATAGAAATGGAAGAAGTTATAGGTCAGAGAGATCCGTTGCCAGCTGGGCCCACAGACATCGTAATGGACATGAGAAGCACATCCAGTATTGACAGTTTTGCCAGTTGTGCAACTGACTTCACGGAAACAGAGAGGTCTCCCCTCTCTCTGTTTCCTGGCTCTCACTTGCAAATGAGATTTCCAACTGATGCTGTTAACCTGGAAGAAAACCAAAGAGCAAGAAGTTCTCAGTTTATACCATTTGCAAAAGACAGAGGATTTTCTCCAACTGATATCACCTTTGACTATAATCCGATCAACAGAGCTGTTATCAGTGATGGCAGTGGGTCCCAAACTGTTTCGCATGGTCATTTTCTTTTTGACACTGCCACGGAAAGCCCAAAAAGTTCCCTGAAAGGTAGCAACCCATTAAAATCTCGATCCCTTAAAGTTAATTTTAAAGACAATAGAGGTGGTGCTCCCCAAACTCCACCGAGCACCGCAAGGCCACTGCCAGTGACAGCAGGAGCAGACTTCACACAGTCCACCCCTCAGCACATCAGCACCATTCTCCTAGAAGAAAATTCCCCCCAAGGTGAACGACCTGTACTTGGTGCTGATGCATCTGCACTTTGTCAGGGACCTGCTAAACAATCATCTCCTCTCTTTCCCAAACAAAAAATTTTCGCTTTCCCTTCAAAAGAGAGGAGGAGCTTCACTGAAATAGACACTGGAGAAGAAGAAGAGTTTATGGAGTTACATGGTATGAAACATGAGAAAAAACAGGATATCAAGACAAATTGCTGTGGGGATAAACATGGTGATGGCAACAATTTAACAGGGGAGCCACAGGTCACCTCTTCACCCAAAAGCATGAGCCACAACTGTACCCAAGACATTTACCATGCTGTGGGTGAGGTAAAGCCAGACAGTAACCAAGAAGGTCACAAAATGGAAAACCATTTATTTGCTCCAGAAATTCATTCAAGTCCAGGAGAAACTGGTTATTGTCCCACACGCGAAACTAGCATGTGACTAGTTACAGAAGCAATAAAAATACCTTTTCTTAAAACACAGTTAGTAATGCCTATGAACTAAAACATGGAAAGCCTCAACAAAAGTGCATAAAATGTTATTTTTGCATGGCATGAAGAGTTGTTTAGTTTAAATACTGTTTAATTAAAAAAGACTGCTTTTTGTAACAAACTGAAAAAAACAGGGAAAAAAATACTTGAGAAAGGTGAATACAATAAAGAGAGCTCTATTAGGAGCCAGTGGTCTGCAACATCTGACATTTTTGATCCTTTCACTTATGATTGTAGACAGGTTTTGAACTCTTTTAATTTTTTTTCCTCAGTTACAATCAATTTTAGAATTTGCACATGAAAGGATGAAATGTCAATGCATGCATTCATAAAGATCTGAAAAAGGTGCTTTGAGCTTGCAAAATGCATATACTTGTAAATAGTTTGGGGTTGGGGGGAAAGCTACTGTTAACAAGGATTTATGGAAAAAGCATTTCCTGGGACACAGGTACTTCCTTCACAGCGTGCTGCCTGGAGGTTTTGTACAGACTTATGTTGCAAAATTGCAACTTCTACTTAAAGCATCTCACGTATCTTGCTTTCTGTTAAAAAGCTCATGAGTATATCTGTTAATTAAGGACTACAGTTATCTTTAGTTTATCTGTGCTGTACATCATGATGGGTTTTTTTTATTTGCAGAACTTCAGTTACTGCTTTTGTCAGCTTAATTAATGATCCTGTGAGGAAGAGCAAAGATTTAATGACCAGAACTTGAAGCATTTGATATTTTTATAGAAAATTGCCAACATTTCATAACTGAGAAAAAAAAAAGTTCCATTTTAAAATTTAAAAATCATAGTTATTTCTGTGGCAATAAATGGTGCCAAATGGCTATACAGATATATCCAAAAGTGTTTAACTTCTTAGAATATAACTTCGTATTAAAAAAATACTTCTCACACTCTTTTTTTTTCCTTTAATACTATTTGCTTCTACATGATCTTTGATCTCTTACCTTTTTTTCTCCATGCAGTGCTCATACTTCAGTAACGGCAATGTTGTTGGAGTTGTTATGGTGTAAGGATATAACAGACAAGGTTTGTAGGGGAAAGTGGTACCTTTTGTTATCATAAATCATGTAGCTGGAGAAAAAAAGGCTTCAAGTACATGTGATTTGCCTCAGGTCTTCCATACCCCAAAGCTTGTCTGTGTTTTTCAGTTCAATCATTTGGACTGACAGAAGGTACCACTTGACTCATCAAATTTGCCTCAACCCATCCTTCCATAGCTGTTCTGAAATGGAGTATAGGATTTCCACCATACTTAAACAAAGAAAAATGTCGATTATTCCACTTACAACTGCCAAAGCATCTTTCATTTCTCTGATTTCTCCAGCTTTGTAAATGAAAGATGCTGAACCAAGGCCTTCATTACAAAGTAACCATCTAACCACTGTCTTGAAAAAGCTATTTTTTATCTTATCCAGAATCCGTAGCTTACTATGCTATAATATATTTTAAAAAGCTTATAGATTGCTTTAATTCCCTAAATCATAAGAAGTTTATTCAATTCATGAATTCTAATCTCAAGCAAATGTATGCAGTTACACAGACATGTCCAACAAAATATTCCCTTTTTTTTTTTTTTTAGGAAGAATTAAGGGTACTCTAGACCAAGCAATGCATGGTTTGGAACAGGAGGCTGCTACTTACCATAGTGGACCTAGGTTAATTTTTACTCGTGTCTTTTTCTGACACTTGAATAAGTAACAACCAGGCACCTAATGCATTTAGTGTAAAGGGACAAGCATTTTTGCTTGCAACATTGCCCTTTGCTTGAAATGGCTGGGCCGATGCCACAGACCTCACTCCAGCCTGGCACATAGAAAAGAGGCAAGCTTGAACATCCCCAAAATATTGATCCTGGTGGCTGGGCCAAACAATGAGCACAGCACAATCATTTAGGGTTTTTTTTAAGAAAAAAGTTTTCTCTATTTCCATAACTTTTCTTATTTCTGTAACAAGATAATATTGAGGTGTCTCTTCAGTCATTTGAATAACTGAGAATACAATGTCTTTTTTTTCAAACGTCTGGTCATTAATTCTCAAAATAAAAATGGTTTTCTTTGTCTTTAATTGCAGTTCATTTCAGCTTGTTGCTGCATTCAGTTTTATGTATTTATATGGTATTCTGCATAGCAATTTTCAATCATGTTGTGTCTCACTGTCCCAAAATTTATCTTTTTAATATTTTATAGTCATTAATCTTCTACATTTTTTTTTAGTTTCTAGATATTTTCAGTGACTAAAACTAAATGCCAGTCAATTTTTATATGCCTGAAGTGTTGGTTTGTATTTTCTATGTGCAGTTTTATGAAATCACATGGGCCTATTTGATCTGCCTTTACATCCTAGTGAACTATTGAAGTCCAAATTAAGACCAAATGGGACCTGGTCCCATGCTCTGGATCCACAGAAAATTCCCATTCAAGACAATGATGCTGTTCTGGCAAGACTGAGGTCTGTGTCATGTTCCTTCTGTGTGCTTTTTCTCCCAGGTGACCCTTACCCTTTGGAAAAGCCCTCTTAGACCTATGCCACTTGATGGAAAAGGAGGAGTCCAGCCATAGGGAACATATTGCAGGAACAGAGATTTAATTCCTTAAGCTCTCCTGAGCTAAACTTCATGCAAACTTGATTCTGGCCTATTAAAATCACTAAAAATTTAAAAGGGGTAAAGTCAAGGCCTCAGTCCTTGTGTAGATGAATTTCCCCTGAAACCAATGGGAGTATGGTGGAAAAAGGGACTGACTGAAATATAAATGAGAAGACAGTAGTCTCTCCCTCTTGATGAAAATCAACAGGAGCTTTAACCCTATAAATCAGATGAAAGACCAGGCCCTTATTTGCTGCTGTATTTTAAATGTTTTCAGAGAAGCACATTTATTTTGAAAGCAAAAGAAATGCAATTCACTTTATTAACAGATGCTTTATTTTTTTGAAATACTGGAAGCAAAATGATTAAGCTTTAGAAGTGCTTTTGTTATAATTTTGTTATCTACTTTTGACTATGCTGAAAACTATTTCCAGAAGCACAGGTTTAGACATGTGGTTCTTCCAGTCTTGACTGCATACACAGGATCCACCTCTGAATACCTAACTTGTATAATTCCTGATTAAAGCATCTACTTGAGCAGTTGCAGGACTGGATCTAGCTTTCTGTTGAGTACAGCAGGTGTAAGAAGTGCAGGCCAGGATCACTTCATTCATCATGAGTTGATATGCAGCAAATTATGCAAAATTACACAAATATATTTTTCTGGTTTTCTAAAACTTTGAAGCCATTTCGGACTTATTACCCATTCACCACAGTAAGGGGAGAATGTGTCTGAGTTCTGGAGTCAGTCTCTAATTCCAGCTGTGCAATTTTGAAATTACTTAAGGAGTCTTAGGAAGGAAGTGACTCCTTTGTGCACCTGAAAGGGGTCTGACTCCTCACATCACCGGAAAATTAAGAATGTTCAGGGAGATAGCTTTGCAATTGATCTATTTTTTATATTTTTTACTAACTGCAGAATCCTGAATCAAAATTTTAATTCCTTTTCAATGATGAAACCAAATGCACATATTTAAAAAATGTTCACAGAGTAATCAGAAGAGTTTTTGAGTAACAGTCACATTAATCCAAATCTGGGTGGGGGGGTGGGGGGAATAATATATCGCACAAACTGCAAAGGAAGTTCCTACAGGAAAGCTGTTTACAGGGGAAGTATATAATGTAAAGAATGTAACATGGTGTAGGAAGTTTTTGCACTACCGAATTTATATAAAATACACTTTTTTAAATGAAAACACAAAAGGCCTTTTAATGCTACATTGTATAGAATATAGAAGCCTCTGTGCTAATGCAGCAATGTAATGCACTGTGTCCTCACTTCACAACTGGTCTCAAAATTCAAACATTAGTGATGTAGAGAGGTGATATCTGATCTAACACTAGAGCAATGGACATGAAGAGCCTTTTAGCACACTATTATGTAACCCAAAGTGTGTATAGATGGTTGTATTTTTGCCTATAACATTCATAAATCAAAATAACAGTTGGCTTTGGGAGTTGTTTCCTAACAGGTAATACTGGGCAATGTATTTGTATTCCTTGAAAAACTGTGAGTTCTTTTAAAAGTAGACCTCTTCCCCTACATGTTGACTGAGCTTCTGTTTCCTTCAAGGTTTGCCTTCAAGTTATTTAATTAACTGCTTCAACCTCCTCTAAACCGCAGTCCAGTGCAAAAGACAGTTGTCTTTTTGAACCTCTATTGCAAATACAGTCAGACTGGTAAAAATGTCCAGGGATTAACTGACTGGCTTTTTCATTCAAATAATTTTTGAATCACTTGGATAGAAAATAAATATTTTGACCATGCAAACATATTTTAGAAGCAAAGAAATGCAACAAATATGCCTTTTTTTTCAAAGTAGCCAGCACAGATCAAGCAAGAAATCCAAATACAACAAAGGGGAAAGAAGGGCAGAAAACTGTAAGTAAACAAGGCACGTTTTAGTGTACTATATAAAAAGAGATATAATAAAACATATGTAAAAGAAGCCTTGTTCACACTAAATGAGGTAAAAATGCCAGTAGCAAAAGATTTAATTCCACTCCTATTCCATTGTAGTTTTTAACCTAGAACCAACAGGTTCAGTGACGCTATTACCCACTCACCTGCCACATGAACCTCTAATCTGTAATCGTTTTTCAGAAGACTTTCCTGAAAAATAAGATACCACGTGTTGCTGTCCTTACTAATCTTTGGATCTCTTCCCATTGCCCTCCAGATATCAACCTTCTCTTCCTCTTGGGCACAGTCAGAAGGCAGCCCACCCAACAAGATGATGGGTGTGTCTTGTTTGTCAGGAAAGTGCTTTGGTAGTGTGGTGCAAATGGCCAGATGAACTCTGTTGCATTTCAACCAAGGAACAAGAACTGAGTGTCACTTCTCCCCGTTTTCTAGTTGTAAACTGCTCTGGATTCTCCAGTGTCCCCACAGGGTCCCCATACTTCATGCAAGAGCTTTCAGTGTTCTTGCAAGAACTTTTTTAAAAGCAGTAGACTGGTTAATGCTATTAAGAGAGCCATCAGGCCAAGAGTGAATATTTGTCTCTTGGCCAGCCTGGTTTTATTAGTGGTACTCAGCTTTAACTCCTGCTGAAATGCTTTCTAAAACAGATCAGGTGTTCTGGGAGCCAAACCCTTTGCAGGTCCTCTGTCAGTTTCCTTAACAAAGGAAGGTTAGGTAACTGGCAGGCAAAAATGAAAGAAAAAATTTTGCTTGCATTGTGTAATGGTTTCTTGTTCAGTGATCATACACCATGGGACATCTGCAGGTAGAGTAACGTACTTGTCTTTGTATTTATTTTGTTCCAGGTTTCAACAGTATTTTTTTTAAATGCTCAGTTATGATATTTAGGAAGTATTACCCTTTAGTAAAATGGAGATTTCTTCCAAAAGAGCAGTGATACTTTATAGCCCTATATTATTATTGATTGATACTTAGTTTTCTTTTATGACACCTAACACAGATCCTGATGAATACAACTGTGGAACAAGGAAGTGGAACACAAATATTACTGCTCTTTGTACTTAAAAGTAGCTAAGAAACACGGTATTAGCTAACATTTAATCCAAAAAAGATGATTATCCTAATTATACTTATCAACTAAACAGAATGGTGACCTGTCATCACCTTAGACATTGACTGTAGTCCTGTGATTATCATAAACCATGAATCTAAGAGCAGTCTGTGTAATTAATTTCATAAGGGTAATTTTTTAACTCAAGTAATTATTTAAATACATATTTAGCATCAGCAAGAGTAATTTACACTTCTAAATCTGTAAGTCTATTGCTATGTTTACACTGGCATCTTAGAGGAAATCAGGAGAGCTCTCTTGACATGAATCTCTCAGCTACCCCCGCTTCTCATGCTTTGGTTCACACAACCGAGCAATCCTGCACCATGCTAATTGGACTACTTTTAGATGAAGCTGAACCAGAAGACTTCTTCCATGAGGGCACCAGCTGTGCTGCAGCCAGGACAAAGCATTCAGGCCCTGGTACCAGATGAGAGCTAGTCCAAAAATTGCACCCCGACACACATAGTGCAAACCGTCAGCACAAACAGTTTTCTTCAACAAATCTGCTTGTATTGTACGACTAGCTAATGCAGACATAGATCTTTACCATGGCTACTGTCTTCAGCCCATGTAGCTCTTTGCTAAATGCCTTACTCAAGCAAATTTTGCCATTTTCATCAGTGGTATTACATAAAAAAAGCAATAGGTAGCCAAAGATTAAATTGTTCCCAGTGCATTCCCCAAGTTAACCCACATAAAATCATTTAAACAATACATTCTTCATAACTTTTGGATAGTTGTGTTTTGCAGTTTGGACCAAACTCTATACACTGCATATTTCTACAGTCAATTTACTCTAAAGTTGGTGTTATATTTGATGAAGACAGTACAGACAGCACTAGACTGACTTACTCCAAAATCAGTAGAACAATTAAACAGATCGCAAGTAGCTGTATTTCACCGAACAGTAACCCTGACTTTATACTGGTATGAATAAAAGCAAATTGCTGTGCATTGATGGAGGATCAGAACCCCAGCTTGAGTAATTTGTGCCAATTTGCCATGTCTAGATATCTTCCTATTTGGATCACCAGCTGAAATTTATTTAAATTGAGGAACTAGTAGGGTTTTGATTGTGTGCGTAGTTGCTCTGATGTCTGGGACATACCTTGTACGGTAACACAAGGAACACAAAGCCTATTCCTTATCTTACTTCTTTTAACCATTTCAAGGTGGAGGACGTAAGTCTTGTAGTGATACTTTTGCTCTAAGTTTTGCTCAGATAGCATCTCTCTGTGGAGGTTCAGAATACAAAACATTTATACCTGTTCTTGAAGTCCTTAAGCAGAACACCAGTAGGAATTCTGCCTGCATAAAACTGAAGGATGGAGCAATTTATTATAGCGTTAGGCAAACGGAACAGTTTCTAACACATTACAAAACACATTAAAAAACAAAACAACAACAAAAAAACCCCTGCTGTTGGGGACAATCATGGGTACTTCTGCTAGGATGCATAGTTCTGGATTTATATGTCTAAATTATCGGAGTTCTGCAGAGTTTTACCCGTACAACTCTTTCAAAAATCAAAGGAGCCATGCTGATAAGCTGAAACATGGAGGGATTAGTGTACAAAGAAGCTGATCATTGAATACATAGCCTATTGCTTTAAGATCACTGTAAATATCAAATTAAATATGTACTAATTCATGTTTATACATTATTACTGTGTTAGTTTCATAGATACAGTAGCATGACTATTACTAGTTTTATGGGGTTTAATGAACTTTACTTTGTATTCCTCTGTGAATGCTCTGAATGCTGCAAACAAAAAAAGCACAACAGTATTTTTTCAAGTTCTCTTGAGGCGATAGTAGTGTCTTCACTATTGTTCAGTTTTACAGATTTAGCAACATTTCATCATACATTGCTCTATTAATAATGTATCTTTCTTGAAAAGTACTGTCACTAGGAGATAAAAGCATATGTGATAAGTCTTGTCTAATCTCATTCATCTGCCTTTACAAAATGCCCCAGACATTTTGTGGGAGAATATGCTGCTTTTGCTTCATGCATTGTTTGTATTTGGGGGTGGGGCAGGGGAATAATAGGGCATTTTGCAATGGTAATTGCATCAAACATGCTTTTTTTTTTCATTATTATTGTATTTGTTAGAAACATTTGGATTTAGTTTCTTTCTGTAGATAAAACTTTGACAATAGCTTTATTTTTTCAACTAACCATTTGATTTCATTAGACTAATAACTTCTCACATTTAGTGGTATTCGTATCAATGTTTCCATATCAGCTGCATTTTAACTTCATAAAAAAGGAAATGTGGTTATTATTTTTGTCATACTAGATTTTGCTGATCAACTAAGTATTTCTGCACCAATCTACATATTAATATGCATGTTGTAGTCTGTACAATTGTTCAACATCAAAATATCTGTTTAATTTATGTCAAATGTCTGTAAAATAAATGCATCGTCCTCCAGTTCAGTCTGATAGAATAAGCAGGATAGTAAATAAATGTGTAAATGAATCATCTGTGTCTCATTTCAGTTCTCTTCATGAAACCGCTTTACATTGAACATTGCATATATACCAAAACAAAAATCCATAGTGTCTTTAGATGTCATTACTTAACAAAATTATACAGGAATCTCTGACAGACAATGTGTACAGAAATAAATCACTTGGCTATGCAAATAAAATCAGAATCCATTATTTAAAAAAAAAGTTAAATGTAGTGATTCTAAGCCTTTTTCTTCTCTCTCTGTTCAGAATTACTGCTAATTACTACTTGCACTGTCATAGATACAAAGCTTTAAATGACTTTACAAGAGTGAGTAAACAGTATTGCCTGCAGGATGGAAAGCAGAAGCATGGAAAGATTTACCAGCCTTTTTTTGTCAAACCTAGGTACCTCAGCCTAATATTCAGGCATAGTGGATAAACCAATCTCTTGTCCAGCTTAAAACTGTAAGAGAAAATTTAGGTTATAGTGGAAATTATTTTACTCCTTTAGGATGAGTCAGGAAAATAACAGAGTTTTTTTTTACAAGCAAGGTTTTGCTGCAAATCCATCTATAATAGAGCAACTCTACCATTCAGAAAATAAAGAATATAATTCCCTCACCTTCAAATTAGAAAGCTATTTTTTAATGTCAGCATCTGAACAGCACTGCAATGAAATAAAAACGGAAGTCCAAGTTTGTCCCTTTGGTGACCATGTTTATTACAGTTTTTATGAGAGAGCACAGAGACGCTTTAGTTTCACAACCTCACTGTGCTATACATCTCTTAATACACCATTCACTGCACTGCAGAACTTCTACCCTTTCAGCTTCTTATCTAAGGGCTCCCTCTATGAATGTGCAGCACTGTACATAAATCTAAATTGGTTCCATCTTTCTATTCTACCTCAAACACTTTCTCAACTTCTTTTTTCCTTAAAAAAAAAAAACAACCAAACACATCCTTCTTATTGCTTGTCCAAATCTCTTCTTGGCATTCATCTAAATAATTGCATCTTAAGGAAAGGATTTGGGGGGTTATATATTATTCAATAACCAAGCAGTGTGCAGCCGACACATCTAATCATGGTACCCAAGAGTATTTGCAAAACTTCAGTTCTACATGCACATTCCAGCTGCCACACGGTTCCATCCTGCAGCAAGACCCTGGCCTCTTCAGCTTTTGGTTGTGCAGAAAGGGGACTAAGTCACATAGGAGAAAAAAAGTGGGAGCATTTTCCATAAAGCACTGTTTAGTCAAGGGACCAAGATACACCACTGTAGCTCCTAGCTCAACATTTCTTTAATCATGCCATGAGCTTAGGAAATCTTTCTGTTCTAACCATTTCATCTTTTCCCATCTTTTCGTCTTCTTCTATTCTTTCTTGTGGAGCACATTTCAAAAAAAATGTCTAGAACCCCAGCATCTCATCCCAGATCCAAAGCAGCCTATGAAAGGAACTGACTTGATGCTAGAGAAAAAATAAAATATAGAAAATCTGCACTATTTTATTGGTGCAATCTGACCTATGGCTGAACATGCAGCTAGAAAGCAGGAAAAGTATTTTATGATAACCTGCAAATGTGATATGTGGTTGGGATTTGGTCCTAAAGACAGATATATTCTTGGCAGACCAGGAATAGAGCAGGCCAATAGAAATCATACTGACAAA
This sequence comes from Edolisoma coerulescens, assembly GCA_013397115.1. Taxonomy (NCBI): domain Eukaryota; kingdom Metazoa; phylum Chordata; class Aves; order Passeriformes; family Campephagidae; genus Edolisoma; species Edolisoma coerulescens. Next base: position 13,711 of record VWZW01005609.1, read on the forward strand.
ATACTGAGATAGCAGTAGGATAGCACAAAAAGTACCCTGCCATAATCAATCCAGAGAAAAAAAAATCCCTAGCATTTCTAGATACAAATATTAGGAAAGTAAACAGCCTAATATTGGGGATATCGTGTTAAACCTTAATTTACTGTATAGGCTAAAACCATTTTTCTGCTGACTCTCTGAAAGCAAGTTTTCATTGGGTGAAAAACAGACACTATTAATCAGATGATGAGGAAAAACTATCTGCAGTTTTGTTAGTCAACATCAGGGGGCCCTGAGGGAACAAGAGTTTACTCAACGCTGCTAAAAAAGCATTTTTGGTCTTAAAAAGTACTTAATAATGTTGAACTACCATAACTATAAAATACATCTTATATGTATAAGCTATACAGCTTATGTACAAGCATACAGCACCCACAGGAATGGTGCCATTCAATAACATTTTTACATTATCATAAATAAGTTTGATTTGTTATTTCTCACCTTTCATTCTCATGCATTCTACAGATTATCATCTTTCCCACACTGGAAATCAGCACAGCAACAATTTATTGTGAATCACTGCTGAATTACCATTTAGGTATTCCTACTGTAACACATTCAGGTTGAGTTATGTTGTCATTCTCTGGTATTGAAACTACTAATGAAACTATTGCTTTACTTTGCAAAAGAAATCTGTTTTTATGATTTGTTCTCTTATGTTGCAGTCTTCAAATGGCAATTTTCCATTATTCTTCAAAACATCTTCCCACAACAATTTGTTTCTACTAGATGGCAAGAGGCAAGCTGTCAACTGTCAAGTATCAGTACATTATTCATATCCATGCTATGAAAGTTAAAAAAGCTTCTACAGATATTTTTGCAGTTTAGTGCATTCATTATGGAAAAGAGCTCAGTGTGAACTTTAGTCCAATTAGACTCTGGATAATCCACAGTTAAAAGAGCCACTATGAATGCCCCAACTTCAGGAAATTTTCCTAACTTATTAAACACTAAGGCATTCAATGACAAAAACACAGATCCATAAAGAAGTAGAATTCATTTGCTCAGCCACTCAAGAAACTGTCTGTATTTACCACCTTTTCTGTTTTAATCTCTTACTGGTTTTGATTTAATAATTTCATTATAATATACACAGAGGCTGGCATAATTGTACCATTCTTAGGAAGGAGCTGGGTTTTCAGTTCTTCAATCCTTTAGCAGGATGGTAACAGAAACATCTTATACCTGCGACTCATCTTTCAGTGGCAAGTCTGCTGACCATTTGTGCAAGTGACTCTCCACATATATATATATATATACACACATAAAACACCCACACATGCACAGACCATATATGGAATGTGGCACTGTCTTAGCACCATAGTCTGCAAACCAAAACTCTCCAATACTTTGCATTTGTGCTACAATATAGCTACAATCTAGAGAGATTTCTCAGTTCACCAGGGCACAGCAGAAAGATCTCAGAGTTCTCACAACTCTACTTCATACTTGAAACAAAGTAAATCACATACCCAGGACATCATTTTCCATGCACACAGAAAAACGGAAGCTTTAACACCTGCACATCACTGGGATTGTTACAAGGCTTATATATCTGGCAGTAAAGTAAAACATACATAGACTGGAATAATTCCATTCTAGCATGAACAAGTTACATCTCCAAAGGAAGAAGTTTCTTATAGCACCAACATTACAACTACTGGTTTAATTATCAGCCACTCCTGCTTGCCTGACCACCCTTCTCATCAGAAGCATATAAGCAAATCCTGTTTAATAACTTCAAGCAGGTTTCACATGTTTACCTTGCAAGACGGGAGAAAAGCTCCAACTTTTCTACTAAATATTTCAAAACTAAGTCAAAAGCTACTCACAGTTCTTGGGAGGAAATAATAAGATTCCCAGTAATCAAAAGAAATAAAGACCTTAGTACATACAGAAAGAAAATCAATTTTATAGTGTTAAAAAACAACAGAAAAGAGTAGCTACTGTTTTTCATGTCTGAGACCTCATTCTCACCCACAAAAATGAATAAAGAAGAAACAGATTTAAACAGGCACCACTGCATAAATATTCCACCGCCTCTGCTTTCTGTGAGTAGTTTCACTTCAGTGTTTTCCCCCAGTTAACAATGAAATTGTTTTTTGGATAATCAGCATGTTTTGTTTCCCTGGAATTTCTAGTCATGTCTTCTGCAGATTTAAAACTCAGGGACTGTCAGCAATGTATCCAGAGCTCAGAATGAATAAAATTGTAGTTCCAGGAGTGTACTGATGTTGCAAATTAATTTGACATTCATTGTGATGAGGGATCAAGGCAAACTACTTTACTATTGTGCATGTGCTCAGAGGTATTGATTGTTGCAATAGCTATTTATAAAGTGTTAGAAATCTAATGAAATCTACCAACCTCCCATTTTTAAACAACAGTAAATTATTTCCTTTTCATTTGGTAGCTTGGGTTGAAAACAGCACCAGATTTAGTTTCACCCATTCAAATGAATCTCAGATTTTCTGGTATTCACTATAACTGATCTACCCTGACACTTCTACAGATATACAATAAAATGTGTCTCTCTTTAATATTTTCATAGTATTTAACACTGTTGCAAGCTTATACTCTTTCTTCCAGGTTGCTAAACACATTCAATGCCCAGCTAATCAGTAGAGCCAGAGAATCATATTTCCAAGACCTTATTTTCACACTGGGAACAGTTGCAAAGCTGTTAGTTCCTAATGTCTGGCACATTTAGCAAAATAAACAAACATATATAAATTATTACTTCTAAACAAGCAAAGTTTTTGAGAGGTCTCCAATGATCATTTCAGAGAAATATAGTTACCTAAGGTGCAGTTGTCTATCTCAGGTATAATTCCACAGAAAACGGTGCCAAATGTCAGTCATTACTCACTATACCAGAGATACCAGTATTTGGCCAGTAACTTAGGGACTCTTTCTGTGTATCTTTATCAGAAAATCTTCATTCACATAAGAGGTAATCCATAAATATAATTTCAATTCATTAAAGCATGTAAGCACTATGGATTTGTTTAATTTACTTAAGCGCATTGATTGATCGGAGGGCTGGAGCACCGCTACTATGAAGACAGGCTGGGACAGTTGGAGTTTTTCAGCGTGGAGAAGAGAAGGCTCAAAGGACACCTTATAGAAGCCATCAAGTACCTAAAGGTGTCTACTAGAGCCCTGGAGAGGTACTTTTCCCAAGGGCATGTAGTGATAGGAAAGGGGGAATGGTGGTAAGCTGAAGTGGGATAGGTTTAGATTAGACATCTGAGTGTTGTGAGGCAATGGAACAGGTTGCCCAGAGAAGTTGTGGACTCCCCATCCCTGGAATTGCTCAGGACCAAGGTGGATGGGGCCTTGAGCAACCTGGCCTAGTTGGTGGTGTTGCTGCACATGGCAGAGGGGTCGCAACTAGATGTTCTTTAAGGTCCGTTCCAATCCAAGCCATTCTATGATTCTATTATCTTGGCCAAGGAGAATTCGATATAACTTCATCAGGAGTTTTGCAGAGGGGCTTTAAGAGCATGTCCCTGGTTAAAACAAGAGACATCGAGTAAGGACAAAATGTGAGAAGTATTTGCTTCTGGCAGCAAGCAAGGTGGACTACAGTCAGTGCTACACAACATTCCAACTTACCATTCTTCTTTCCACGGAGAGTCCCAGACACTAGGGCAACACAACGGTTTGACATTCACTGCTGTGAATTTGCCAATGAACATGGTTGGTGATAACGTAGCAACTGCATTGTCTTTAACTCAAGTCTCATATGTAGTTCTTCAGGTGGGACAAAATAAAATACCTATCAGTTCCTTTTCTGTGTATGAATTAATCCCAGCAAAGGGGAGGAGACCCTGCTGAGTTCAAAATACTGAATACTGCAATACATTTGTCTCTAAATCTGCATTACATTAAATGAGAATAATGCAGCCTTTATTCTGTCATACATATATTAGCTTAATGAGCCATTAAAGTGTCTAGTATTCAAAGCATACAAAGAGATCTATAGTTTAAGCTTCAGAAGTCATCCAAGTACCTTACAAGTCCCAATAGTACTCTCAACAGGAGAAATTCAGCCTTTCATTTATTTTTAAATTGCTCTTCTCTTTTATTCCATAAAATGCATTTATTTACAAGAAGGCAGTTGAAATCTTTAATACTGAATCAAGTAATCTAAGTTAGAAAAGGCAAAATGGGAACATATATTTTGGATAATACCCTGCTCCTAATCAGGTCCCAGGGAATTAGACTAATTTTCTCTTTTACTTTCTCTAGTTAATTAATCAGAAAATTCTTCCCTTCCCACTGATCAGAATTGCATAAGGAAATCTGTCCCCTTGGAAGCAACAATATCCACAAAGGGGCCATGTGCTTTGCAGAGACCTCCATATCTCCCAAAGAGGCTGTTGAAATACAGAAATGTTGGGTTTAGACCTCACCATGGGAATTCCCCAGCACTCACATGGGCTGTAAATGTAACAAGGGACTCATTGATTCAGCCTTGCCACTTTCGTAAAGTCCAAACTGTTTGAAACCACAGCAGATGCATGCCCAGAGGATCAAGGAAAGACAGAACTACAGAACTATTTTCTATTACAGACTAGCCTCACCCATGTATTTTTGCCTTCTCAGAAATTTACTGCATCTAATTGCTTCTGTATGATTGGCTCAGGAACAACACCCATAAATCTGTGAAATGTCTACATGGTATTATCCTTGCATAATCTTGGCATACTCATGAGTAAAATCCTTCACCAAATGGAAAGTTACTGTCAGTAATTTCTAGACATGTGATTCTCCAAAATCTGTTCTTTTAGTCAGTATTCTACCAGAAGTCTGGTCTGTCCTGTATTTCTATGTATGATTAATAATTTCAGTAATATTATTTTAAAAGAACTTTTGAGTTCTGTTACTTTGATTTTTCCATCGTTCTATATCTCATAACTATTACGGTTGACTAATATGAAAAGGTATATTATAGCAGAGCAGCATTATAGCTGATTACACATATATCAAGAGTATTAAACAATCTCCTTCACCTTTGTTCCAAAGAAACTGCATATAATACTAAATAACCTCTATTATAACTAAATGTATGTTTCATGGTTGTGAGAATTTTAATATATCTCGTTCTAAAGTCTACTGGTTCAATTTGTCTGATGGCTCAGCACTGCTAGTAAGATATAAAAAAAAAAAAAGAACTTGTGCTGTAACACTTAGGAGGAATTACAGTTTGTGAACCAAGAAGCAGCTCTGTCATGCAACAAAAGACTGTAATACAACACACCTGAAAAAACTCAGCTTTGAAAGCGTGCCTTTTACGTAGAAAATACAGCTAAAGGGCTAAACTGGACTAACACTGCAAAAACTTCAGTAAGGGACCTTGGAGTTTTCAATGCATGACTTCTTTTTTCCACCTTCCTAGCTTCTCTGATAAGTATTTTTTAATAGGATTCTTGATTCTGAGGCAAGATGAAAACAGAAGACCAATTCATGCAGAGATGTAAAAGGAAAGGAAGCCTTCAGAACAAGGAAAGGAAACCACTGCAATTTGTACTGTTTGTGGGAAAAAAAAAAACAAAACAATGGAGAATGTCTGGGGGGACTGAAACTCCTAAGGTGCTAGAATGTATTCCAAAACACATTTGCAGCAACAGTGCAAAATTTTGATTAAGTGAGGTAAGCAGTAGTAAGAAATGACATTGGATCTCAACATATTTTCCAAGATATATATAAAAAATTTACTTAATCTAACAGTGTTGCAGACTAAAAACTTTATAGTCTGTTATGCCTGCTAAAGAAGCTTTGCATTCCAGCAAGGAGTTCTGTCAGGCCCATTTAAATTCAAGTTCAGACCACCCATGTGCTACACTCATATCTTTCATTTCCCCTTATCTATTTCCTTTTAAAGTCCAGAAAAGAATTGTAAAAAAGTGAGTTTATGCAATGTTAATAGCTAATACCCACTTGATAAGCATGCAAAAGCTTTATTCTCAGTAGGCAAATGCAGAGAGAGCACATGTATATACCATATCTATACATATATATTCACACGCATATGTATACACAACATGGCCACACATTCCATGGAATGGTTTGGGTTGGAAAGGACCTTAAAGATCATCTACTTCCAACACTCCTGTGCTGGCCACCTGCAAGGCAGTTGTGTGGTCCCATCCTGCCCGGACCTGCACCAGCTGCTGTTGGTAAGGGCCGCTGGGGCACAAGGATGGGGCAGGTGAGTACTCCCCTCACCCCTGCGAGGCGACAGGACAGCCAGAGTCACGAGCAGCAGGAGTGGCATCCTCTGCCAGCCTGTGCCACAGCTTGGAGGCTGATCTCAGTCCTGGCTTCTCACAGAATCACAGAATATTCTGACTTAGAAGGGACTCACATCCAACTCCTGGCCTTGCACAAGACAGCTCCAAGAACTCCAACATGTGCATGAGAGCGTTGTTCAAACTCTTCTTGAATTCTGTCAGGTTCAGTGCTGTGACCACTTCCCTGGGGAGCCTGTTCCAGTGCCCAAACAGCCCCTGAGTGAAGAACCTTTTCCTAATATCCAGCCTAAACCTCCCCTGACACAGCTTCAGGCCATTCCCTCAGGTCCTGTCACTGGTCACCACAGAGAAGAGAACAGTGTCTGCCCTTCCTCTTCTCCTCACAAGGAAGTTGTAGACTGTGCTGAGGTCTCCCCTCAGTCTCCTCTTCTCCACTCTGAACAGACCAAGTGCCCTCAGCTGCTCCTCATACGGCTTCCCCTCAAGGCCTTTCACCATTTTTGTTGCCCTCCTTTGGACACTCTTTAATAGTTTAATGTCTTCCTTATATTGTGGCACCCAAAACTGCCCCCAGCACTCGAGGTGAGGCCGCCCCAGTGCAGGGCAGTGTGGGACAATCCCCTCCCTTGCCCGGCTGGCGATGCTGTGCCTGATGCCCCCCAGGGCAGGGCTGGCCCTCCTGGCTGCCAGGGCACTGCCAACTCACGTTCAACCATCAACCAAGACCCCCAGGTGCCTTTCTGTGGCACTGCTTTCCAGCATCTCATTCCCCAGTCTGTACACACAAACAGGGTTGCTCCGTTCAAGGTGCAGAACCCAGAACCTCCAGGCTCACTTCTCTTCACTAAAAATTAGAGGAAGAAGTTAAAGGAAAAAAAAAAATCAGTTTCCATGTCTTACAGTGACAAAAATGTTTGGAAGCTTTGTGACAATGTCAGGAGTCAGAATCAGTACCCTCTAGAAGAATTTCATGCTGTTTCCATGGAAAGAAAACACTGTTGTCTTGAAATGGGCTCTTTCACCCAGTGTGCAAGGGGATGATCCACAGACAGACTGGAGGTTATGCCTGTTTCCTTCATATGGTAAAAGAAGTTTCTTTCTTCCATTCTTTGTTCTATAGTTGCTGCAATTACTGAGACATTAAACATAATTTTTCCATTTGGGAGCAGTACATCAACATCAGAATATACTGAAGTCAAGTATCACAGATAACTTAACGTTGCAATTTCTTTCTTCATTGTCTAATAAGAAAAAAAGACAAATTAGGAGTCACAGTGTGAATGCAAGCTAGAGAACCCTGTTTGCTTCTTCATCAAAAGAATCAAGAGTGTGTTCATACATACAACTGTTAGTAATGTTTAGCCAATACATGTGCCACCATCATCACATCTTTCTAGACCCATTAGCTTCAAACAAATCCTTAGGCATCCAAAACACGAGTGGGCTAGAGAGACTGGAGGAATCTGTATTATGGGACTATGGTTTCAACAATGAGAAAAGAAGCAGTTCCCAAAGAGCCAAAACTAAAAGCTGGAACTGTTCTTTTCTGCACTCTGATTGAGTACTTGTTAAAGTCCCTCTCTTCATACAGCAGAGGTTGCACCTGACCAACTCACGTGGGTGCTTTGAAGAGGAGATATTTTTTGGTTAAGGTAGAAGTAGAAAACAAACAAAAAAATCAAGTCTACTCACAAAAGCTCACAAGCACTGAGATCACATAAACAGGTCCCTTTTCATGTTAAACCACATCATTATGCTAGATGAGAGAAGGGTGCATTTTTCAGGAATGGCCTGCACAATTAGAACAGAGTCTGTTCTAACTCTTTATCAGCTGTGGAAGAAGAGATTGAGATGACCAGGGCCAAAGACAAGAGGCTTGCTCTTTTTTTCTTAAGGCAGACTGAGAGGCATGAAGAATTTTATCTATTCTCAGGCACAAGCAGCTGAAAGACAAATGGATTCAAGGATATTGAAGCTGAAGATTGAATATCCAACCTATCTAAAGGAATTCCATACTGGGAATGCCCAGCTGGGACCATGGGTGCCTGTGGACGATTTCTGCCCAGTTCTGACAACTAAGAAATCCTCTCTTAGAGGCAGAGATTAGAGAAGTTGACTCATTAGCATAAAAACTGTCATAGGCAGAAAACTCCCCATTTGTCAAATTAAAGATGCTTGGGCCATGCTAGTTAAAAAGAAAGTCTGGTGAGACTAGAAAACAGTCTCAAGTTCTTGTTATGTTTCACACTTAATTTCTTTTCAAGAATGGAATGACTGCTATACAAGAACTACCATGTGTGCCTGCCCGCCAGTGGAGAAAGAGGAAGCGACACACAGAGAAAAGCACCCTCCTTTCACAGCCACCCACCCCTGAAAGGCTTCAGGAGAAGCCTTTACGGACAGACTGAGGTTAACCGGTTTGAGAGGCCTGAGTGGGTGGACCCATTGTCTTCAAGCCTTTTCCTGCTGAAACTGCCAACAATTATACCACATACAACAATGATTTCGCAATACGGATAAATGTCTTCCAGACTGAAATGAAAGTCTTGTGAAACAGGCAACTAAGTGGTGAAGAGTGATGCCAAATAAGCGTGATGATCACAGTGCACGCATACATACGCACAACACACATACACGCATGTAATAGCATGTGGCAGAAAGGGCTACAAGACAAAAAATTTACCTTCACTAATTCAGTTTTGTCATCATCTTCCCGATGTCGGTAAATGCACTGGCTAAGAAGAGCATATAGTCTTTCCATGTGGGATATGCTGACATTCTCAGTTGCCACAATGACCAAATCCAGCACTTGCTGAAGCAAAAAAATGGAAACTACAGTTTAGAATAGCACAAGATACATCCTACTTTCTTATATTGTTAAATAAATGTGGCACATCAGAAAACTGATTAAATTTAATTGGAAGGAGCAAATTAATATTCCATATGTCAGAGGAAAGGCTTACATTCCAGTTTTTTCTTACTCATCACTATGCAACATCAGTGATCATAACTGCCAATCAACTGCTTCTAAAACAGCGGGGAATGACACGATCCACTTTGTCAAAGACTAGCTGCCACAGGATAGTCATGGTTGCACTTCATTAGAAATGCAATACAGGGCCCTGGAAAATGTGTTTTTGGAAACAAGGCTACAGATCTTCCATATAGAGCTGTGCCAGATGGAAACAAAAGCATCCTTAGGTGCTCACCTCTACCTGTTAGCTGAATCTGTACTGTGACTAACATCAGTCAGCTCCTACCTTTCAACTCAAGAGTGGATGAACTACCAGAGCAGTCTGTAGGAAATTACCAATCTCTCCCACAGCTCCTTGTGTTACCAAAGATGTGAAATGTGGTAATCTCTGGGAAAGCAACACTAACAAGCTAGCAGCAGCACTGCTGGGGCTGTTCAGTAGCTGTGTGTTGTGGGAGGCTGTGAAGATGTAGCTCAAGAGAGCAGCCACACCAAACAAAAATATTACTGCCTCACAACTGCTTGCCATCAGACTTGGCCTCCCTCAGATCAGCTACCACAAGATTTGAGTTCTACGCCTAATATTGAGTAAATAAGTGAACACACATACAAAAGAAACCCCCAAGAGAACAAACAAATAAAATCAACCAAACAAAAACCCCATACAAAACCAAGCAGCTCCATTTTGGAGGGGCTCTCTGGTACAAGCAGTGAGTTCCAGTGACACCCATGTTAAGGAAACAAGTCTGAAAGACATGTTTCATGACTGTAGCTCTCTCCTCACAGCTGAAACACATATAGCAGAAACATCTGTAAGGGCTCTACCCTACAATTTCTCCAGTCAGTAGGCAATAACTTCAGAGTACATGCCATTAGCACCCTGATTCTAGAAGAGCCTATGTGGCTTCTTGAAATACACAAGCAGACATGAACAACACAAGCCCCTGAAATTTGCTTCCTTAGGAAGCCATCTTGGAAAGTTAATTTAACCTCTACAGTTTAAATCAACACTTAAAAATGTGATAGAAATTGTGCTGGCAAGCCCCTTCACCAAAGGGGATTTCTCTCTGGGTACATTCTCCCCACACAAAGGAAACAACCAAGTAATACTCCCTTTCTCATCATGGCAGGTAAACAGCAGTTTCCTCCCCTTTGACCAACCTCCAGGACTTCAACCTAGCAATTTCCTGAATTTTTCTCATGGCTACATCCCCTGAAGGGCAGGTCCCTCTTCTACCCTCTCCAGTTCATGCAAAGGAACCTCTTTTTTCCCCTGCAGCTAGGCCCACGTTTGATCCTTTCCTCAACTACACCCTAGGAAAACAACTTCTATCCTACAGGGGACTGTAAAAACCGTGTAACACTGTAATTGTATGGATGCAAAATTCCAGCACTGAATTTTGAAAACCTTTGAGAAAAGCAGATATTAGTATTTTATCCAGGATGATCTTTAGGTCAACCTTCTAACTTCAGGTTTAAAGTCATCACTGCTAAAAATCAAGGTCCTTTTCCAGTTCGTAATAAATGAAAACACGCAAACAGCAAACCAAAACACCCATCTCCCCAGTCCATCGTAAAAAGTGCTAACCAATGGCAGTTGTCAGTGACCTATTTTAAAATTTAACAAGCCCTTTTATATTGAAAATTAGGAAGAGAACACAGTCTCCTAAAATTCAGTTCCGTGAAAGAAGCCATCTATACCAGCTGTGGAAACAACAGTCATTACAGGTTGCATTATTTCACAAGCTATGTATCCCTCTCACGAATGGTTTGAATTGGCATTGGTTAAAAACTGACTTAATTTACAACCATACAGGTAGCAAGAAAACGTCCTACTTCAGCATTAACAAAATTTAAATTAGACTTACTCTGAGCTCAGAGTAATCCACAGACACTCCCCGTGTGTGAATTTTCTTTGCTTTCCCATCACATACTTGCGGCTGCTCATCCACCTGAGAATGTCCCACACAAGTTGTATGATGTGCTCGTGAATCTGGAATTTCACACATTTAAGTCATGATTTCTCTTTATCTAGACTATAGTTTCAGTGAAGTATCCTGTACTTGGAAAAGAGTAGCCCTCTGCAATAACAGAGACAAAACCGTTACCAATTTTTTTACCAGGAAATGCTTGACTTCTGTCTTTCTAGTGCTGCTCCTTAAAAACTAGAAACTCGGACATGAAAAAAAGCCCTAGATAAAAAAGGCAGGGTAAAACTAAGAAAAAATATTCAAGCTGCCATGACAGCACTGCACAGTAAACCTGAAGTTAAAAAAACCAAACACGGTGAAAAAAAAAGTATTTTAGGTTCGGAAACACATCTTATATTTCAAACATAAGGACATAATTCTTCTACTCCACAGGGGTCTCTGGGTCCACACTGCTTAAAGTATAGCAGCACAGTTTACACTTAGGCTGCTTATTACTGGGAAGATACTTCTACAATTAGGTACCATTTGAAAAACAAACTGCAGAATCAAAAAAACCCAGCCACTGCAGAAAACCATGACTTTAGCCAGCACAACTAGAGGAGCAGCATCATTATGCAAGGAGCACTGTGTGTTGATTTGAGAAAGACACAAAAGAAGTAACAGAATGAAATTCAAGAAGGCTAAAACCCAATAAACAGTGTAACCCTCCTCAAGAACAAAAAGGAGCTAAATTACCTGTTTGACCTTTCACTTACCATTTGAACCTCCAACTTCAGAAGTTCTGCCTATTTGGAAATCTGGCATTTCACTCTCCTCTCTTAGGTCTGAACGTTCAGGAAGCATGACACTCTTTCTTTCGGCAGGGGATTCAGCCACAAGGGTCACTGTCTCGTTTTCATTTTCTGCCCCATTTTTCTGTTGTCCTTGAAGTACATTTTCCTGTTCTTCCATAGGACTGTCCTGGGAGGACGCAAACTGAACATTCTCCCTCTTTGCTGCAATACTTGAAGAGCATTCCTTCATTTTGCATTTTCTTTTTGACTGATCCACAAAAAAATACCAAAAAAAAAGTAATCCAAAACATTCCCAAAACAGTTCTTTCTTCAAAACGCAGCAGCATCTTACAAGGAAAATAACCACAGGAGCTTCAGTACCATCTCCCGACCTGTGTCTAGAGAAAAGGTTGCAAGTTAATGAGATCAGTTCTCTATTAGATATATTATAGGCAGGGAATGGGAAAACACTGTTTCATGTAACTAAAAACTAGCTGAATATTCAAAACAGCCACAGACAATGTTTTGGACTTCAAGAGGTAGGTGTCATTAAATGTCAGTTGGGCCATCAAGGCCAGGCTCTCACAATGTCAAGCAGCCACTGCACTTCAGCTTCATAACCACACTGAATGAATGACCTCAGGATTTACCCCACATATTGAAGCAGCACAATGAAAAATTTAATGCCTCTGCCATGAAGAACCAAGCATCACAGGAACCTGCTGTTAGGCCACAGGAACAGAGAAGGCAGCAGTGGCTTTGGCACCTTCTCCAAGAAAGTCTGAATAAAATGAAACTTGCCATTAGAGCAGGGGGTACTGGCATCCACAGGCGCTGCGTGCACCTTCCATTTTTCATTACACTTTGGGTCTGCTTTCTTACATCCTGCAGAGCAAAGAATTGCGTCTTGTGTGGCTGGTTACAAAGCATGACACAAGTCTTAAAATCCTCAGCATCAAAAAACACACCTCTTTCCTTACGAGAGTTTTTAATTTTTTGGCAATGTTGCTCAAAATCTTCATCCATTTCATGCCTCACTATGGAATGTGCAATATCACTCAAAGTACAAGCTTTGTGCCTCAGGAGATGATCTGAAATTTTACAGCCAGAACAGAGCATTTTCTACCAGTCAATGAAACTCTTTACTTTGGATACTTAGAATGATTTTTCTTTTTTCATAGGCAGGTTCTGTAAGGTTCTCTCAGACAGTATTTTCAGCATAAAACCAGAAAAGTTAACTGTTTAAGAAAAAGTATTAGTTACCAATCAACACATCTATCACAACTCCATACCCAAACAATATATCTAACGCTAAAACATTTACAACCTGGCAAGAAATGCTCTCTGGGGTTGTTTAAAATTATCTAATGGGGTTGTTTAAAATTATCTGATCTCACATCTACTGTGGGATTACTAAATTTCCACAGACGAAATTTACCAATTTAGATGCCTGAAATTTTTCCAAATTAGGGAAAAAAATACACCCTTACCCCCAGGCCCTTTATTGGGGTTGTACTCTAAAGCATTGCTACGGATTAGATCGATGTCCTTTAAAAAATCCCTTGCAGTTAGGTACTGGTGCATGTCAGTCTTGGAGAGAACTGTTGACAGGTCCATGGGCTGTTTAATAGTGTCCTTGTAATTGGGTGCCTACAAATTAAATATACTTGCTCAGAGATTTAAGCTAAAAAAATTAATTATTTTCATAAAGTCAAATAAAGGACTTCTTAAGAGCCCCAAGTATTTGTAAGACACACAAAGATGCAGAAAATAACCAGTACGTTTCTTGAAAATTGAAAAGGTATTTCAGGTATCTTTGAAGAGACAGACCAGGAGAGGGGGAAAAAAGAAGCAGGGTGGTCAGAAGTGTGTGTGGAGCAGAGGGGAACTGGCAGGATTCACTTCACTTCCTTTCAGAAAATCACATCGGAGAAACCTTTCCCAGTAAAGTCACCTTGGATTCTCTTTGTTTTTGGCAGCAAGAAAAAATCTGCAGGATTGGCACCTTTGAAGCACCTCTCCTAAACATCTACTCTAGAATGAGATAACTGGACCCAGAGATGCCAATTTCTTTATTCAAAGCATAAAAGGAGCCTAATGACTAGTTTAGATGAGGACATCTATGTGTCTGTAGGTTATTCACATCTTGGAAACTACAAGGAAAGGAAAAGACAAGTCAGTGGATGCTTAAGGGAATAGGACTTTGCTGAAACGCAAAGCTATCTTAAAACTACAACTGACTTGGAAGTACATGCCCCTGGCTTAGACTTATTCAATAAATGTAATGGGGAGTGTATGGGAGTAAGAAAAAACCACTAAGTCCTTATGGTTGATTATGTACTGAGGAAAGCCCCAGATGAAACCGAGTAGCATCCGAAAATTTGACAGACTGCTGCTTCTACTCCTGTTCTCACAGAAACTACTGACAGTTAATCAAAGAGCTTTAGACTTTATTAAAACAACCCTATAGGTACTATTTATAAATATAGAGAAAGGGATCTCTCTGCTTTTTAATGCTGTAACACACCTATGTATCCAAACCTTTCCATGGGCAAATTGTGTTGGCATTTGGTGTAACTGCCACTTGGACTAGATCATCCTTGCAGATCCCTTCTAACAGAAATCCTCCAAAGTTTTAAAGATATTTTAGAAAAAAGATAGGGCTTTCAGTGAATACTCAAATAATAAATATTTGAGAGCCTCAAGGAGTTAAGTAAAAGCAAAATTCACTTCCTTCTTCTTGGAAAATCAGCATAGTACAGTCCCACTACCAAAGATAAACCTTCCTAGAAAGGGTACACAAACACCAAGAAACATAAACACAGAGGAATTATGAATACACACAGTTATAATGGTATTATAAGTCAATACTAACCTCCTCTGGGTCAATGGGCTTTGTAAATGCTTTGAAACGTTTGTCAATGACAAGTCTTTGAGCCACATCTCTTAAGTAAATCCTAAGTTCACGCAATGTATCCTCTTCCTGCTCTTCCACCTGTCTTATTTCTTCCTCTGTCAGCTTTCAAGGCTTGGGTGGTGGAGCTACAGGCAGCACTTCCAAAGGCTGGCAAGCTTAAATGAATCAGAAAATTGTAGTTAATTGATGGAACTCATATACAAGCACATGAAGAATGATTGAGAGAAAATTATCACCAAAGTGAATACTGTATTAGCTGTTAACCTAGAGTTAGCAAAGTTGTATACGTAGAATATCCTCCTCACTTGTGTTGTTTTTTAATGCAGGAGGTTGAGCAGCTTGCTTCATAACTAAGTCTTCAAAAAAATGTCTTCTCTCAGCACAGGTAGGACGTGGGGTTCTGAAAACCTCTTCATATTCATTATTAAACAATGTTTTTATCTAAAGCATGAAGAGAAAAGATACTTCAGTTATACAAGGCCACGCAAACTTCTTATATTCTGTTCCAAAAGAGACGAGTACCTCCCCAAATTAAACTGAATACTTGTCTGGATAAGACTATCAATGAAAAGTTATCTTCTTGGTCTTAAAAGACTAGGTTTTTATAGCATTTTTTTAATAGCAATTTAAAATGCCTTCTCTAAGGATCACCTTCTAGATTTTAAGCTCCAGGAAGAAACTGTAGGACAAACAACTGCGAAAGGGGTGATTGGGGATTCACCATCCCCAAGGCTGCTTATTTTGCATTTACATGCCTTGCTGGCCTTTGGCTTGAATCTTTATGGCAGCTACAGAGGGAAAACAGCAAGGCTCAGAGGACAAATGCTGGCTTTTTAGTAAGGTGTTTGAGTTTTCTCTGATTTTATTCTTAATCAATTTAAATGAGGTATCTCAATTTGAATACTTCCAAGCTGTATTCCATTTTTCTATTTCTACTACCAAAAAATATGGAAGGGATTTCAATCCTTATTTTAGAAGGCACTTATTAACAGTATAAAAACTTCGGTTACTGAGACAAAATAATCAGAGCAGCACATTCGCATTTTTGAGCACCTTCCTTTAAGGCACAGTCTCACATGTCTACAAAGCTCAGCATGTCCTCTTGAAGAATTTTGTTAAAGAATGCACCTAAAAATATATTTCCAAGTTGCTTAAACAGAAACTGGTCCTTAGCTTTCTAATTTGTTGAGTTTTCACCCAGATGAAGGAAGTAATTGAAATTTAAAAAAAAAAATTGAATTTGAAATTACATTCCATCAATAACAGTGTGACCTCTGTACTTTTTCAGCAAAAACTTCTCTGACATTTCAGTAAAAATGTTTTCAGAAAAGCAGTCTTTTTCCTAGCTACTTTTCAAGCACCATAGTCTTCACTAAGGACACACTTAACCATCTTGAAGCCACCAAAACCATTGTCTGAAGCAAGTCCATACATCTGTCTAATAAGCCTGAGTATGTGAGAAGGGAGAAAAAGTTGGGTCAAAGTCAATCACTACTCAGAAAACACTTTCGGCAAATGCTTCCAGCATTGTTTTGTCTAAGCAAGTTTTAAGGGACTGGGTTTGGATGCCTGAGCAATTAATACAAATTTGCTTTAGAGCAGCACGTAACTCCAATGCTTCAGGGAGTTGTAAATTAACAAGAAATTGAGTAACAAAGGAAGAAAAGTATCAACTGAAATACCTCTTCTGGGAGATCTCTCGGTTGTACATTAGATGTTGCAAGGAGTAAAACTGGAGTAAACCTTGGGATGCTCTGCAGTAGTGTTGTAAAAACAGATCTCAGTGTAGGTCCAACAGTCTCCCACCATGAAGGG
The DNA here is from genome assembly GCA_013397115.1 of Edolisoma coerulescens. NCBI lineage: Eukaryota > Metazoa > Chordata > Aves > Passeriformes > Campephagidae > Edolisoma > Edolisoma coerulescens. The sequence continues at coordinate 30,420 of VWZW01005609.1, forward strand.
ATTTGTGGGATATAAATGATACTTGGTGCTGTTCTTTGAGCTTCTCGTATCAACTGGTAAAATGAAAGCTTGGATAAGAAAACTACACCATGTAGATCAGGCTACTAAATAATTATGTATCAGTCAAACTACCTTATGAAATAAGAGGCATGAAGGCAAGACATCAAGACAAATCAATAAATAACTCCTTAACAATCAGGTAAAATTTTCACTTTAACTCATGTATAATCATTTCTATAGACAGAAACAGACCTGAATCTCTGCCTGATTTCAAAACTACTTAGGTAAAAGATAACTCCTAAAGGGCCTAAGAATTCAGCCAATGTAGTGGTGCTCCTGAAAAAAACCCAAAGCTAACTCTTCAGCAAGATGTATTTGCCTGGAGAAATCGCCACACAACTGCAGCTACACCATTTTCAGTTCAGAGGGGACACACACCCAATCCAGACTGGAGCACAGTCTGAACAAACAAAGGCCTATGTGAAAAGATGAGGGCTAACACAGCACAAGAAGCCTGGCTATAATTCATAATTTCAAGCACATTTTATAAGAGGTGACCAGTCCTTAGACTGTCTGAAGAGCTAAATCACTCACAGCTTCTCGTTACCAAAGGACCCATCAGACCAGATGATGTGCTTTGGAAAACCACAAGCCACTGCCTACAGATGGCACCTCAGTCACAGAAGACAATATGCATCTACCGCATGAGGGAAGTGGAACAGTCCTTTCACACGACAGATTTCTCCGTGCACCATTTCAGATTAACAATCTGCAAAGGACTTGCTCCCCCTACGTGACAAATGAGTATCCAGACACATAATGTGTCTGTCCTAACTTGTCTCAAATGCTGCTACTGGAGATAAAAATATTTTAATACAGTGATGCCAAAAAAAAAAGTGGATTTACTGCCCAAGAGTAAAAAAGCAAAACAGCACTAAGCTGCTTATATTCCCTCTTCCTAGTTAATGAAAACTCAACACTGTACAAACCTAAGTATTTAATGAATTTTAATGCTTTTGCTCCATGCACTGCAGGAGTAAAAGCTGTATATGTAAAAAAACCCAAAAAAAATATTTTTTTTTCCACAAAACGTTGGCTGCCCTACAAATATAATTTAAAAAAAGACGACAGAATGTGCATTGACATGCCGTCAGGTTGATGCAGAGCCATCTACTGGTAGCACAGAGTCTTAAGAAGCAATAAAAACAACTTTCTAAATCCCACATGAGACCAGCAGGATTTCTTGCCACAAAGAGGGGGTTTATTAGCAGCACTTCCCATCTTCCTGAGCTGCTAGTAACATACTCCTTGTTACATTTCAAATGGAAAACTTGGCTATGTATAAAATCCTTACTTCATAACATTCCATCAGAAAAGTGGATTTTCAGACAGAAGTAAACAAAACAGCACATTTAAATCAGGCCACTTACATTGACAATGAATTTTCCTTACTTCACTAGTTTATACACTATTCTATGAGACTAACAAGAAAAAAAGCTACCTGTAGACATGTTTCATCTGGTGATGTGCTAGCAAACAAAGTTGGTGTGTCCAGTGTATAAATTGGAAACTTTTCCAGGGAATGTATTACTGCAGCTGCCAAATCAGAAGCTTGCCCAGATCCTGGCTCTTCAATTAGTAAGAACCGTGGCCTGTAAGATGTTGGCTGGTCACGAGGATTTCTACAGCAATAAGAAGAAAAGTTTAAAAATGAGTGATGAATAGGAAAACAGACATTAAAGTTTTTTCCTATGCTTTTTTGTTTGGGTTTTTTTTTTGGTAAATATTCTCCCTGTTCCACAAAATAGTAAGCCGGTCTGTGAACAGGAAGACTATCAAAGCCTACTTTCTCACAAACTGGTACTCTGCCTCTGCTAAGAAATCCTGCCAGTCCCCAGCATGTCTGCTACTCTTTTGGCTGGGTTAAGTAACAGCTCTTAAATCCCACAGCGGGACTGTCCAGCCAAATACCCACACAATGGTTCAGTTTGATGGGTCAGGGCAGTGTACTCAATTAGAACAGTAGTAACCAGCTGTAGCTCCACACTTACAACTGGCAAATATTGATCACCCCACACCCACACTCTCAACTCCTTCACCTAGCATGCCTCACACCAAAACAGTTTAGAGACCCACCCATCTTACAAATGGAACCATGCCAGGGAAAAATGTACCTGCTAAAAGTGCGGAATTCTACCTTTTTGTGATCAGGTGTTTTATTAGTTGGCTTCTCTTCAGAGATTGATGGTGATTCCTCATCACTGTCAATCATGTAATTTCCTAAAATAGGATTTAAAGAGAAGAGAGGTTTGTTAACCTTCTTGTATAGTCCATCTCTCTCTCTTGCATTAATACACCTTCAAAATTGGTGCTGGAAAACACTTCTCTTGTATTTCATCATTTGAATGCTATTTTCTGAAGAGTTCATTCTACCACAAATCAAAGGAGATTGCACAAGTCTCTACAAAGCTGTCCTATGTCCCATGATTTGCATTGGATATTATCTCTCTGTTAACAAGAACTTGTGGGGTTTTCTCCTTAGAATAAAGATGGTTAGGAACAACTTATGTAGTTCCCAGACACCTGAAAAACATTTCTCCTACTTTAAGCATTTATTTGAAAAGAGGTGCTAATACTTTAAAATTTAGATTCCTCTCTGCAAGCGATAAATGTGATTGTTAGCTACTGTCAGAAACAGGGTGCTCCAGCAAAGAACGCATAGTTCTCAACTGCTTCTGCGATTCACTCACAGCTCCCACCCTGCACTGTGCACACACAAAGTACAAAATTGTGCTGCCAGTACAGCTGAGAGGTTTGTGTATGTTGATTGCACAGATTTGCTTTGGCAAATCTTTAAACAAGTGAATGTAGATGTTATACCTCGCTGTTGGTCCTCCTTTAGTGCAAGCTCGGCATGGGGAAATACTCTCTGCAAGGTTTGTAAAATCCTTTCCAGTGTGTTTTTTAACAGTGGCTTTGAAATAGCTGATAGCGCTCACCCAGGGGAAGGCACAAGCCTCCGTGAAGCTGGAACAGTCTTCTGCATGGCCATGGAAAAATCATTTGCTTTTATTTTAATTGAATCCATGTTTATCTGCAGTCTCTCTCTGCTTTCATATAGCTGAGGATAGCGATGCCGCAAAGCACAGAGACCAGTTTTGGCACATAAGGCTTTAATGTCGGCACCACAGTATCCTAATAAACAAAACAAGAATCAAATGTTGTGTCAGTCTCAGACAAAACAGAATTCAAGGCCAATATTTCTAAAGTGCAACACTGAAAGACTTTGTATGCAGCCAAAAATTACCAGGCTAAGAGACAATTTAAAGTGTTACTGCACTGCGGAAAAGTTCCATTACACAGCTCATATCCTCATAGCCCGATATCCTGTACTTAGGCAGCAGCCTGCTGGTCAAAACTTTTTTCCTGGAAAAGATGTCCCAAACCCATTCAATGTTCTGAGAGACAAGAAGAAAATTGAAAGCAGCACCTGACTTTGCTCCCAAGGCATGCCAGCTGCCTCCTCACTGCCTCTCTCTGCAGCAAGGTACAAGAGCTCGAGTACTGCCTGATACAAACTCAGGTACTCTAGGATTCAAATGACATGTGGTAACCCACACTGTATTCAAACTCACCAACACATTCTTCAGCCAGCTCTTTGAGTAAGTTGTCCGATGGCTTCGGGTTCCAGTCTCGTGTACGAATTTTGAAAATTTCTTTTCTTGCCTGAAAACAGTTGCATTTCAGTTTGCCCTAAGTTTTCTCTTAAAAGAAGCATGACAACACAAACCTACAAAACCCCTTATACCAATAAAAATATTTTTCTTATCTGCTAAACCCTTTAGTATTTTAAAGGTCAGTTATTAATATGCTGTCCGCTTCTTCAAGCAGGAAATTTAATAATCTAAACTTGTTACATTAAACTCTTGCTGGGGGCTGCAATGAAGTAAAAGGCATTTACATGTTCCATAAAAGTCATTTTTCACAAGTGTGAGACCTAATGATTCTGAAGAAAAAATCGTGGTAAAATTCTTATCTACAAATGGAGATTTTTGGTCAAAGAAAATTCTCTCACATTTAGCAAAATTTCATGAAGTATTTCTTGGTACACAGATTAATTATGGAAGATTTCTGGAATTCTACTACAGTACGGATTAATGTATTAGATCTTTTTAATGGCACCTCACCTCCTGTTCCCGGGAGCAGATGAAAACTGGAGAAAAATATTTGTGCTAAATGCATTGTTTAGTGCACTTTTACTAGCTTTCAATCCAATAAGCCTTTTGTCCTTTTTCCAAGAAGTGCTAAGAAATATCAGAGATAGCCAGAGGGAAAATACAAAAAAAGGTCCCCAGTTTTGCATGCAATCTCCTTGCTTCAATATTTTTTGGTTGCTACATAACCATTTTTATACTGCTTAACTACTGCCATTGAACTAAATGCTTCCCAAGCCCTGCACCTGTGCAGTGTCCTTCACATCTTTGTCCAAGTCCCTGTCAATAACTTCCAGTGAGATCCCAACATACTTAATTCGCTCCAGCATCAGCCCTGATGAAAGTTTTTGCTACCAAGGAGGAATTCTCTCACTCTTTCTTTCACTTTCAAGATGCTATAGGAGTAGTTTATAACTAATTAATACACTCAATTCTTTCTTAAACATTTCAGTTACTATCAGCATCCCATTTTCTCCACCAGTCACAGAGAAACCAAAACTAACTAGAGAACAAACTAGTTGTTGAAATGACCCTAATCACATATATTCAGTGCCAGGTCTGCCCTGCACAGTACAGTGCGATGTCTCCAGATATCCCTCTTTTCTCCGAGCTGTACACTACGGATGGAGACTTGCACTGCTGCACAATCCTGCCTTATTCCAAGGGTTTGTCACAAAGATGCACTTTGCCACGTAAGCACTAAGGTTGAGCAGGAGTTCTGACCTCTTTGTTCGGCAAACTGAAGCGTAATTCTCGTTCCAAGCGCCCAGGTCTTCGTAAAGCAGGATCTAAAGAATCCAGTCGGCTGATGGCTCTGATTACCACAACCTCTCTGCAGACTAAGCCATCTGTTAGAGCCAGAAGTGTTCCTACAACAGAGCTAACAGAAAAATATGATTTTCATTCACAGGCTTAGTAAATTTCCTTCAGTTACACATAACCTTGTCCAATGATCACTCAAAAAGGGCAAGTTTTTATTGGTGATTAGTTTTTATTGCTCTTTAGCAAAAGACTCATTTTAAGCCATAACAAAATACAGATAAGGTAACACAGGCCTTGTGCTGATATCAAGCTCAGCAAATTGTTTTCAATTCCTGTTTAAAAATCGTCTGAGATTCATTTGCGTGGAATTACTCATTTTCAGGAAAAATGAATGTGTCACTTGAAGTTAAATAAGTTGCCATCTTTTTTTCACAAAGATCAAGCAGCTTCTATGTTGATACAAAACATGCCCTACCTATGAACTTGGTCTTGTTTACTGGACCGTACAGGAGCAAGACCATCAATCTCGTCAAAGAAAATAACTGAAGGTCGCATCTGGTAGGCCTGCAATGAAAACACAGGAACGGACATCAGGAAAACAGCCCTATTTGAAAGAGAAAATGCATTAAAAACATCATGGTTGGAAATGCATGAACTAGATTTTCAGACTCTGCTAATTGAGCTAACAGAGTAAGGCAGCACGAGTAACAAAAGGCAGCAGCCTATGTCAACCCACGGAGACTGGGTGACAAGAAACAAACCACAGCAATAGTTTTTACATCTATCTGGCAACCACAAGAACAGAGACAGGACTTAATTCAGTTACAGGTTCTGGAACCAATCCTCTGTTACCAATTTAAATGACCATGCTTTCAGCCTGCATCTCTTTTCCCTCTGATCTTAAGCCACCACCATTTGCTTCTTGAAAGATTTTTTGTGACTTTTTGGGAAGTTGTTGGGTTTGTTGTTTTGGG
>VWZW01005609.1:36384-108636 GCA_013397115.1 Edolisoma coerulescens
GGGGGGTGGTAGTGGTGGTGCTTTGCAGGATTTTCTTATTTCCTTCACTAATCTTTTCCAATACATCTCAAGATTTCAAGCCCCTAAAACTCAACTGAAAAAGGAAACAGTGGCAATCCTGTTTCAGTGGAAGGAGCTGACAAAGCAAAAGAAGAGTGAGTTCTTGTTGACCATAGAAAATAATTCCCAGCTCAGACAGAACAAATGGCTCATTTCAACCTTACCTGCTCAAATAATAAACGAAGCTGTCGTTCAGATTCTCCTATCCATTTACTCAGGCACTCGGCACCTTTTCTCATAAAAAAGTTGACTCTCATGTCACCTTGACTACATTCATTAGCAAGTGCACGAGCAAGCAGTGTCTTTCCAGTCCCCAGCGGGCCATAGAACAGACAGCCTCTGCAATTTAAAAAAAAATAATTTAAAAAAACACTCACATAAGACAAAAACATCATGGAAAAGCACCTATTACAGACCCCATCCTTTAAACACACAACTCTGCTCTCCTAAACAAAACACCTCATGGATAAGATAGCAGTAACAGCTAAAGTGCGAGAAAAGTCAGAAGCGTTCCTACACAGTTCTACAAGGCAGCAAACAAAATTAGTAAAGAGGATAATGTAGAGATACAAAACCTTGAGAAAAGCTTGCAGCATCCCAAAAGGACACTTTCAAAACCTGACAATCCAGCAGGCATGCCTGGAGCCATACAAGAACAAACTTCCAAATCAGAATCTGAGACTAGGCTAACTTAGGAATCACCAGTTCATTTTTCAATGATGCACACATATTTATTCTTGTTTTCGCATAAGGAAAGATTTTATAGTAAAACATTTAATTCTCCCGTAAAAAGCTTTGAGTTACTGGAATTCCCTTTGCTGGTGATAAAGGAAGAACTATTCTAAAGCTGGAAAGATATTCTGCATTTCTGCACTTACATCAACTAGAAAAGCCAATACACTGCTGCATCAAAAAAGAATTTCAATGAATAAAGAAGCAAAGCACAGAAATATTTTCTTTCTATTTTGAAATACTTTCAACATTACTGAAGGAAAAGAATTTTAGGTCCTAGTTCAATATGCCATGACTGAGTTTCGTTGACCAAGAATACATAAAGCTAGAAATTAAATCACTGATTTTTTTTTTGTAACACAGAAGCCACTTAGCTGTGTAAAAAGAGGACAGATTCTTATTTTAGCTCAAGCACAACAAACACTGCAAGTTTCCAGTTGCATGTCCTATCAGTTGTAAAACTGATCCTTGAGAACTTGAAGAAAAAAAAAATTTGGTGGCAGAGACAAGTGGACTTTCGCTAAACAAACATTTGACTACCAGTAGAAAGTACTTCCTGCTTACAAACTAATCAGTCCACTTACATACACAGCTTTAAAGAATAAATCCCCAACTCTACCTTTGAAAGACAAGACACTTTGAAAGAATAGTCTCACCACACAGTAAATCTTTGGACCTACATATATACCAGATTCTATCAATTTTTTTTTAAATTTTACTACATTTTCACGTTTTACTACTGTTAAAAAAAAATCAACACTGCAGAGAATTTTGAAGCACAAAAACATACTGATGCCACAGTTGATTTCTCCTGAAAATAGGTAAATTAGAACTTAGAGTTTTAAACAGTGCCTGTTACCTTGGAGGTTCAATTTTCAATCTCTCAAAGATTTCGGGATAAAGCAATGGAAAAATGACCATCTCTTTTAAAGATGAAATGTGGTCAGAAAGACCACCCACGCCATCAAATTGTACCTAAAGATGAAGTCAACAGAACACATTTCATATGTTAAAGAAAGCTGCAACCTAGATAAGGTTCCATGAGAAGCTGGATTGCTTGAGAGAAAACCATAAACCAAGGGAGTTGTAGATGGCCCATTACTGGAAGCTTTCATAAATACTGCAAATGTCTCACTGCCACAATGAATCAAAAATACTTACTGAACTATCTATTTGCATTTGCTCCACACCAGCCAAACTTCCTCCCATTTTTGTGGTATCCTTGTCAACTCCCATTAAGGCACCTTTCTGAAAACTGACCAGAGGAGATCGGATTTGAATTAAGGAGCAAAAAAAGGTGCTTTCTAACTTACAATGCAGATAGATTTTTGATTTTCTAATGATAGCAAGTGAATGCAGAAGACCTTACAAATCAGCATGAACTTCCTAAATAGTTAAATATTCATCCCAACTTTTTACATTTAATGGCTATGAGTAGATAAAGGAAAATGGTCACTCCAGACATTAAACTGAGTTAATTATTTCAACAACTCCTAGCACTTATGAATATACATGCCAGTCAACACAGCACATATAGGAATACGAGCTTTGAACAATTATTCCGTATGTGCAGACCATGGACTGACCTTGATCAGTATGATGGAAGAATTCCTCCCCTTCCCAAACACACTGACATCTTTCAAATGGTTTTAGCTTTTACCTTCCAAAAGCTACAGCCCAGGAGAACACTTATTTCAGTGGGGATTAACATTATAAAGGCTGCCCACCACTCCTGGACTTTCCTGAGGACTTTGGAAAATGTGCGCCAGAAGATACACATCTGAAAGACGTCAGGCTGAAAACTCATTTGTTAGACTTATTAAATTAATATTTCTAGAGCATTTGTTAGGTAACAAAACCTATTTCCCCTACTTATAACATTTTCTCTTATAGTGATTTTCTTTCTGAAGAAACAAGGGTAAAGCACAGAAGCAGTAAACTTTTACATCAAGAAAATACATCCAAGTGTGTACCTCTACCTTTCCTTCCATTCCCACCTAGAAATCAAATTTCTTATTAAAAGTTTATTCTAAAAATCTAGTTTTAGAAACTCCATTTACAGTTGTCAATACCAACAGGTATGATTAAATATTGTCACAATTTAGAAAGGGTACAAAATGAAGATGGCAACACTTCACAGTTAGGCATATGCAAAGCGTTCCCAGGCAGACAACTCCCTCCCCTATTCTCCAATTTCATTAACCTCCTTAAGTTTCTCTTCTTCCTCTGCATTTCAAAATCCTCATCATCATCATCAGAAGAGGAAAAGGAATCACTGCTGAAGACTCCATATCTGTCTGCAAACATTCAAAGAAGTAAAAAATTAAAACGGACCCTACGTAATACCAAAATTTAAGTTAACACTATCTCAGAGTTTACTTTGAAATCTAGAAATTTTTCAGATCATTGGACTTTTTATCTGATTTCAAAGTACATCATGTGATTTTCCTTGTGACAGCAATATTTGATTTTTCTTAGGAAGGTAAAATGTTTCACTAGTGTGCAAAGAAATGTCTTAATCAAGTTACTCCTTTTGTCCAGTCTCTCTCTCTCAGACACACAAATCCAGTTTCACTTAGCATTATGTAGCCACTCTGTGAAACATCAATATTTTATACTTATTTAAAAATTTGACTTCAAAACCCCTTCATTCCATAACTGTCTGCTTTCAAGGCTGCTAAATAAAGTGTTCTTATCTAGCAAGGGAAGGCACTCTCCATGCTCTGTTTACATGATCTGACACCCCTTTGTCATTACTACTGCAATTTATAAATTAGATTTTCATTTAACATTTTTCTGGTTTAAGGATATTTTCATACAGAAACATGAACTGATTCCAAAGAGACATCAGAATCAGTGTTTGAGTGATTAAAAAAAAAATCCATTAAAACTTCCATATAGGCTCTCCCTCTAACTAAACTGTCTTCAGTTTCAAGAAAATAATTTTCATCTCTCAGTATTAAATAGACAAAGGTTTTCAGAGGGAAGATTCTGGCTTCAGTTCCAGAACAAATGAATTTCAGTTACGCAATATCGACCACAACCCTCATCATCACCTTTTCAGTGACCATAAAGACTGCATTTTCAAATAAAATCTGATGGCTAGTAAAAAGAATGGCCTCCCTCTGCCAGTGTTTGTTTTCTTTATACTTTCAGACTACCACAATAATAATCATATTATTTATCTGTAGTTGCCACCAGTCCAAAACCCCTTGGAAGCATTATTGACTCACGTGACAGCACTACTGAGAAAGAAGAACTATCACTTAACCATACACAAACCTTTTATTCCCTTTGCATGAATCTCTCTCTAGGACAGATGAAGATAGGACTGAAGAATCTGTCTCACATTTTCTAGGTTCTGTTGGAAGCAAAGAATTTAGAATAATGTCACAAACAAGTTTAAGATAAAGTAGGACAGTCAAAGAGGCAGAAAACAGGATATGTATCACTCATCTCTAAGTTCAGGTGAAGTTTCAAGGCAGGCAGGGGTTAATCAGTGCAGAGGAGAAGTGAAAAAACACACACCTGATTTTTAAGGAGAAGTGTAAAACACAGGAGTAAGATTATAAAGTCTCTTTAGTTATCATTCTTTCAAGGCTAGATAGGTCATTTTTTCTTACTGAAAAACAATAAGGATCCCAAATAGGAAAAAAAATAGAATGTGCACAGGGTAGAGACATTTAAGAAAAGTTACTGGCAGAATGAAGGTAAGAAATTTAAAGTTGAGTGTGTGCATGTATTTCCATCAAAAAAATCTTGCTTCCATGCAAGAAATTAGCTCTTAAGAAAAACTGTGCCTATAACCTACTTTCCAAGGTATCTTGACAGCACTCAACAAAGCAAAGTTTTTGCTTCACTTCCTTGTGATGAAATTACTGCACAGAACATTAAACTCTTTAAGTACTGTTGCAAATAATGATATACTCAAAATGCGCTACACGACAGGTATTCCCTCCTCTCCATAGCCTTTTATCATGCACATGTTTTGCAAAAACACTGGGGTTTGGGACTTTTTTGCCTGAATACCTATGAGCTCTTCACCAGTTCAGCCCCAGAATCTCTGGCTGTGGCTTGTAATGTAAAGAGCAACACAGATTTTTCAACAGATGAAAAATACCCAGTAGTTCAGTCCATTACAATTGCTTAAGAAAAAGCCTTTGGCTAGGGCATAGTCAAGGAAATTTAAAACAGAACTAGCGTACAATGCTACCTGGATTTTCAGTTGTTTCTTCACCAGTTGTTTCCATATCTAGACTTTCCTAATCAAAAGAAACAGGAAAAATCAGACACAAACATGCAGAAAACCTGTGGGCATATCTGGTGCCTTTATAGTACCATTTGCAAGGCACTCCATATACGCAAAATATTAAATTAACGCAATGGGGAGGGGAATAGGAACACCACCCTGGAACCCAGGATTAATAGCAAGGATTTCTACTCTATAACAGGGTTTAGTAAATGTGAAAGTCAAACACTTGGCCAGATAAAAAACTGAGTGTATCAATTAGCCACAGGTTAATTATCCAAAAGTGTGGTAGAACCCAGGACAAAGCAATTCCTAGCAGAAAAAAAAAAAAACAACATACTGGCATTTGAAAGATGATTTATGAAGTACTATGGCAAATTCTGGTTGAAACAAACCACAAAGGAATTTATACATGAACAAAAACAACCATGAAAGCAGGCAATGGATATGTTTAAAAAACAAAGTGCCTGACATTCAAGAGGACAGTGGACTAACTTAATAGAGCAAAACCAAGACAGAAAATATGATCAACTAGTGTCTATAATTTTAACATGAGTTCCTCTTGGGACAGGGGAGTACTTGAGCTCACAGGCAACACTGGCACTAGAACAAACCCAGATAAAGCAGGTATCAGTGAATTCAGTTTTTAGTAAGATTTGAATGAAAACCCAAGCCCTGAGACAGGTATTTGTAAAAAGCTGGGGGTTTTATTTTTGTCCATTCAAAAATCATAAGGCAATTCAGCAAGCATAGTATAAGATGTGTTTCAGCATATCACTGCTCTTTCATGTCTTCTGAAGAAGGTATTTCCTCCGCCTTACAATGTAGCTGTGGCATGACTGTAATAGTAAGATGTTAAATTACAATTAGACGGCAAGAATAAAAGATGAGTTTAGACTACACTATGCTTTGGAAAAAGTTTTTTCAGCTAAATTAAAATTACAACTAAATAATTTTGTTACGTGAAACACCATTTACATAGAGAAATAGTAAATTGAATTAGTATCTGCTTCTTCTGTGCAGTGGAACACCCCACGGTCTCCCATTCTTTGCTGTCTAGGCGTCTTTTCTGCGTCACCCCTTTTTTTTGCAAGACTGCTTCTGCAGTACTAAGATACAAAGTTGAGATGTAAGAGCAAAGATAGGCAAGTACAAAAATATCCTATTGAAAACAACACACATAGTCAGCATGATATTTTAATATAGTGAGCACAAAGCAAGAGTCATGGACACTTAGCCAAGTTTTTCAACACTACTTAAAAATTAGGTCAAATATTTACCTTTTTCATAGAGAGATTTAAAAACAAGTGTCTGAGGATTTGCAAACGCACATTGTTTTCAGGTTATTTTCCCCTCTTGATGAAGACAGTACAAAAAGAATTTCATTTAGCAGGAAAACAAGAGAATTCTGAAGATCATAGGAAGGTAACAAAAAGAAATTATGGCAGTTTTTCATAACACTTAAGTTGCTCTGCGTGATACCATTAAATCATTTTTAGTTCACAGCCATCCTCAGACAACAGGTTGCTTAGTCTTCTCTTAAGTGGAATTAAGGTCTCATGCTGATTTTCCATGACTATATGTGCTAGAAAAAAAATATCTCCCTGCTGATACGCTTTGAAAACCTTTCAGAAAACAGTGTCAATTTGGGCTTCACAAAGAGAATTAAGTCACAGACACACAAGGAGAAATACTAGGACTGCTTCACTTTGCCTGTGTCCAACTTTCTGCCATTTCTGAAGTCAACAGGACATTATAAAATTATTCACAAGCATGAAAGAAAAGTTAATTAAACATGAAGGCACTTCTGGTGCCAAGAAGATCAATTTAGAGGGCAAGTTAAATCTACTGAAAATCGCAACATGAAGTGATCATTTCAGTTCACAAGAACCAGCCCACACATAAAAGATGCTCTCTACAACTGGCAATCCCAAAATAAAGACACCGGTGGCCAATTTAAACATTAGCTGTGTCCAAAATATTTACACATGAGGCACCTGACAAATACATCCTCCTGTACAGTCTTTGAATTGTGTATCTTAAAACAAGCCGCAAGCAGGAGACACTACCTGACCAGCTGCAGTGCAACGTTTATGGAATGTTTGTCAGGCTGCTCAGCAGTGTCCCCACAAAGTTCCAAGCTTGATCATACCCAACCCCTAAGTCCCTGGTGGGGCTCTACTGTGGAGGGCACCTGATGCCCAACACTTGATAATCACAGAATCACAGAATGGCTTGGGTTAGAAGGGACCTTTAGAGACCACCTAGTTCAACACCCCTGCCATGAATAGGGACACCTTCCAGCAAGCCAGGTTGCTTCCAGCCCCATTTAGCCTGGCCTTAACACTTCCACAGGTGGGGCATCCACAGGCTCTCTGGACAACCTTATCACCCTCTCAATAAAGACTTAGCATATATGTAGTGGCACATAGGGAGGTGATGCCTGAAGTGGCCACCTAAAAACAGAGACTAGACAGAATAAGGGAATAAAGGTAGGTATTTATTTGAAAGGCCTTCAAAGGTACACCCCGGGGAGCCAAAGGCTACACCCAAAAAGGACCCCAAGATGGATGACGAATCACGAGTTCTTTACACTTTTATAGGTTTGGTTCATTTGCCTATCAGCATAAATTTGCCAATGAAAACTTTAGCTAGTGATGTAATTTCTACAATTTCTCCAGCTCTCTAGAGGCCCTAGTTTACGCCTTTTTGGGCCTAGGACAGTCTGAGTGTCCTTGAATAACAAGCTCAGAGAGGCTTTGTTTTGTCTATCTTAGCATGAGAAAGCAGAAGCTGACAGGCTACAAGAAACTAGTAGGCAGTACAGGACTTGAGGAATATAAAAGTTAAAACCCAAGGTATCAGAGGTCTCAGCCCAACCACTGCGTGCACTTACCACTTGCTGCCAGGAACAACAATACCTTCTTCTCCTGTCAAAAGAAAGTCCCTGGCCAATATTATGCCACAGCACAAAGGCTTGCTAGTAAGGCTCATTTTAGTAGCTCTGCATGGTGAAAAGCCCCAACTTACTTTGTTCTAAGATTGCAAAACAAAATAGATTGATTTGTAGTGATGTAAAACTTTATCAAAGTCTACGAGCTTCAACAGACCTCTAAATCCCAATTTTCATCATCCTTTAAGCAACCAGTACCACAGAAAATATAATGTGAAGATGGTTTGATAGGATTGTATAGTGGGTAGACCTTGGCTGGATGCCAGGTGCCCACCAAGCTACTCTATCACTCTAAGGGTGACAGGGGAGAGGAAATAAGATGGGAAACAACTAGTAACTTTGAGAAAAGGCAGTTTACTAAAGCAAAAAAAGAAAAGTGAAAGTTTGCGCAGCTCAGCAGCAGCCAAAACACTGGTGTGTTATCAGTACCTTTCCAGCTACCAATGGAAAGCACAGCCCTGTGAGGGCTGTGGGAAAACGCTGTGTCAGCCAGACCCAATACAGATTACTTTCCATAAACACAAATGAATTTGCATTAATTCTGCTATTCACTTTTAATTACTTATTAATTAGTTTCATATTAGCTGTTCCATTATTTTTCCAAGGATTTTCTTTTTATTTTTTCTGTACAGTGGCTGGGTTTTGCTTTTGATTTTTTTTTGTAAAGCAGTCAACACACATGGAGTTATTAGCATGATGTATAACTACAAGTAATTTTTAAAGATAGGACTGATAATTATTTCTTTTTTTAAGTTGTGTTTTTAAGAAGATAAAGGACAAAAGAAAGGTAATGCAGACATACATACAAATATTGTGATAGGAACCAAGAAAAGCAGCTGGGAAGGTTACATGTCAAACTGGGCCAGTACAGTGTTGAAAGAAAAGATTCACATTTTATCTTTATTTGTTGTGCAATTGAACTTATGAAATATGCAAGTATGAGTTAAAAGAATTATTAAGTCAAAGGTAAAAAATGAATTAAAAATTTAAATTAATGTCTGATGTATTCTAGTACTAAAACAGTCACACTTCTATATAGTATTTTCTGAGGTATCTTCAAGTAGGAAAGGAGCTGAGACCCACTAGTGTCACTGAAACAAGCTGTAATATGAAAATAATTAACTGCCCTTGGCTGGAGCTGTTAATACTAGTTATAATATTGAATTCTGTTCTTTACAATTAGTGTTTGAAAGTCTGAAATGATCCAGCAACCATAAGAAATCTTTATAAATTTAATTCTGTATTTGCTTCTTTCTGATTTCAGATCCAAAAAAAAATCATGCAAAAGAAAGGGTGCATTAAGAGAACATCGGTGACTCATTCAGGAGATCAGAAATATCCGAGATTACTTTTATAATGTTAATTCAGCTCAGCTGTATGAATACTTTTCATGTCATTTAATGAGAGGGTTTTTTTCAGAAGATCCCCATCTCACTTGGATCTGGGAATACATGAACAGTTTGTGTTGAAGAAGATGCTAAATGTGAGGTAGCCAATCCCTCATTTGCTGTAGAAGAGTAATCTGATACAGTGACTGAGGCAGCACTTGCAGAAGGGTTGCTACATTAAGGAATTTGAGTATTGCCCACAAAAATTCAAACTTCTCTTTCTCTATAAAATCCATGACCATACTGGAATAATTTAAATCATAATTTTAAAAAATTGTCATTAATTCTGTTTTCCTTATTTTCTATACCCCATTTTAAATCCCCCCAGCTTGGACTGTGGAGTCTTAAAATCTCATTGTTGTAATTTAACATTTCATAGACTTTAGATCTTAAAGGAATTGCAGCTACCCACAGTTAGTCAGCAGCTGAGCTTTAGGATACCTGCTCTTCATCTAAACCAAAGTGACTGAGATAACTTGTCCTTCTTTCCTCTTTTAGTATTGGTGGAACTTAATTCTAGAGGACTATTGGCAGTCCAAACTTATGAATTACAATGAAATACCAAGTCCAAGATACTTCATCCGAGGCATCCAAAGTCAGTGAATAATTCTGGCTATACTTCATTTCCATCTAAAACACGGCATGAATGGATACATGAACGCACTTTATTTCATATTACATTTTATTGGGACTTTCTAGTTCCATAATATGTGGAAACCAATAAACCTCTAAATTTGAAGTTTGTATCCTTAGCAGATAGATGCTCCAATCACCCAAACATACCCTGACATATGTGTTCACTAGGTATCCAACAGCTAATGGAATTAGTGTATAAACAAGCTCAAGTACATATAAAAAATTACACACCCAATTGAGCAACTTCCCCCCGATGCTTGCTTTTTTCTAACCATCTGGTCTACAATACAGTATTATTGTCACACACACAATTTTTTCCTTATGATTTCCACTTGTATTTAAATATTAAAATATGGGTTTAAATAAACTACTAGATAAAGATCAGTTGAAAATCTGTGTCACTGCCAAGCACCACACCTGCACTTACAACTCCCTGGCTGGTGCTTTGGTCACAGTAAAATCCTTCCTTCCTTTTATTACTCAGTAGAATTCAATTCTTAAAATATTACTGCTGTAAAACTTCATTGAGTCTTGTGTTTCTTTAAATTTAAATAGCAAGAGAAATGATTTTTCCAATAGCAATATTGAGTGAAATTACAGATTGATTCTTGTCTTGCTTTCAACAGGATCCAATCTCCAGCTCAGCTTCGCAGTTGCACAAACTTTACTCCCTACAGCATTCTGAATGGTCTAAATTTTACTTCAAATTCTCATTCTGTGTACATCACCACCTGTGAGAAAAGGCACTTTCTTCATGTACTTGTTTTCATTTGTGCAAAGTCAAATCTCCTTAAACGTTCAGTTTAACATTCAGTTCGTTCCCAGCTTTATGGAAGGGTACGCTACACTTTGGGCAGCTATGAATGAAGTCTTTATCCATCATTCTGATCCCTCATCTTTGGTATGTAAGTGCATTGAACATTCCAGCAAGAACTGTTTCACCAATCCAACCTCCAGCAAACCAGAGCACCACGGTGTAAGGGAGATGTTAGGCTGGGGCCATCTACTGGTTGTGCTGCTGAGCTTTCATCGACGAATTTGAAAAACTGCTTTACACATGTAATTCTATTGCAGTTATATAAATAAGCATATATTAATCACCTAAGTATGGGATGTTTCTTGTGTAATGGTTCTTTGCTTTTAAGATTAAATATTCCATGACCTTGATCCATGATGGCCCAATTATAAAAAGAAAAAAGACTTTATTTATCTTGCTTTCATAAACAAAATTAAAACGGGAGCGNAGCGGGGGGGAGCTTTTACTTCCCAATAACACCAAAAAGAAAATGTGGAATAAAGTAATATTAATGCCAAGATTTAAACAATTTAGTAAAGTAATACACGTTTTCAATATTATTGCTGTGATGAAGAGGGTAAGCACTTCTTAATGCCTTATTTGATGCTTTGTAAGATTTCATCCTGAATTTGTATGTTGTTCCAAAATAGCTAAAATGTTAAAATGCACGGTTTTTTGGGGATTAAAAAAGATCTCTCAAGGGGGAGAGATGGGCAGTACCTGAAATCCATTTGCCCACATATTATGGGCTCCTCAAAGACACTCAGGGCTGGGTGCTGTGCTGTTTTTGGTTGGGCCAGAGTTAATTTTCTTCACAGTGGCTGGTGTGGAGCTGTGTGTTGGATTTGTGCTGAACACAGGGATGATAACAGAGATGGTTTTGCTATTACTGAGCAGAGCTTACACTCAGCAACCTGGTCCTGCTGTTGTTTATCATGGTAATTTCAAGCTCTGATCCACCTTCCTGTCAGTTTCTACTACAAAGCTCACAAAATGCCTGCTCAATTAAACACTAATGCACAATAATCTCATTTTCAATGTCTACCTGCTTCATGTCAAACACTGAGGATTTTGATTCCTGAGATTATTAGCAGCATGATGAAGCTGTGACAGTTTCAGGCTTGCCATTATCCTGAAGTACTACCAGGCACTGTGGCAAATGCGAGCAATTTGTCCAGCCAGAACAACTCCTGTCGTTGAAGTTGTTATTATAGATGCACATGCAAAAACACATCTGAAAGCTTACTACAACACAAGCTTAAATTATTGCCAAATACTAAGTCTCTTTCAAAGTGCAAGCTTAAGTCTTGCACTCTATTAATGCAGCTGTCCAAACAGAAGATTCCTGTAAGTTACATTATGTGTTTTCTTCTATCTTCGACCTCAATTTATTTATGCTGCAGTAAGATTGCTGCGGGTGCAACCGACTCTTGAGCACAACAGTAAGAGGCGGTAAAGGCCCATCAGCTCATTCATTCTGCTCTCTGATACCACACTGTTCTTCCCTGGAGCAAAGTGAAGCTCAAATTAAAGCCTTTCACCAGATCTACCAGAACACTGCTTGACCCTCCATCACGTCTCTGAGAAGAAAATTTTTCTGCCCTAAAGCATTTGCCTTCAATTAATTCAGCCCTTCGCAGACAACCTTCTTTCTCCTTGGGTTTTGCATTTTAACATGTACAAAGGGTTGCCTTCTCAGCTGGACACACTCTGTCCCTCTTCTCGTTCCATCCCGGGCTTCGTTGCCAAGTCGAAGCTTCCACTTTTCAGTTTTTCCAGGCTCTGAAACACTGCTATGTCCTCCCTCCCTCCCTTCCTCCCTTCCTTCAGCAGCCTCCTCTCTCCAGAACGCACATGAAGACGCGCTTAGAGAAGCCCTTCGTCTCACACAAGAAAACACCCCCGTTTCGCCTGTGACTCTCCCAGGAAGCGTGGGACACGGCAGCTCCCGGAGCCACCGCTCCCCATGGGACACTCACTCCCGAAACTCCCCGACCGCGGGCACCAAGCGCCATTTACAGACCAAAGCGGGCGCGCGGTGACGGCCGCCCGGGCAGGACGGGGTATTCGCGCTGATTGGTTGCGGCTCGGCGAGTAGGGCGGGGCCGGGAGTGACGACTTTGCTGATTGGCTTCAGGGCGCGGAGGGGCGGGGCGACTGCTCTGACTGGCTGCGGTGCTGCGAGCGCGGGGCAGGTCGGGTCTGGCAGCCGTTGGCGCGTGGTTTGAAGATGGAGGCAGCGGCCGGGGCCGCGATGGACGGCGGCAGCAGCTCCGTCAGCAGCTCCGTCAGCTCGGCCCCGCCGGCGGCGGTGGAGGCCGTGGCCGCGGAGTGGATGCTGGAGTTCGCCTGCTCCTGCCTGTGCCGCCACTTCGCGGAGCAGAGCCGGGCGGAGTTCCGGCGGTGGAGGGACGTCGCGCAGGGTGAGGGGCGGCGGTTCGGGGCGTTCCGCGGCGCTCGGGGCTCTCGCACAGCCGCTCCCGGGGCAGCGAGTCCGGCGGGGCCTGAGCGGCAGCTGCCTCCCGCGCGCCGAAGGGTGGGAGCGCTAAAGCGCTCGTAGCTCGCCGAGCAGCGTGGTCAGCAGTGTGGGGGGGTGCTCAGCTCTTTCGGGGCTTCAGGAGACCCCCGGGTATCAGGGAGCCTGTTGAGGCTGAGTGGTGTCCACCTGAGTGGTATCGGCAGCACTCGCACACGGGGGCAATGGAGCAGTGCTAGAAATATTTCAGGGAACTATAGACGGGCAGACAGAGATGAGATGAAGTCGGGTGATTGGATTTTGAATGGGAAAACATATATTTAAAATAAGAAATAAACTTCAGAGTGAGAGTAGTTGACAACTAGAAGTAAATGCCTCAGTTTCAGATAAATTTGATGGATTTATGATGCTTTCTTCTGTAAGAAGCAGTTTTCCTGAGGATACCAGGTTATAGCGTTGGGGGACATTTTGTCTCTGTGTGTATATGACTTGTTTAAATTTCTGCAAAGAACGGAATACAATGGCATGCAGAATGATTACTATGTAAGTTTATATGGTAAGAGGTAAGAAATCTAATGATAACTTAATAAAGTACTTTAAATGGGGGGCTGCTAGATTAAATTATTTATGTTGCTTCTCGATATTTGGCCTTGGGACTGCCAACTCGGCAGGAGAATTGTACTGAAGTTTCGTGAAGGTGGGAAGCAGAGACACTGTCAATGCAGAAGCAGATTGGAATTGTCTCCTGAGAAGAACTGGGAAGACGGAGGACTGGATTAGTATAAACAATTAATTAAATTGTACAGAGTGCAAGGTCATATGGAAATAAGAAGTAATAGCAAATTTTGAACTTGTTCCTACTCTGTTCAGCAACAGAGGAAAGAGTTTGGCACACTAAGATTATAAAGTCAGTATTGTAAAAGTCTTTGGGAAAAGCTAAGCACAGTCATAGGATTGCATTAGAAAAGCGGGTGTGTTTTATTCATAGAAACACAGAACTATTACTCTTGCACGTGTCAAAGGGAGACCCTACAGAAATAATGATTGGCTGTCAACAAGAAGGTCAATTCAAACTGAAGCCAGTGCAGAAAGGTAGGAAAGCAGTGGTTCCAGATGATATCCAGAGGCTCCTTTGAACCCCAACTATTCTGTGACTCACTTTTCATTTTGAATGCTTCTGTATTATGCTGTGCAGATGAATTACTAGATGAATTACTAGATGAATTACTAGATGAATTACTAGATGAATTACTAGATGAATTACTATATCCAGCACATTAGCATAAGAAATTCACAGTAACCCACACCATGGGAATACACTCATGATAGCTCCCATTTTAAAGTATGTAATAATCCTTGTGACCTTCCAGCCTTGCAAGGAGGATTTCCCTTGTAAATTTATGCTTCTGAGTCAGCTTTCCAAGTAGCTTTTACTGCTTTAATTCTGTAAGTTGCTCTAGCAACACGTGTTAGCAGTCTGCCTGTGGCTCATGGTTTGTGGCCATTCCATGGAAGTGTTCTTTGGAACAGACAGCTGTCCTTTGTAGTTACCTACTTAACAAAACAAAACCTAAATTTGATACTATGGTCTTTGAATTGGGTTAATATAAGCCTGTGATTAATTCTGCTGCTCATTCAGAAAAGGATATTTTCTTCTGGTCAAGCTCTTAAGTTGTTTTAGCATGGAAGAATACTAATTAAGTGTGCTTCATTGGTTTCTTAAGGAATTAGAAATTTAGTGAAATCTGATAACACAGTGTCTAGTACATGTCTAGCCACACTGTGGCAGTGCTGGAGCAAGTCTGACTTAACTTTTCTCTTCTTTTCCAGCTCTTATTAATGGCCTCTCCCAAATACCTCCACATCAGAAAAAAACAGTATATCTCTGTCAGCTTTTGATGAGAATTGCACAAGGAAAAAACCTTGGTAAATACTCAGATTCTTTTTTTCACTTGCTTTAAAATATTTGCATGAACTTGTACAGAGGTGTATTAGATATGCTTTCACATAGCCTTTACTGTGCATATCTATATATATTTTTATATGTAGATATATCTATATATAAGTAAATTGAATAAATTCCACTTTTTGGACTATCTTTATTCCATATGTGACTGAGCTGTCTGCAGGACTGGTGTTACTCTGTGCTGACTGACTTAGCTGCATGGAGTGTGAATGACTATATACTTCTTAAATTACCAGTCTTTTTTTGTCAGGGTAGTATCGACAGAAGAAATATACTGGAAAAGACTGAGTAGCTCTTAGTGAGCAATATTTGCAAGTTTAAAACTCAGGATATGTGTTCCTTTCTGCACATTTAACTCTAGAGGTTAAGTAGGACAGACAGGAGGAATATGGATGAAAAGGATGACTGCCCATGTTTCCTACAGAAGACTGTAAGGTTTTCAGCTGGCAGCAAGTCCTTGGGGGTCTTATTCACTACCATATCTTCTGTTTGGCTGCATTTGCACCTTGTTGGTTTAGCCAAGATGATTTTGTTTGAGTTTCTGGAAGACTTTTTTTTTTCACTGTTTGATAAAACTCATTGGAATTTAAAGACTTCAGAAGCAGTCTTGAAAGCATAAGCATAGAAGAAAAAAGTGTATTCTAGCCTAGCAATGCCACAAAGTCTTGTTTTATGCAATTAAATTTCCTGTGTTGCTTGTCAGGTATTATGTCACCTTGATTTAGTTTAGCTGGAGAATCAAATTCTTATATTTAAAATAGTTCATCATATACAAATTATGAAATCTTTGTGGTAATGCTCTAAATTATATTATAGTATATAGCACTTAAGAATATGACTTCATTGTGTGTTTTTATCTTATCAGTGTAGAGAATGACCTGTGTGGTAAGGAAGCTTGCATGCGTGTAGGAGGTATTACATCAGGTGTAGCTGCACAATGTACATGGAAAACTAATATATATCAGCTTTCCTATTTTCTTCTAGTTATTAAAATATTTGATCTGTGCTGATCGTACAGAGTAGGCTGTTTCAGATGTCAGCTATCTAAGAGCTAAATACTCTGGTTTTACACTATTAAAATAAACAATATGAAGTGTCATGTTACTTGATTGAGACAATAATTAGAGAAACACGTGGGGTTTTTTTAGTTATGTGTCTATATGCACATAATACTGTTTGCAGTTTCACTGTTTGACTTATTGTAGCGGGTATAAAATAATTTTTCTCTCTTCGGTGTTCTATAAATTGTTTGTCTTCTGTCTGAAAAGTACTTAATGAAAGGAATAATTTATTGAGAGAGATTCTGCTGATACCATTAGATGAAAGCATAAGTGAGGCTGTAGTTCAGTGAACATCTTGAACTAAGCTGGCAGTGCCATGGCAAAAAAGCACTGGTGCACCAGCCAGCTCCTCCTGCATCTGTTAGACTGGCACACTCACTTGTGCAGGTGGGCAGTGACCAGACTGGGAAACTGCTTGAGAATGTTGAAGGGATGATTATTTGGCTAGGCTAAGATTTCTGCCAGAGCCTATCACGGATACTTTGCTGGGAGTTTGCACAAACCTTGGTGTTGGCACAGCAGTACACTGGCATGGGAGGTTGCTTCTGCTTTTTCAGTGACACTCCTGTGTAGACCTGTTTGAATTTCCCTCTCGGTTTAAGCACTTCAAATACAACAAAAAGTTAAGACATGGAAATAGTGATAGACTCAGGGAAAAAAAAACCTACTTAGCATAGTGATTATATTACAAAATTAATAGCATCAATATCAAATGTTGTGATATCTGATCCTAAGTTAAATATATTATTAATGCCAGCCCAAATACCTAATGCTGAACTTAACACTATTGCAAGTGGCATTTTAAGAGAACAATAATTAGCTGACACATAATACCCCCTGAAAATGCAGCAGCAACATTATTAACAAGAGTAGGAAGAACCAGTCTCTTTCAGAAGACAGTTGCTTCAGGTTTCTTAAACGCCTCTAAAAATCGAGGACAAAAGATTTGAAATTGTATCATACATCTTACTTTATTGCATATAAATAATGTAATCCATTTAACTTTATCCTTTAATTTTTATATGTACTTTGATTTCTTCCCCCTCTAAGGATTAAAATTTGAAACTGATCAAAGAATTTCACCATTGGAATCTGCTCTGTCTTTCTGGACTTTGCTTGAAAGGGAAGAAATGAAACTGGAAAAGCTTCATGAAGATATTCGTCGTTTGATTCAAATTCAGGTCTGTATGACTTACTCATCATCCTTCAGGATGTTACCTACTCATTGGGAATGAGTAGCTGGAAAGCTGCCTGGCAGGAAAGGACCTGGAGGTGATGGTCAACGGCAGCTGAACATGAGCCAGCATGTACCCAGGTGGCCAAGAAGGCCCATGGAATCCTGGCCTGTATCAGCAATGGTGTGGCCAGCAGGACCAGGCAGTGGTCATTCCTCTGTGCTCAGCACTGGTGAGGCTGCACCTCAAGAACTGTGTTCAGTTCTGGCCCCCTCAGGACAAGAAAGATTTTGAGGTGCTGGAGTGAGTCCGGAGAAGGGCAATGGAGCTGGTGAAGGGTCTGGAGCACAAGCCCTACAAGGAGCAGCTGAGGGATTTGGGAGTGTTTAGTCTGGAGAAAGGGAAGCTCAGGGGGGACCTTATCGCTCTCTACAACTGCCTGAAAGGAGGTTGTAACCAGGTGGGGGTTGGTCTCTTCTCCCAGGCGACCAGTGACAAGACGAGAGGAAATGCCCTCAAGTTTTGCCAGGGGAGGTTTAGATTGGTATTAGAAAAAGCTTTTTTCCCACAAAGGGTTACACAACATTGGAACAGACTGCCCAGGGAAGTGGTAGAGATGCTATCCCTGGAAGTGTTTGAAAAAACATGTGAATATGGCACTTGAAGACATGGTTTAATGGTGAACATGGTGGTGGGTGCTAGGTTGATGGTTGAACTTAATAACCTTAAAGATCTTTTCCAACCTTAAAGATTTTATTATTCTATCCTGCTAAAACAGAGCCCCTTCTACAAAAATCTTGAGCTATTAGCAGACTGAACTGAATTTTCAGTTTCAGTACAGATTAAATAGATCTGTACAGGGGACCTTTTTCTATCTCACGTGGTTCCTGTTTGTACCAGTTCAATTGTTTCAAAAGCTGCCAATCTGAAAAAAATATATCAGTTGAAATAAATTTAAAAACTAGTTTCAGAACTAACTGTTAGAAGTAGATAAGTGTTGGTAACCCTTAAATGTGTAATCATCTGAATTTTGGGAGCCTTAGAAAACTGTAGAATTGTGACTTCTGTTTTTTCTGAATCTCAGGTGGAAAGTATTTCATCATATCTTGTAATTATATTTCTTGTAGATTGTAGCAGTCTATATGGAAAACAGATATTTCAAGGAAGCTGCTGAAGTGCTTGAAAGGCTGTTTATAGACTCTGAATCAGATAAGGTAGTAACTTATTTAACTTGCATTAAAAACTCTTGGTTTTCAGAGGAGTGGGTTTCCAAAGCTAGCAAAAATCCTACCTGCATAGCTTCAATCTCATTGTCTGTGCACTCACTTTCACACCTGTGGCACTTTAAAATAAAAAAGGAAATTTGTGGCTAGGAGATTGATAGAAATACTGGATGATTTGTGGGAGTAAAATGCTTCTAGCAGCAGTTTTTCTTCATCCCCTCTCCCACTTCATATGAGGAGTGAGATGGCACTACAAATTCTGGGAATTTGATAGTACTGTTCTCTCAGAGCAAAGACAGTGTAAACATGCTGGTAGAGACATCATAACTCCTAACAGCCAGTTTGCTGAGTTCTGTTGCAGTGGACTGTTTTTCACCTCTGAGGATTAGTGTTCTATGTAGCACAGCATCCCAGGGAAGGAAAACTCATTAGCTTCTGTAGTACACACTGAATGCTATTATGCCTCTGCCTGGAAAAGACAACATAGGTGAGTTAGGCCACCCCCTGGTTTGAAGTTGACTGGATCATTCAGAAAGTTGAAAGTTTGGGTGAATATCTCTTTAATATAATAGTGCATGTATCTGAATTTGCTGGGGTGGAGAAAAGAGCAATAGAAGGACTGTAGGCAAAAAGAAAAGAAGTTAAAATGCTGACTATATCTTCAACTGGTATATTAGGACACATGTTCTATGTAAGTAGTAGCCTGTGTATAACTTACTCTTTGGATATACTTTCATTCAGAGGATTTGGATGTTTGGAAAGTTTAGACTTTGGTAATAGTACTCAAATTCATAAATAAAAATGCAGCCTATACACAGAAGACAATTCTCCTTGCTATATTGGCTTCTGTAAAATTCAGTGATTGGTAGACAAAATGTGAATTTCTGATTATCAGTATTGATGTGTCCTTAATGCTGCTATACTAAGTAGTCCTTTTCCTGAACACTGTACAGCCCTTTCAATGGCAGTCTTTTTGAGGCAGTAAATGAGAAGAGAGAACCGAGTAACGGGTGGCTTTTTACTGGTGTTTTTCCTCCACTGACAACCCTGCTTTCAGTGTTATTCATAAAGGAAATGAAAATGTGGATCTCTAGTCAGTTACACTTTACCATTACTGAGCACAGAAGGTAAATGCCTAGTGTTATGTCTAATTGACTTTAGGAGCCTTTCAAACTGCAGCATGACGTTGTATAGGAATATTCAGGAAACTATATAATCATTTTTAGCTTTCTATATTTCCTATTTAGCATAGATACCAAGTTTACTGCAGGATTTATGTTGTATAAAGTTGTGCTTTTCTTAGCCTTTAAGGGTGAAGCTGGCAACCATAATTAAAACCAAGGATCCATATGTTCCTCTTCTCCAAAGCTTCAGTTACAGTCTTTTGATAAGTAAAATCAAGTCTTACATTGAACTTTTCATGAAAGAAAATGAAACTAACTTCTTAATACAGGTATGTTGAAAGTATTTTCAGAACTTTTGAAAAAAGTTACCTGACTCAATTAAATAGATTTATTCTTTCGAGGGAGTTGTTCAGGCAATATTCAGTTATTGTATTACATGAAAAGGAAACTTTACCTTCCTTTGGATTGTCTTACATTCAACCTTTTTGTTTTAATTAATATGTCTTGGAGAAAGTTAGTAGGAACCAGACTCCTCTAAAATATCTTCTCTGAATGTTTTTCCCACAACTGTTTTGATTAGAAAAATAGTTAGGAAAATAGCGTAATTAAAAGAAGATCTGTTTAAGAGAAGCAGCTCTGATATGGGACTCCTTAAAAAAGTAGCTTTATATTTAATGTTTATTTTATTTAAGCCTACATGACTTCTCATACTGAAAATAAAAAATCAAGACCTGTTAATTTGGCTAAAAGCTTTAGGAATGTCAGAGGAGTTAGGAGATAGAAAACTGTTATTGCTGTTTTCCTGTAAATACAAATGTTCCTTACAAACAGTCTTGCTCAAAAGTGATTTAAAATTGGCAAGAACAACATTCCTTCTTCAGTTCATCTTCAGGAGGATTGTAAAGAATTTCTCTTATGTTTACTTCATATAAAAGAATATTGAATTATTCAATTACAAAAGGACAGACGTCTAAAGGTAATAAGAAGCAAATTTTAAATAAACAATCCTGAAGTTCCTCTGTGTTTTTCATTTTCTTACCAGAGAAACTAGACAACTTATTAAATACATTCAAAGTATAATACAACGAATACTTTTTAATGGTTTCACTTGACTGTCAGTTTTCAAGTGTATTTTTCAAGGCTATTTCTTTGAGTCTAAAAGGAGGTGGAGGCTTGGAGGTGTCAGAGAACCAGAACTCCACACTAGCATGCCTAAGGCCCTCACTGCCTCACTCACCCCCACTGCCTGCACATTTGTCCTACTGTCTGCACCCACATTGCAAGTCTAACTTTGAGCAGAGTTATTCTGGCACGTGGAGGAGACAGCTTTGTGAATTCCCACTTCTGTACAGCACACAGTGGTTTCCCAGCAGTGTACCTTGCATTCTCTATAGAAGAACACTCTAGCTATAACTGTTAATCTCTCTTCTCGTTCTTCTGGTGCCAGATGTAGAATTGTAATCATAGAATAGTTTGGATTGGAAGGAGCCTTTAAAGGCAGTTTAGTCCAACCCCCTTGCAATAAGCAGGGACATCTTCAATTAGATCAGGTTGTTTAGAGCCCCATTCAACCTGGCCTTGAAAGTTTTCAGCGATCAGGTATCAACCACCTTGCTGGGCAGCCTGTTCCATGTTGTGCCACTCTCATCATAAAAAAAAATTCTTCCTTATATCTAGTCCAAATCTACCCTCTTTTAGTTTAAAACCATTAACCCTTGTCCTACCACTACTGGCCCTGCTAAGAAGTTTGTCCCGTCTTTATTCAGTGTAGTAGGCCCCTTTTAGGTACTCTATAAAGAGTAATGAATTACTACTTCTTTCTCTTGGCAATGGAGGAGAAATAATCTTAGTTTCTGGCTAAAAGTTTGAGCAGGATGTTAGAAATGTTTTTTGCCAGTGCAAAAAAGGTTATATTACAAGCCTAAGGTCTGCTTAGGGCTTTTGAAAGTGTTACGTGTGTGCTTTATCCTGCCATGTGCTACAGAAGTAGTTAAACTTGAGACCTGTCAGTTTTTGTTTCCAACCTAGTTATAAAAAACAGAGTTTGGAGTACTTTGATAGTATTTGCAGTCTTAGTTAAGCTCTGCAATTTACTTCACACGTTTGTAAGTTCAGTCATTATGCAAGTATTCATTGTATTTCTTTGTGTCCATATAAAAATCAATTGCATCTATGGCTAAAATTTCTCCAAGTTATTAGTTGATAGAGATCTTTATGGATTTCAACTTAACATGCTAAGGTTGTTTTGAAACTACTTAGTTTAATGCTATTACCTCTGAAATGTCTGTGAAGTAAGCACTGTTAGTCATAATAAAAAGTATACATATTAATCATAGTGCAAACTCCTATCTAAGTACTGCCTGGCTTTAATTTTAAGCTGTCAATTCCATTTCTCACAGGAAGCCACAAAACAGGTGGTGTCCAAAGGGTTGGGAGCAGCAGCGTGGCAAAACACGCCTGTGGAAGTCAATGAAAATGACAATAGTGATTTGGAAATAAAGCGAAGGTTTGTATTAATACTGCTAAGGGATGTGCTTGGACAGTAACATGAAACTTGTAGAACAAAGAGTAGGTAGAAGGAGGGATGTTAAATTCCAAACTGCTGTCCAATGGAAAATTAGCTACAAGCACATTCCCTATTTTTTTTTTTAAATTTGTGCTCTTCTGTGGCTGTTACTTTTGGTATTTACAGCAAATAGCTTGTCATAAAGTTTAATTATTTGTGATGTTGCACAATTTGCAGTTTAAACAGTTGTCAGTCTATAATAAAGCATAAAAAAGACTTCTCTTTTTTAACGCTTGATTGAACTCCTTTTAGTTCTAATTTCAGGCTACAGATAATCTCAAGAAGAAAAAGAATTAGGAAATGGAATCGGTCTGTTGCATTTTCCTTACAGCTGACCCCTTAATGATACTAGTGTGAAGGGAAATAGTTATGTTGCTTCATGATCCTGACAGTGCAAACCTTCAGAACAGTTACATGATTATTTTGGGAAATGCTAATATTCTAGGTTTATCACCACTTGTTTTTCAGGGAGAATAAGTTGCAGTGTTTAACTAGGATAGAGTCTGTATTTCTTCATTTTGTACTGGGCATCATTTAGTTAAGGAAATTGGCTGATGCAGACAGTACAGAGGAAGACAAGTTGTAAGATTTTTTTAATCCTTTTTTTTTTTTTTAGAAGGGCAACTCCTGATACAATTACATCTGAGAGATACGATGAAAGACTCGTTCAAAAAACTTACGAAAATAATTCCTAATGAAAAAGTAGATGTGCAAAATGCCTCCTATCTTCAAATTAAATGTGTAATGTCTTGGAAACAGGCTACCCAAGGAAGTGGTCACAGCACCAAACCTGACAAGAGTTCAAGAAGCATTTGCACAATGGTCTCAGGCCCATGGCTTGACTCCTGGGAATGTCTGTGCAGGGCTAAAAGCTGAACTCAGTGATCCTTGTGGATCCCTTCCAGCTCAGCAGATTCTGTGATTCTGTATTTCTCCTCCAGGTATAGGGAGGCAGACTTAAGAGAGTGAATGCATTGATGCAGTTAGTGATTGTATGCCACTGCTTCTGTAGAGAAGTCTTTCATTTAAATATTGTTGAATCATATAAATGGCAAGTTGCTGCCTAGGAAATAGGTTTTTTGTCCTTTTTTTTAAGATTGGTGAAAGAGGAACAGTGTATCACAAGTCAGTCATCTGGAGACATGAAAAAACCCATACTAAGGTAAAAAATGTTGTTGTTGCTCTTGGTCATAGACTTTTCATCAAGTTCTTAGTATTTTTACTTCAGATCTGTGTTCTTTGCAGGAGACATTTGGGACAGGAACCCAAAGAGAGCAGAGTTCTTCAGAGTGAGTATTACTTCCAAAATAGTCATGTTGAACACTTATTTCTAACTGCTATCCAACGTGGATTAATGCAAAAATGGTTGTGGTGGATAAAACCATTCCAAATTGTATGTGGTTTCAAATGCAGGTTTGGTGGTTGCCATATTTAGGAAGCTGTGAAGTGGCTTAAGGTTCTCTAGCAATTAATTTTGCGAAATTGTTCACTATTTTCTGGTTTGCTTGATTGGTTTATGGGACTTATGATATTCTGTGCAAAAGAAAGTTGCTGGAGGAGTACTGAAATTCATTTCTTCCTGAATTCTGTGCTAGATAACTCAATTTGAAAGCAAGTAAAGAAGTTAGCTGATTGGAAAAACAAACTGTTCTGTAAAGTGCACAAAGTTAGGATGTTTGTGCGTTTTCCTAGTATTACTTCTTAAAAACCTAACAAGACAGATAATACAATACTTATAAGTAAGTTCTTAAGACAATTAGCACCCTCTAACCCCAGAGAGATGATGATATAGTTCCTGCATGTGGCGATGTTGTACATGGAAGGACAACCTTTTAAGATGCCTTGAATGCTTGCCACAGTTAAAATCTGATACGTGTACTTGGAAATGAAGGAATTTGTGTACGAAGAATCATAGCTCTGATTGGTTGTTACTTCCCATTCTGTCTATGTAAAATGAGAGTAGTGCATATAGTAAAAATGTTTTTACCAAAATGAAATGTTTTATTATTATGTACCAGTTTTTACCTAAGTGTTTAAAATATAATTCTTCTGTGAGCTCTATTGTATAGAAAATACAGTGGGTTTTTTGAATAGCCTATTTTTTTAAGCCCTTGGACTATGGCAAGATTCGTGTGTATTCATATATAAAAGTATATTTGTATGTAAACAGACACTGAAATTTTCCCAGTTGGTCAAAGTGTACGTTCTTGTCACGTGTAAACGGTAGAATGCAAAACTGCTGCCTTGATGTTGACTCCTCATTGTTCTGGATGTATATTAATTGTCTTCTAGGTCTTAACAACATGCAAAAGGTGGAAGAAAATGGAGTTTCTTCGGCTTGTAGCCGAAGAAGACAGGTTTGTACCTATTCTCTCTTCTAAATGGAAGTAAAATGAATCTGCATTGGACAGAATTTTTTTCTCAGCTTTATTTAATCTAACTTTTAAATGTAGTGCTTGGATTTAAGATTCTGTAGATATCTCAAGTGCTACAGTTCCTGAATTTGTTGCAGTCCTTTTCTTTTAAAGACAGGAACTAAAACATATTTTTGCTGTCTCAAATATTGTTGCTAATGCTTCCAAGCCTTTTATTTGTTGAAATACACTGTTACCAAAGCTTAGTTTGAAATAAAAAATTCTTTCCACGGTTTGGATTAAAGAATTCAGGATGTCATTTGCCTGTGAGATTTTTGGGCAAATATCAGAGGCAACTTGTTTTCCAGCTTAGAAGGTTAAAGATTTAGCAATTTTATAATTCAATACTTTGTTTATGTGCTGTAAAAACATACTTACTTGAGAAGCTACGCTGGTTTTTATAAACCAAATGGCAGGGTCTTCTTATAATGCTACATTTCAAATGGTGTTTTGTGTTCTCTTCATGGGTAAGCCTACTTCCTTGAATTACTTTAAAATAACCCTGCTGTGTTCACTAATGCTAGAATTCCCTATTGGTGGGAAGTACAGAGGTGTATGCCTTAATAGAATGCAATTTGAAGTTGATTTGATGTTGGGGTCTTACAAGCTAATTTTTGTTTATAGCCAATTTTCCTTCATAAATGTTCAGCATTTTATCATGATAATTGAAGAAATTAACATTAAATAAATGTATGGTCATTTTTGGATTCCCCTTCATAATATTTCTTAGGAAGCAATGTGGAGTCTTTCCGTTTAGATAATAGTGCAAGTTATCACTGTACATCCATTTTGATGTGAGCTGTTTCATTTTTCTGGTGTTCATTTTGATATTTCATTTTCTATATAACAGGGAAGACCAAATCTGCTTCTGGTTTGGTTTGGTTTTTTTTCTAGAGGAGAATTGTACTTACTCCTATTTCTTTAAGCATTTTTCCAGTAGTTGAAGTACTGGTTAAATCTTCAGTTACATGCTGTCCTCAAATTGGTTGAGGTACTAATGAGACCTCATTTATCCTTGAAGTTCAAGCCCCTATAAACAGTTTTTCACTTTCTTACAAATCTCAGTAATAGTTAAATCACTGACAACCTCTTTAAACCAGATACAACCAGTGCCCTAAAAAAAAACCAAACCAGCAGCACTTACTGGATTTGCTTTTTGCCTTTAAAGACATAATTACTTTATTCCAGCATATACTTGGATAGGTACCTTGTTAGCCAGTTGCTGGTAAGCATGAACACTTCCATCAAGCTTGTCTTCAACATCAAGAATTAAACTATTTGGACCATAATGACACAGAGCTAATGAAAGCTTTGTATTCACATATTTTTATGCTGAGCTAGTCTGTTATGGGGTCACCTACAAGCGCTGTGTCTAGGTCTAGGGCTTACACACACATCTTGTTAGAAAAAAATAGAAGTTGTTTGCTTAATTATGTTGTTACAGTTCAACCTTAATTGAAATATAAAGACTAAATTTGTAGAGAACTGCATCTGACAGTGGCACTGAAAATTTTAAAAGAACTTAAATGAAACCTAAGATTCAGAAGTGTGTTTCTTTCAACACTTAGAAAAGTTGTAGGCATTTGCTCTGTCTGTAATATTTATGCCTTACTCCCTGCCACTGAAACCTCATAAATGCTTTATAGAAAGCAATGATAATTGGCCTTTTAAACAATAAATCTGCTCCTCTGCTTAATCATCTGGGTTATAAAATTGTCCACATGCATGAAAGAATGCAATGAATGTCAGAGCTGTTGACTTCTATAACTTCCTTTTCCATGTAGTCCCTCATTCAATGTTGGCATTGTTTGCTCTTGTTTTGTACATGGCATTTCATTGCAATGGTTCAGTGCCCATTTTCAGCCTTTCATTGCAGTGTTTTCAGTTAGCTGCATAGAACAATCTGCAGTGCTATTGAAAGGACACGTACTTTATTTTCCTTTATTTTCTCATTCCTAAATTAGGGAATGCAAGTGTCACAGACTTTAGGGAACTGTTTGTACTCAATTTTATATCCAGTAAGTAGATGGTAAGTCCTTTGAGTTGTCTAAAATCTGGATGACAACTTATTTAAATTAAACAATGTGTCTGAAAATCTGGGTGGTAAGAATTTAGTCAGACTTGTATGGAAAAAAACCAATATATTTAAAGCTGAAGGAGAAAACTCTAGAGTGGAGTCCCACAATGCATAAAGGAAGACAGGTTACTGGAGCAGAACTGACTCTAAGGAATAACAAGATCTTTAGATACGTGAGGGAATGTCTCCACATTCTGCCTGGCAAACTCAAGTTTGCTCTGCTGGTGTTCTGAGCTGGCCAGATGTCACGTTGCTGTGGACCAGGCACTGTGCTGATGTGAGCTCAAGCGTAGTGCTGTGTTATGGCCAGGCTTTCAACCAGTCTTCTAACAGTGCAAAGCTGGAGTCTAGGTAAATTCTGTCCCAGAGGGGACAGACAGCTTGTCAGCGAGTGGGGTAGGGGGCAAGTTACTGCTCTGTGCAGTTCCTCAGTGAAAAGAAAATGAGTCAGGCCCTGATTTACCTGTAAAGCAGGCCCCTCATTTATATGGTAAATGGAAGAAATTTAGTTTTTAAAAAAGCTCAATATAAGCAATTAAAAATCAAAACA
Organism: Edolisoma coerulescens; assembly: GCA_013397115.1. Classification (NCBI taxonomy): domain Eukaryota; kingdom Metazoa; phylum Chordata; class Aves; order Passeriformes; family Campephagidae; genus Edolisoma; species Edolisoma coerulescens. The sequence goes on from VWZW01005609.1 coordinate 63,831, forward strand.
AGCTAAAAACAACCCTTTTAACAGCAAATATAATTAATCATTGCAAGTAACAAGGGTTGTGATTGTCTCTGTTGATGGAAGTATTTGAATTATCTGGTACTGTAGGTCAAGCATAACTCTGTTACTTGAATAAAGATTTTATTTAGGAAAGTTTTCTGGCATGCTCTGAAATGAGATGAACTACATGATTCCAATGGAATCTCTGGCCTTTTAATAATAGTAAAAAAAAAAAAGCTATTCACTGCTAATGTTGCAAAAGATCTGTGGAACAGGAAGAATTGGAAAAAGGAAGCATTTTTGATAAAGGTTAGACTACTTTAGAGAAGTTTTAGGTTCCTAACTGTTTAGAAATACAGTTGAACTACTATTATTTGTAATCTTCCACTGCTTAGTGAGGTTTGTCAGTGATCAGAGTTTACTGAAGAGGCCCTGATATTTGCATTAAGCTGGAATAAATCCAGCTTTGAGATGTGAAGTTTGGTCTTTACACACCTCAGCTTGCACTTTGTGTACATGCCACATTTTCCCTTTTTGGAAAATAACTAGGATACAGTTTTGATCTGATATAGTTTTGAGCCTGAATATTATATAAGCTCCTTCCCCCTCAGAGACACCCCCTTTCATGTCTAAGTGCTGCTGCAACTTCTAGAAGTTTAAATTCAATAGGAGGGTGGAATCACGCAGAATAGCACTCAAAATTGTCACCTGGCCCATTCCCAGAGACTGAATTGATGTTGCTTACAAGAGCAACAAGATCCCAGAAGGATTCCATGTCATTAAGAAATAAATTTATTTTTTCTTCCTATTTCCACGGATGTGGCATTTAACACATGGACTTCTTGTGCCACTAACAGTCATACTTGGCTGGGTGTCCCTGCTCATCCTCCCTTGTGCACAAGCAGGAGGATATACATTTGTGTAATGACAGCAGCTGTAAGATTTACATTTCAACTGGATATGTTATTTTCAGAGTTAAGTGATGTTTATTCCCCTGTAATTCACATTTCCTTGCACTTATCATATCTGCTAGTTGGCTTTGAGGCTATTCCTTTGCACCTGCATGTCCCTTTCTGCTCAGTTCTTCACAATTTTGAAGGTTTCAGTTGTAAAGGTGAGCCATAACATGATTCTCTAATGCTCTCTTCTGCTTTATAGCCAACGCTATTTATCCATTTGGTAGTTGGAAGTGATCTGTTACTTATTAGGAGGAGGTTTTATACATACTCTGGGAAACCAACCTTTCTTTTATTCCACCAGACTATAAATTTTAGGCCTTCAGATTCAGCCATTTACAGTTCTTATGGCTCTTGTAATGTTCTATAAACATTTTTTACTTCTGATCCAGTTATTCCAATTAACCCAAGGCTTTACTAACACAGGTCCCCTTTGGGAGCCCCCATAAAGCTCTACAGGTTCAGTTACAAATTTATCATTGATCTCTCATTTCAAGATATGGTGCTCAAAAAAAACCCCCTCTGACATCTGTACTCTGTAATAACTAGACAGCTGTTTGGAAACTTACTTTTATATTTGCTATAAGCTTAGCTCTTAATTAATACCTTTCTCTGTTCATATATCCAGTACTTTTCTCTGTTCTTGCCCTAGCGATGGACTCACCTAGAAGACTTGGAGCTGAAATCAGGAGTGAAGAAGTTTGGAGCGGGTAACTGGGCTAAAATTTTGGTCCATGGTAACTTCAACAACCGAACAAGTGTCATGTTGAAAGACCGCTGGAGAACATTGAGCAGGATTGAACACGGCTGATTTGGACTTCTTGACCTTTCCCTACATAAGGGCCTACTCTAGCTTTTCAGAATAACATCTTATTTTAGTCTCTGCATGGACAGCAGTGTTGCTGTCCTAAAACATGAAACAGCATAGTAATAGGTATAAAACATTCATGTAATCTCACTTGCTCTGGTAATGATGACTTAAATGTAAATGGCCTTTCAGCTACATGCAATAATAGATGACCTAGATTCTGAAATGGGACAATGTTTGCAGTGATTTAAGAAAGGTCTATTATGCAAATAGGGGTATTAGATCTGACTGGCAACATCTTTAGCTTGACAGAGGCCAATACAAAGTCAAGTGTTCTGTATTTTTAAAGACCTGTATCTTTTTTTAGGTTCACCTTTTCATAATTTTACTTCCTGCTATATAACCCATTCTAATTTGTTTTGCTTCATAGTTTGTTGGGGGTTTTTTCTGCTGTTAAAAATGTGTAAATTCATATAATGTTGTAAGTAACAAAGTTACTGGTTGGTTTGTTTGGGGTTTTTTTCACATGGAAAGGAACAGGATTATACCAGCACTCAGCATTTGTTGGTTGTCTTGTGCCACCTACCTTGTTGTGACAAGTGACTTCTTCCAGACTAGCAGGAAAGGGAAAGCTCAAAAACAAATGGCTGAAGTGGGGCTCAGTAACGAGCCTACACTGTCACTGATAGCACAGCTCATGGGACACATCTCATCTGTGCTCTCCACTGTCCCTGTCTGCAGTGACAGCAAGCAAAGATACACTTTGATTTGGGTCACTATCAAGGTATCTGCTGGCCACTGCAACTGTCCTGCTCATGGGAGACTGGAACAGATGGATGTTGGTACTGTCCTGTCTCTCTGGATTCAGATAATTTGGAAGAGATTTCCACAATCTCAGAAAACTCATGCCTTCCACTGTCATACTGGTGTGAATCTAGTGACTTGAGCTAACGTAATACAGCATTCTTTTAAAAATTAAATCCCTTGAATTCAGATGTTTTTTCTTAGCTAAGGTTTTTATTTTCCAAGAACCTTAGAAGAAAAAGCACCTGTCTGAATTGGTCATAATAAAGCAAAGCTCTCCAAGATAATTTTCCCCATTACAAAGGAAAACATATACTCTTGAAGGCTGCAATGTTTAGGAAGTATTAAGATAATTTCACTGCTTTCTGTTTTGGAGGCCTGCTTTCATTAAGATAAAATGGAAAAATACAGTTCAAAGGTTTGTTTCAAAACACACTCTTATTGTGGACAGGACCTCAACCAGATCACCTTCCTCATTCTTGCCAAGAGGATGCTATGGTTTCTTCAGCACCTGGTAGAAATGCTGGCAAGCAGGAGTCTTTATGTTGCATGGAGATGCTGCATGTCTTAACAGGGAATTTTCTCAACCTGCATCGCAGTCTTGCCAGTGCTCAGGTGTTGCAGGTTTCTATGTTAATCATTATAGGTGAGCATTTTTAATTAGTAATTTTTTTTCTCTTAGCCAAGGCCTTAGTCACAAAGTCTTGTTTAAATTCATCTGCCAGGAAAGTCACACTGTGAATTAGTGACATGAAGTTCTGAGGAGACCAATTCCTTAACAATGCTGACTAGGTATATGTCTTCATGAAGGTGGCTGAATGTGAAAACTGCAGTGTAGAGGAAGAATACTTATGCAGTTACAGTGTAAAAAATTGGCTAGATGGTACTGGAGAGGAACAAAGGACCTAAACCGAAATCAGTTTTAGCTCTCAAAAATTTCATTTTTATTCACCCTTGCTATTAAATGTTGACAGTAACTATTCTCAAACTTGAGAATGTTTGGCTGGCTCACTACTGAGCAGGAGCAGTGCCTGTAGACAGGGCTGTGGCCAGTAAAGATGGAGAACTTCAGGAAAAGCAACTACTACGGTTAGAAACATTAGTTCTTTAATTACAAAAGGCAAACATGGAAACATGCTTCTAGTGTTCTAATACAGAGATCAGTCTTAGCATTTTGTATTAGGGCAGAGAGAGTTTCCTGAAATGCTTCTGCCAAAGTTATGACTCGTTTAAAATTGTTAAGGCTCCAGAAAATGCAGTAGAAAGATGTAGGTTTCTTGGCGTTGGTGTTAATTCTTTTTGTTGCCATTTTAAAGGACTTTTAAAATTTTATGTAAAAATAAAACTATGCACCAGGGGACAGGAACAGTGTTCCCGTTGTCGGATCTTCTTCCAGGTTCCTTGGCACTGAGAGTTGCCAATTGCTTCCCAGTGTAAGACTTTATCTCTGAAATGTGACAATAAATGAAAAATTAGAAGATTAAAAGCTGTGTATTCCACGTTACTGGATTGTGTTGTATAAAATGTCAGAAGATTGGATTTGTTTAATCATATAAGACTTTAATTAGCTCATCTAGCTCTTAAAATTTTCTGGAGCAGACATTAAATTCCTAAGTATAGTATCCAGGATGGTGGGTTGAGTAGCTGGTTGGACAGGTATTAAGTAGTATCCACATTAATAAATGTATGGACCAAATAAAAATCAGTTCTGAATAATAAATGTCTACTTTTCTAAAAACCAGGTATATAGGTTTAAGGGGAGTACCAGTCCACCACTGTTAAACCTGCAATCAGATTTGGACTATGGCAGGAAATACCCTTTTTAAGGAAAAGAGCCCAAAGCTGTAAGAAGTCCTCTTCCACTACAGAAGTTCCATCATCTCTTCACAATAGTGAATAAACCAAAGCATTGAACTCTTATATTGAAATTATTTCGCATTTTATCTAGGTTTTAAAACCGATTTCTGTGAGAACTGAAAGGGTAAAAGCTGAGCTCTGCAAATGATATGAGCTGTTCCATGTTTTAGGTATAATAAAATGCAGCTTTTAGTGAGATCTTGAGAAGTTTAAACTCCTGTTACAGGGTTTTGCTACAGAAGAGGCAGCTGCAAAGGGCTCTGTTTACCCGTGTGCATCATGGCCATCTCCGGAGCAGCGCTGCGTGTCCGCGTTCATGGCCGGGGGCTGGCAGGCCACGCACACGGTGTGTCCCTCGCGCAGGTACTGCATCCAGCGCGCGTACGGCCGCCTCTCCAGAGCACAGTGCTGGGAGAGGGATTCTGTCCTGAACTCCACGCAGTACCTGCGCAGAAGGAAAAGTACCAAATTATGAGAGATAAAGCATGAGCTGAGTAGACACTTTGAATGGACTTACATATCACAAGGGTGGTGTTTGTGAAGTGCAAGTTAGACATCACCATTGCTAATAAAGCTCTTTCTGACCCTAACCTAATCAGTGGATCCTTAAAAACATTATGTAAACTATTTCTCATTCTTATGCCCCAGGCCAGTGCTTTATGTATAATCTCACTTTCTGGTAGTGTTCTGGATTCCTAAATTATTTTGAAAAATATCACGGTGACCCATATATTTTCTTCCATGCTGCTGAAAGAAAATGGAAAAGAGACTTATGAATATTGTTGAGTTTTATTATTCTAGGGAAAATAGCACAGGATAAAGCATTATGAGCGTTACAGACCCAGTAATAGCCTAATTTAAACTTCATAACCATCTCTACTGGTAACTAAACAAAAGTTTTTACTGCTTGTGTCAAATAGTTTAAAAAAAAAAAGGTCTCTTGAGACCAATCACATGCAGCCTACTTTGTTCAGAGACCTACATCTAATTTCTCAGACTTACACCTAACATACATTCAGCTTTGTTTTAGAATTGCTTACTGTTGGCTTTCAACAGCTGCTATCATCAGACTTGTCATGATCCAAATGTCTAACTCAGGACAATTAGCAAGTAATAGAAAACGACATCTAGAACATGCAAATAAACTGCAGGAGAGAAAACCAGTACAAGCTATAGCTTATTGTTTAATTATTGCAAATTTAATGACATTTTTCTCTCTAGCCAGCTGTTTTCTATTGAAGAAGATGACCCACATACATACGATATACAGATTACCCTGCTGCTTCTTTGTCTGAAGGCCAGAGAGAAGATGCTGCTCGTCTTTTTCTTTCTTTACCATATTCAGAGGTAGTTATGAAAGCAGGAACTGAAGAAGAAAACAGTTATGGTAAAACAGCAAGGCACAGCTGAGTCATATTTCAGTTACTGTAACAGTGGGGGAATGAATCAGGAGCTTGTGCATGGTGATGCTGGCTCACTTTATTGAAAAAGTGATAAAATGTTGGCAACACTGGACCTCAGCCCCATTCCCTACAGCTAAGCTCTCTCTTTATTCAGAAGAAAAATATAAAAAATACATGCAGTCTAGTCTGTGAGGAAATAGGAAATCTGTTTCCTGTTTCATACTGAACTTCTCTTCTAACTTTGCATAGAGATAATCTGATACTTATATCCAACTGAAGGAATGCATGCAGCTTAGTTGTTTGCTTAACAGAAATTAGGAAAAGACAGAGTAGGAAAACAAATTACTGAATAAAAAGCAGTATCACAGTAGAAAGTAAAGTTTTAAATTGTGTTTTTAACCAGTTAATTGCAGATAGATGCTTTTTTTTTTTCCAGTTCATTGACATCAGTAAAATTTTTGATGGCTGTGATGGACACAATGTATAGCAGAGAGATCAAAGAGAGAATACCATGTTCATGGCCGCAGTCCTCCCCCTGGTAAGTCAGGTATTCCAGGCAGCCAGCCTTCTCCTCCAGAGCTGGACACGGTTCCCCACCGTTTTTAGGTTCCTGTTGTACATAGCGCCTACGTATCCGCAGCCCAGGACGACATTGTTCTGCACAGCCACTCCAATGACTCCACTCCCCCACAACACAGGGAATAGCTGCAAAGCAGTATTAAAACATTATTAGCAGTCAAGACATCTGTTTTATCCTAATTGCTCTCAAAAGCTTGAGGTAATAAGATTACATTAAGGGGGTTTTTGTTTGGATTGGGTTTTTTTCCTTTCTCTTTTCTAACTTTATTTATATGGGTTTAAACACTCTTCCAGGAGTTTGCATACTCAAATTGAAAATTCAAACCTGCCTGCAATGGTTGGCTCCCTATTCCATCCCTTGTGCACAAAGAAACAGCCCCTCATCAAAACCTTCCTCTACAGCTGTGGGGTTCTTCTGTACCCTCTTCTGAAGCATCAAGCATCAGCCTCAAAGGAGACCAGCTCATGGATTATCTACACCAGACTGGTCTGACCTTTCTTAGCAGTTCCTACACCACCAGATTTTGTTTGTAAAGGCTGGAACAGTAGGTAGCAGCACGCCTGATTCCCCTCAGATCAACTTCTAACTCCTTCTTCCTCAACACTGAAATATATCCCCTGCCACAGCTTTGTTTCCCTGTTTTAACACAGGTCCTGCTCATTTCTAACTATAGAACAGTCCACTGGATATTGGAATTTCAGTTCTCATGGATCACAGACTTTGTCTGAACTTAATCAAAAATGCTGGGGAAAGTACCATTATTTTTAAAGTAAACTTTGAATCATAAGAAAGTGCATTTCCCTCAGGCAGAGGAAGAAAAGGTTTTGCAGCGTCATTCCTAGAATACAAAAACAGGTGATAGATACATTATTCCTGAGTGAGAAGCTACATAACACAGAAGTCTTCACTTTATTTGTCCATTAAAACAATATGCAACTGTAAAAAACACACAGCCATTTCACATCTCCATGAAACTGCTTTCCTCAGCCTCATCTCCAGGAACACCAAGTCCCTGGTTTTGAAAACTGTATGGCCTAACAATTTTCCCTTTAGCAGGTAGAGTGAATGCTACAGCTTTTCAAAACTGTACTGCAGGCTGAGCCCTGAGGGGCTGGAGGAGGATGATCTCTGGGTGCTCACTGATGGAACAAACACAACCCCTCCACCTGGGAACTTCAAATCTGCACAGCCTTGGCAGGCAGAGCAGTGAAAGAGCAGATAAGAAAAATGTCTCACACATGGGCATCCATCAAGTGGAAGAATTCTCTGAGGATAAGCAATCATTTCCCTACACGAGTCATCCTCAACCTGCGGCCTACAAGGACATTTAATCTGACAGATTGTCCATTCCCAGTAGCCTCTTTTCCTGGAGGCCACCTGGTAGGTGCTCCAAGTTAGAGAATGGTACAAAATACACATTATCATCAATGGCTGGGCTATCTTTAATTGGTTCTGGATTGGTTTGGGTCATGCTTTTCATTATCTAGTTAAATAAAACTTTTTCCTTTCCCATGTGTTCTATTTTTCATTAGCTTGTAATGGAACATATCACATGCTTTTGATTTTTTTTCCATATTTCCGGATTACAATTTACATCCCCAAGAACCTTTACAGCTTAACCACTAGTTACATACTTGTATCAGTGTTGCAGGAAAGTGATGGGACCAAACTAGTCTTTCAGGAAAATATTTTATGCCAGTATAAGACATTAGGAAGAAAGAGTAGAATGTGATTACCTCCTTGGGGTTTGTGATTCATAAAACATAGAAACTGCAGTGTTTGCTCTGTCACTACATCTCTAATTTTTTGGACCACTACCAAGACCATAAAGCAGATGAAACCTCTGAAAGAGGCTATTTGGCAGATGTCCTTACCACTCTACTAAAATTCCCTTCCTCTGTTTTCACTGTGCACCAGCTGTTCCGACCAAACTCGCCCACTTTTGAGTGTCCTGACAGCACCAGGTGTATTGTGGCTGATGATGCTGCACCCCATGCCCTAAGGAATCCCACTGAAACAACCACAGAGCTGCCCTGGGTATTGGGCCACCAGTTTCCATTCTGCTCAACAACTAGCATTCTCTGGTGTTTTCCTCTACTTACTAATAAACACCTTCCCAGACAGCTCCTGGGTATGATTTGTAGAACAGCGCTGGAAAATAGCAGAAAAACTCCCTTTGCCACATGCAGACACCTGACACTGCACCACCAGGCACTGTCCTCAGACACATCCAGGTACCCCACGGTACATGACACAACCTCTGTGGCTGTGAAGGCACCACACTGACATGTTGTAGTATAGCCCTCAGACTGTTTGCTCCAAGAACTGTGAACTAGAAAAGAAAAACAGTGATACTAAAAGTGTCTTAGACCCCACCATGGGATAGCCAGGACAAGTGTTAAATGCAGTATGGACCTCACAGTCTTTGCCACCTGGCTGTAGGGTCCAAAAACAGTCCTTGACCCCACTTTATTTAATGGTACAAGCACAGACTTCAATACCTGATCACACATCTTAGTTCTACCCTAGTACCCAAAGGACAGTAAGTGTCTATCTAGCCTGTTTCCTATCTATTGACTCTCTCTCAAGCTGGCTGTATGAACGGTCTGCATCAGTAAGAATTTCCACAGAACTTTAATCCCATATCAGCACCTTGATATGCAGATAACATCACGTCTAACATCACATTTTCCATGAAGAAAACTCCCAAAGGGACTGAGTAACTGCATAACAAATGAAGCAATGACTTCATGTGTCACTGGAATTAAACCAAGCTGACAGTTAAATATTGGTCATCAGCAGCAATGCATGGTAATTTTATGGTCATCAAGATGTAGAACAAGAAGGATGAATTGCCCTAGTCATGCGGAAAAATAAGAATATTGGGTTGCTAGAATGGAATTTAGGCAGTGGGATAATAACGTCGCTCTTGCAGTCAGTACCCAACAAGGGTATTAAGGGACAGTAGATCAATTTTGTGCCTTGTTGGAAAGATGTCAAATTCCCCAGCATGACAGAGAACGGGTCCCAGAGCTGACATAAAAGGAATGGTGCCATCTCTTGAAACACTAAAAGAAGTATCAGGGACCCATAGCTACATCTTTATGGATCCCTCTCTGTGCTGCTATTTGTTCAGCTTAGTTAACACAATGATGTTAAATAATGATTCACTGAAACAATGAGGAGGATGCAAGTCAAAGGAAACTGAAGGACGGGATTTGTTCTCAGGTACCTACCAAAATGCGGAAGCTAATGAAACACTTGGAATTTCAAAAATACACAGAAAAATTACATTGCTATCTTATGAAAGCTTGAGTAGTCAGAACTTTGTTTTTTCCTTCCATTTGCAGCACTATGAAACACAGATCCTTGTTTCTGAGTCAAACTCTATTTAATTTTTTCCCATCTCTGGAAAAAGAAAAACAGAGGATTATCGTATGTTCATTGTACAACATATATTGTAATGTATAAGGATCTCTGGATTTTCTCAGAGTAACCACTTTGCTTCAAATGGCGAGCTGATTCCTTTCTCAGGCTTTCTCATTGGACAGTAGTTCCTATTTAAAATGTTCTCTATGTACAAAAACAGTCTTTCTTCAAAAATAGTCCTCATTTATTCAAAAATATTCTTCAGTGTTAGAACGATAAGGAAATTTATTTAAAAACTCTTGAACTTGGGTTCAGCAGTCCATGGACTTCTGCTGAGCCATCTATTTATAAAGCACCAGACCTACAATGATTTTTAGGCATGACGGAATTTAACCCTGCCACTGGCAGCTTTAGGATGCTGATTCTTTCAGTGGTTTCTTTTATTTTGGAGCATTGTTTTTGTATTATTCCTAAAGCATATCTTGGTTACTTTAACTTGAGGCACTTTACACTTTCCCCAAAGGATGAAACGTCATTTCTGCAGGTGCTGAAATCAGGTTGACCTGTTTGTGAACAGGTTGACAAACAAGCTGTAGCATGAGAACCATGGATCACCTTTCTTCCCATTTCTATTTTAAAGTTTTGAACTCTACATTCAAAACAATGAACTAGACCAGTTAACACCCCTGGTGTCATTAAACACCTAGACAGATTTTAGCAAGACTCAATGGGGAGACCTCAACATCCACTAGGAACAAAAAAGACTTTAAAATTTTCAGCCATACTTGTGTGAATTGATACAAACTTCCACTGGAACTATTTAGAATTTCTGTTTATACAGAATACAACTTAATGACTGCTTGCCACAGAGAGTATATATGATCATTTGCCTTTAAAAGAATGACTTCTTGTAAATTTAGCTTTTAAATGTGTGAGTTCTAGGACCACCTTGCCAAGGTGCCAAAATTCTGCCCTCCCACGCCACACCCACCAATGCAAAATGTGGTGTTCCCTCTGTGTTTGCATTGGTGCTCGCACAACTGGGCAGCGAGGCAGTGCAGGGAGTCAAACCAGGCAGAAACAGGCCATAGAGAAAACAGAAACAGTTCCCTGTGTTTAGCTCCCTGAACTGGGCCACCAAAGACTGGCAAATTCCAGCTCTGGTGCAGGAGAGGCAGCGAGACAGGGAGGCTCCACTGAGACTCCACCTTCCTGACTGGATCTAGGGCACCCACTGCCCACACAGGGTACAAGCGTGGTGTGCTTGTTCAAACACATAATGCCTTTCGAGGCAATCACCACTGAACCTGAGAGAAAAAATAGCATCTTGATAACAGCAGGGTTAATTATCAGGTGCCAGAAGTCACACCAGAAGTCATGGTAAAGAAAGGGTTTGAACTAGAACTTTTCAAGTACAATCTTGAGCTTCTTTTTGAAGGATTAAGCTCTGTTTTAATGCTAACACTATGCATGTTTATCAGCTCTCTTCTTTCATGCTTGAATATTAAAAATAATTTGATTTACTGAAAAGATGCAATATGCTGTGGCTGTAAGACAAGCATCTTGCCAGTTCTCCCTCTACTGACTTTCCTGAATGAAAGAACAATGTATTTTAAAAATGCTAATTTTAAAAATGCTACCTTCTGTCAGACTTCGTGGTGCATGTTTTTCCCTTCTGTTACTCTGAGGAGATTATTTAGCTGTGGGAGAGCTGACCGTGTGTCTTCCAGAGACCTGGGGTCATAGTTCTCCTCTGCTGAGTTCTTCTTTGCAGCTTTACAACCCTTAGGATGGGTCTGCACCACCCGAGAGTTGTACTCCCCCTTCCCAATCCGGGCAGATGTAAGCCAACTTGGGTCCCAAAGCTATGTGGCTATGTCAGCATGGCACTGCGCCTGCTAAATACACCCTAATTAGCGGGACTGTGCAGCAGAGGCTCGTGACTTTTTGGCTGTAGGCTGGCATGCGTCCAGCCAGCTGGGCAGAGACATTAGGCTGACCGAGTACTAGCACTGCACCTGCAAAGCAAGGTCTGTGTCCTGCATCCCAGGCACAGGGAAATCGGTCCAATTGTGAAGACTGCAAAGGGTAGAAATCCCACAGAAAGAAGCGCTGTGAACACCTACAAAGCAGATACTTGGTTTGGTAGAACTGGGCTACTTTCCCCTCCTTGCCACTGCTCACTAGGAGGCCGGGCCATCCCCTGAGGGCTGGCAGAGGACCCTCTCACTCATGCTCCTACGCTTATTTTAAACCCTTTGCCTTCACAGTAAATTCTTGCGGATTCATGCTCCTAGACAAAACCTCACCGTGGGGACTTCCCCAATTATTTCACTGATATTTGTTTGTCAGGATGTGAGCCATCAGCTGAGAGACACAGGCGGTGCTAAATTAATCTCCCTGCTCTCTCTGTAATCGGATATCTCCCCGCTGTCTCTGTAATCGGACATCTCCCCGCAATCAATTTGTGTTCGGGACTTGCCTGAGTGAAAAGTAAGTAACACAATATTTTAGAGATAAAATAACTTCAGACTGTCACTGTACTACAGCTGATCCGGAAACCTTTTCTCTCTAGTGAGAGAAAAGTCTCTGTCCCCCCTCCTGAGCCCGCCGCTACCCTGGCGCTGCCCCAGCCTGGTGCCTGCTCATGCCCTCGCCCCGGGGCTGGGGAGGGAGGAACCTGCCCCTCTCGCAGTCCTGAGCCCACGCCCGCACGCCCCAGCTCTGAACCCCGGCGAAGCCTCCATCCCGCGAAGCCCCGGCAGGCAGCCAGCTCCCGGCACCCGGAGAGAGGGCCGGGGGCGCGGGGTCCCGCCAGGGCCGGGGCGGACGCACCTACCCGGGCACGCCTGGCCGTGGTCGTGGCAGCAGTCCCCGGCTCGCCGGCAGCCTCCGTCGCAGTAGCAGGTCCCGTAGCCACCTCCCTCCCTCCATCCCTCGCCGACGCAGGCGGCATCCCGGCCCTGGCAGCACTTTCCCTGGCAGCTGCCCCCGGCCCCGCTCCCGGCCCACAGCAGCCCCAGCCACAGCGCTCCCGANCGGGGGTGTCCTGCCAGGTGGCGGGTGTTTCCCGCGGGATCCGCATGGCAGGACCCACCTGACGATGTCCCACACAGCGGTGTTCTGCACAGCAGGAACCTACACGGCCATGTCCTACCCTGCAGGACTCGCAGAGGTATGACCCTCGTAGTGATGTCCTGCACAGGGATGTCCCGCACACCGTGATCCACACTGCCATGTCCCACACTGCCATGTCCCACACTGCAGGGACTTACACAGTGATGACCTTCAGTGTCCTCCCATGCAGTGTCTCCCCCATGGTGATGACCCTTATAGCAGTGTCCCACACTCCAGTGACCCCCCACAGCACTGTCTCACAGGGTGATGTCCTTCCCACAGAGCCATGTCCCGCGCAGCAGCATCCCATGCAGTGGTGAGCCACAGAGCAATGTCCTTCACAGTGGTGTCACACAGCCATGTCCTGCACAGGAGCGATCTGCAGGGCAATGTCGCAACCAGCAGTGTCCTGCACGACTGTGAACGACCCAGACGTACCCTGTATAGTGGTGACTCTCATCACAGTGACCCACAAAGCTGTCCAGAGCATCCCCGGCCATCTCCACACAGCCCAGTGGGTGGGAACGACCTGGTGCCACCAGCCATGGTTTATTGGTACAGGCGCTTTCTCATTTCAGGACATATCCCACACAGCATTTGTGTGTGTTCCATTTTTCATTTCCTTTCTTGCCCTTTTTTTTTTTTTTTTTAATCTGTTTCCAGAACAAACAAAAGAAGCTGTACTTGCAGGTGCACAAGAAAAGCAAGGTGGATTCATCCAAGTAACTTCTTAGTAACAAAAAGTTTGGATTCTGGTTTTCAGTTAACTTCAGTGCTAAGAGGTTTTCAGGATTAATGGAACCTGATAGTTTTAGCCAAAAGTCAAATCCTAAAAGTAAGTGGTGAGGTGACTGCAAAAATATGCTAGCTTTGCACACTTCAATTTGCAGATAGCTGCTAAAGCAAGAGACATCTGGTCTCCCAAAGCTGCCTATGAGGGGAGGTAACAGTTTATTTTATTATCTGCTACACATGGGTACTTGGACCCCCTGAGACAGCTCAGGCCAGACAGAGTTTAATTTCTTCTAGCCATCAAACATTACTGTTAAAATGTTGTCTAAATCCCTGAGGATTGGGTCTGCACTGTTATCCAGTATGCCACTAATGAACTTACTGGCATTTTGCCAGCCTAAAACTTGAACCCCTGAATAGCAAATGTTGGGGGAGTTCCTGGCGTGGGTGAGAGGAGAACAAGACTTGCAGCCCACCTTAGTAAAAGCAGTGTGAGAGAAGGAATGCCTCTTTATGTTTTCCTTTATTGTAGTCCTCTGCTTTACCTGAAAGGCAAAATATTAGTAAATAGTAGTGGAAACTACCTTTGTAGGTGGATAAATCATGTGCAGATGACTTATGCTGAAAGGATAAGTCAATAAAACTCGGCTGAGTCCAGAACAGGTCAAAGACAGGCTTTCTCTTAGTGGATATGTTTACAGAAAAAACAAGAAAATATGTTTGCAATAGTCTAGTAGAAGAAAACAGAATACTAATGAAAAATGTTGTAATTTCTACTAGACATAGTAAAGCAGATTTTTCAGAGCAACCAGGAAAAAAAGAATCTTAATTAAAGGAGAGAACAAGCTCATCCAGTTTGTTCCAGCAAATACTTTGGTTTTTTTCTTTCAGTTCAGTTCCTTTCTCTTAGGAGTAGCACTAGGTAACTAAGAAGGACAAAGGAACACAGTGATGTGTTCTTGGGCAGTGACTCAGCATTGAAACCCTTACAGGCAATTCCAGCAAAACAGGCAGAGATTTCTTTCCAGTCTGACATGAGATGATCCACAGAAAGTAGGTGTTGCTCAGTACCCTGCTGTTGGTTATCTTTTTGTCATGCAAATAACATTACAAGAAAAGCAGAGATTTAAAATGCATGTGTAGGTAAGCTTAGGGAACATGCAGGGTCCTTGCTCTTTCTTGTAAGCCACAGAGGAGCATTGCATGGAGCAGAGGTCATCAGGCATCTGTTCCACATGTGCACTTCATGCCAAAATTCTTAATCCCAGCGGTGAGGAGAAATCTAAGGACTGTATTGTAGTCCTCTCAAACACAGGTGTTGCTGTTGGCTCTGAGATTTTGAAAACCATGATCGAGTTCAAGTTGTCAGCCATTTTTTTCTCCATTTTTGCCCTATTTTAGCCTTGGAAACGCTAAACTCAGATTCCCAAACTAAAACGTATAACTGCAGTATTATATGGTAAGAGAAGAAAAGAAACCAAGACCGTGAAAAATTGTTTTCAACTAATTTTTCAAACATGTATACGGTTCCAATGAGTCTTTTTCCATTGTTTTATTTCCAACACAACTGTCCCCACTGCCTTACTTGGAGTTCTCCCTGGTTTAAAATACCACAAAGACAAAACTGAGCCAACTGTAAATTGGAATGAGAACTGGTCTCTGTTATTTACCATGCTTACCAGCATTATTATTTACCATGGTTGTTTATGCTTTCTCTATATAAAGAATGTAGAGCAGAGCCAAGCTTTTACTCTCCATCCATTCTGGTGGCCCACATCTACCCATAATACTAGGTAGAAGACTGAAAGCACCTGCAAGTGGGAAAAGCTTCAGACTGGGTACAGAATATATGTTTGATAGTAAAATACCTTTCTTATTTCTTCAAGCTGAACTTACAGCTGCAGTGATTCTGAGTACCTGATGTAAGGTCTATTCAACTCAACTTCAAAGTCTTTTTTCAAATCTATTATCTGTCAGCCAGCAGCATTCCACATGCCCACACCTCCTCACGAGCAAACTCTCTGGAAGGTCCCAACTTGCACAAATAGATCTAATTTTTCTTTGCTGCGAGGAGGTTAATCCAATGGCATCAAACTGAGAAGACTTCAAAAATCCCACAGGGCATTTCTTTTTCTTTCAGACTCATGTTTGCACACAGCTTTATTTATTTGAGAGAAATACCTTTCCAAAAGTGACCTGCTTGCATTTTATATTGAGACAGCACGGTGACTGATGTGACTACAAAGTCTACAGGCTGTCTCTATCCTGCTACACAGGGCCATGCTTCCCAAGAGCCCCACAGTTAGCCACAACTTGATTTGCCATATGAGGCCCTTGTTCCCATTGTTCTGAAAAAGTAGACCTTCTCCTGATAAGAAATAATCCCTGCTAAGGTGAATGACCAAATCATGGTGTTTGCTAGTGTAGCTGACAGCTTAAAGCAATAGCAACATTTTGTGTGTAAGAGAAATGAGGAGTATTTTGTCTTCGCTAATGATCAACCAGTATAAAAACACAGCAGAGAATACATAAAAGAGGGTTTCTATGGTTTCATGGCCCATGATGTTATACAGAAAGCACGATGCTCTTTCAATGACTAGCTTGAACTGTTCTACCTTGAATCACTCATAAGAGAGCAGGCTGAATACCTGGCTGTATTTGAGGGAGGTCATTTGGTGTGCATCCACTTTTCCTTGGCAGTCCTGTCAGGCACAAGCCCGTCATGGGTCATGGGAGATGCACTGGCTCACTGCAGCTCAATTACAGCCATTGATTTTGGTTTGGGTTGGTAATGATGCACAAAATTGCTTGAATTGGAGAGGTTAATGGAAATATAGAAGAACTATCTATCAGGATGTTTTTAGCTGATTTTTAAAGGCCTTCATCCTCCCTGTAAGTTATTGAAGAAATGTTGGAGTAGTGCGATGAACACAGAGCTGCTGCCGAGCTTCCACGCAGAAAAAGTCGGGCAAATGTGTGTGTCCAGCCTAAGCATATCAGGACTGGAGGACATCCTTGTCCTGTCTTTTCCCCTGAATTTCTAATTTTCAGATTCAGGAAGCCAAAATGAAATGGAGCACCTGAGCCAGCATGAGGAAGGGGAGGTAACCCAGGGCAGAATGGGCAAAAGGCTGCAGGACTGTCTCCACCAGCAGCAATTAAAGATGTCACTGGCTCAGCTGGTGCACATGGTAGAGCATTCCCCTTGCTCTGTTAGGCCACAACTACATCTCCTGTCTGAATTAACAGCCTCTGGCTTATGGAATAATAGTATTGCATTTATAAGTACATTTTCTCATGTTAGTTTTTATTTTATCTCAATTCTAAATGCTATATAATCTATAAGTGTTACTGATGTCATTCCAATTTTCATCTGTCTTAGTAGTGCTGAGAACAATATTCCCCCAGGGGTCACTCAAAAGGGAACATGGTGAGTACCTGGCTGTATCTGAAGAACCAGTGGTGTGTTTTTTAACTCCTGGTCCTGGAAAGTCAGCCTGTTATTCAGGCAATCTGTTCTGGTTCTTCAGGCCAAATAGGACACTCCTGCTTTTAAAGGCTTTGCTGAGATGTGAAGGCATCTATTCATTATGTGTGAGGAACACAGTCCACTTGACTCCTGTTTGTTAGCTATCTTCCTGCAGGGTTCACCAGGTAGTTTTACATTTTAAAGGCACATGATCAGCCAGAGTAAGAGAGGGTGGCGGTTTAACACTTTCCGAAACAGAACTGCCTCTTACAAAATAAGCATCCCAGGATGTTATTCCACATACTTTCCAGTTTCCCCTGCTTTGAGGTTATTTTCTTTAGTATTTACTGACCTCCTCTTTTCTGCAATCGTGACTAAACCAATTACTTTCCTTCCCGATCTAGGAATCATTATTACCATTTTAAAGATAGGATAAAACGATACGGAGAGATTAGGGCACCTATCCAGCAAAACACTTAAGCACTTGCATAACCCAAGGCACATAATAACCCCACCGTAGGGCTGTTCACTTGTTCCAAGTTGGGCAATCTTGAAGGATTTACTGAGCCGGGGCCTCCCGGTGTGCCCGAGGGCTCCGAGGCTCAGCTCCCTCACTCTGAGCTGCACGCTGCAGCCTCTCCGTGCACTGCCTCTGAGCAGCCACGTTATACTGCCAGATATAGAGCAAACATTAGCCCTGATTTGGGCCCAGACAGCTCCTTTATCATCAGCATATAAAGCTATAGAGATGAATAGCTCATCCTCAAATTCACTATTTAAATTCATGCAAAAAGTGGCTAAGACTGCTTATTTCTCATTAAATCCAGGTCAGATTTTCCCTGCTGTTTTAAACTATAGTCAGTATTAGCATAGTCCAAAACTCAGTCTGTTTCTTTCTCAGTTATCACATCCAGTAGCAAAGATTCCACATCTTGGAGTTACTGGATGATTTTGATGATAGTGCATTTTGCAGAGAAGAATGCAGCTCCCCCTCGTGCAGCTGATGAACACACTCTGCTAGCAGGAATAAACACAAGTTTCTGTCAATAAAGAAAGCAGGAATAACTATGACTTTATGAAATTAGGGCACTGAACTGTTGAGAGAAAGAATAATTTTTTTCTTATCATAATCCCACTTTTGAAAACCTCTGCCAATCTTTCCACTGGACTGATGAAAAGACGGATTCTGCTGACTTGAATAATTTGAAAGTAAATGATGATTCTGGTGTACACTGGCTGGCAGAGGGAACTGTTTATATAATTCTGGGCTTGCTAATAACCCTCTTCATAGCTCGAAATGGTGCCAAGAAAGCTGCTGGCTATGTAAAAATGCTCTCCCATTTCCTTGCCTTTATTGTTTTCTGTCACAGCTTGTTTTTTTTTAATTAGTACGTGAACTATTTTTAGTGTCTGGAGACAAAAATGTTTTGTTCAGACTAAAATGAGGCCAGGTACCATGAAAATATTTTCAGGGAAAAATATTTGGAGCCAGTTTATCTTTGGCTGTGTGCAGTGAAAGTTTGCCTGCTTAGTCCAATTAGTTACAGCCATGTCACTTCACTTAAATGAATGTAGTTGTGTCAGTGCACAGTGCAGATTTTGGCTCCCATGCTGCAGAGGAATACTGTAAACCACACACAGCTAGAATCTGTAGCATCTAGAGCATTCTGAAATATTTTTTTCCGTATAAATTCCATGCATATCTTGTTGATAAAATAAAACTTTTCAGTCAGATGATGACTTAGGCGAATGTGACTTTTGATAAGGCACCTCTTTGTAACTCATCTAATCAGATCTAAGAGCTCTTAAAGTCCTGCATTGGAGACAGACTAGCTGCACTGAGTTCTACCCATGTGTGTGCACACTCCTGTGTGCACCATGCAGGAAAATGTGGAGCAAGATCTTGTGACCCACTAATTCAGCCTGGAAGAAATAGAAATAGAAAAGACTCTTCCATATGCAACAGTCTCAGCTGAGAGGCAAGATGTGAAACCCAGCCATATCAGTTCCCTGCAGAATTTCAAATCAAGCTCAGTCTTGACCATTTTCTTTGTGGTTGCCCAAAGCCCAGTCCCACACTAGTCAACCATTAAATTCCCCAAATGCAATGAGGGCTCCATTACCAGGGGAGAGCTTGTGTGTGGAGGAGTACTATCCATAATGGGAATCCGAGGAGAAATCCACAGGAAATTAAGAGTTCTTCCAAAGAACCAAGTGCCTCCTGTACTCCAAGAACTACTGCATTCTTTGATTTTGCCTAATTAAAAAGAAGCATATATATTTACCAAAAAGACCCACAAAATCTACCAAAACAAGTCACTCCAATGTACACACTTGCACCTTTTAAAAAGTCAGCTATCACTCATGTTGTTAAACGCAGCTGTGAAAGTTTATCCAGCACCAGGGTGACCAGAAAAGCAAGACATGTCAAATTTAGAATCTGTCCTGGCAGCATATATGAAATGGGTCCTGATAGAATTTTCATTAAAAGAAACCAAGTATTTCAGAAAGAGAGAAAAAAATATTATCTCCAGTTGTCTGTCATCAGTACAATGCAGGCTTTTTACACTAGATAATTCCCTTGCAGAGGCAGATGACTTGCAGTTAAAGTAGCTCTACTTTAAAAGTAACAGGCATTTTCAACTTTTTTTGGGGTTATGAGTCCCTAAAATATTCTGTTAGGTGAAATAGACCTCCATTAGACCTCTGCAGAAAGAGCTTTAGTTTAGAGACCAGAAATGATGGAGAAGTCACCAGTTCCTACAATAATCCCAATAGTTGTGTTTTCATATGTGTCCAGCTGTGTTTTGCGCCTCCCATCCTTGGATCCTCCCATCCAGCAGCATAACTACCAAACCTGCTGCAATACACTGGTGACCTTCAGCCAAAATGGGGCAGGGCTGCATAGAGAGAGAAGAGAGGGTGAGGGAATGAGCCTCAGAGCTTGGCTTGGCTGCAGGATCTGCTTTAGATCTGCCATGGCCCACTCTGGTCTTTCAGTACCACAGGACTGGAGTATCCTTTCCTGCCTGCAAGTACCAGGGCCAGGACCTGGAGGTCCTCAGGTATGTGTAGTTGCCTCAGCAGGAGAGAGAAGCTCAGAAACAATGCAGTTAGTCCAATCGTTACCACTTTTTTCCTAGTGTTCAAGCCTCTCTTGATAGCAATAGCCTTTGCCTAAGCTGCCACAGACCCCCAGTACGTGCAAGTGGTAAAAAATGAGCCTCATCAGCCAAAAAAACAGTTAACCTTGCAGACTTGCATCAAGAGGAGGATCTAGTCTAGAAAGATCCTTCCATTACCACCAATACCTTCAAGGCTTCTTTCAGGAGACTTCCTGCAGGTGTCCTTGGGGCTGCATCACCTACCAAACTCCCTCCAACCACCTTTTCCTTGGCTCCTTCTGTCTGCAGTGTGTCCAGGCACTGCCCCAACAGCCGTGGGCACTCACTGCCCTTGCAGCACCTAATGGATTTGTGACATGTGGGCAATTCAGCTGGAGGCAGCCAGCTGGATTGGGAAAATTTTCTGCAGAGACCCTGAATGACTTTTCAGCTGGTACACTCCCATCTCCTTCTTTGAAGGCTGTCCTTGCAGAGGGCTGCTCCTGGACTCACAGGCGAGTGCACGTGAAGGGCCTGGGAGTGGGTTAGTGTTTCCTTAGCTCTCACTTCACTGAGAGGACTTATGTATTATGTGCTTCCTTCTTTTGGGCTATGTCCTTATTTATAGAAACACTAACTTGGAGTGCAGGCAGGGGCAGTGATCACAGAACCAAAGTCCCTCCTGCTGCAATGGAAATATTCTTGAGTGCTTTGCAGTTCCACTTACAAAACCCTGTGCATTGTTTTAAAGACAAATTATATGAGATTTAAATAAGAGGTCAATCCCAAGTCCCAGCTGGCATCACTCCATGTAATTTTCGTGGAAATATGTTGTTTTACACAGAGATCTGCCTTTTCGTGTTTTGCCTAATTCATGTGCTCAGAAATTTTTGGAGTGCTCTGCACTTCATAAAAGAGCCTTAGATTAATTGGGGTTTCTTCCTGATATGTAATACCTGCATTTCCTCTCCCTTTTTCAAAAGGCTTTTTCAAATTAAAGTGATTTGGAGGAGCCTTTTTCCCAAATGGCAGCAGGAAGAGGTGAGGGAGTGAAAGTGCCAGCTGGGGACAAAGAGTGAGAAATAATCTTTTTCTCCCAAGGTGTTGATTTTGGCTCCAATTCAAACTCTGAACTCAGGTTGGGTTCATGTATTTTTGCTCTTACTTCAGTAGTAACAGCACCAAGCCTGGCCTGGTGATGATGCAGCCTGGGTACATCTTTGTCGCCTAAAATGGAGATTACCCAGAGAGTGCAGAAGGTTCATAAAATATTGAAAGGTGCTAAAGAGCACAAACTTTGCACGAAGTTTGTGCAGCCTGAGAAAGACTCTCCCCAAGACAAATTTACCATTGTGCCATTTTTTAAACTTTTATGCTTTATATCCCGTACCAGCAGGTTGCTATTTGAATGTAAATGTGTGACAATTCATTTCCTTCAAAGATACTTTGGATGGATTCTAAGATGGTAGTAACTGACTCCTAGGCTCTGCCTGCTTATGAGGACAGTCTAGGACTTAGTTACTACCACTGCATAGCTGGAAGAAGACAGAGCTGATAAATGTGGCTTGGCTTTGCATTCTGTTGGGGTTAATGAATGGTAAGGGCAGACAGAGCGCTGAACTCAAGAGGAGACAGCTCAGCTTTGCCTGTACCAGATGAAGCAGAGCAGCCATCTCACCTGCCAGTGCCTACAAGTGCGAGGGCTTTTCCCACGTGGGAAACTCACTTATCCGTGGCCCTGAATTTATCTCAGTATCCCTGAGTTTAAATGTATGTATTATATGTGTAACTGAAAAATATATAAGAAGATTATTAATTTTAGGGCTACATTATGTCATGGTTTGTTTGTGTCTTCCTCTTAAATGTCTAATTTTGCTATCTAGCTTGAATATGTGAGTACTTCAGTTGTATTTCTATCTCTCTCTGGATTCCAATATTGGCTTAGCTACAGAGCAGAGGTCTCTAGGGCAGAGGATGCCTGCAGTTAGGCCTCTCTGTCTGAAACATGTTTATCAATTCTTTGTACAATTATCTGCGCATTAATTTGATTGTAGACCAGCAGAGCATGTCTACAAATTTGATGTTGAAGTTTTTTACATCGGTTTTGTGTTCTGCTAGAGGTATATCCATGGAGACCGAAACTAGATATACTGCACTTAGTGCACAGAGAAGCTTCTATCTCAGAAAGAAGAGCAATTTCTTTTCTCATGGGATCACATTCCGGCTTTATCCACCACTCATGAAACTCACAGAACTGTCCTCCTGCTGCCAGAATGTGTATCAATGCAGAATGGGCCACCAGCAATTTGAGAGTGAATTTAAATTAAATTGAAGAATTCAAGTTTGTATGCTTTTATACACTTAAACTTCATTAGCTCCAAGGAGAATATAGTGTATAGTGTATAGCCACACTCTTAGGTGTGACTTTCGAAGATCCTGAACACCTACATTAACCAGGCTACCCATTCATAACTGCCATTTCTGGCAGACAACATCAGTCTCAGAGAGATCTTTTTGTTCATCCAAAGCAATCAAAAATACTGCAATCACTCATATGGAAAAAAAAAGAAAGACCTACACCCATTTTGAATGCCTTCAGATTTACAGCATCAGGAAAATGTTTGAGAGCACCAAGTGTTTAACCTACAAAGGGATTATAGCTATATTCACAGCATGCACACATCATTAATGTTAGTGGGAACTGCACCTCCAAGACTCACCCTAAAATGCTGGCTGTAAATTGCATCCCAATAGGATAATTAAAAGTCTGGTAGAAATACAGCAAGTTCCAACAAACATTTTCTCCCAGGGTAAGTGATCAGAGTATTTGGAATTGAAAAATATAATCATCAGTTTGCTTGAGAAAGGCAGTACATCAGTTTTACAAACAAGCTCACACACAACAGCTTTTTCCAACTTGGGTATAATTTTAGTTGGTAAATTTTGTTCTGTGTTTCTTAGCCTACTTGTTTTTTCCTTCATTCCTGTAATCCTACTTGACCTGAAGTTCAACACAAGGCTATGTTTGCAATCATTTTTGTATCAGGATTGCCAATTCTCATTTCTATTTCTCCCATGCTAACTACTGGGAAAGTTCATCAAACCTGTTACCAGAATCACATCTTTTTTTCTCTCTTATTTATTTTTGCTCAGGCTTAACAGAAAACCATGTTTCATGACTGGATGTAATTTCTGGCATAGAGTATGTCTTCTGCCAAAATTAACTATCTTCTAAAATTGGAGGAGCATCAGCTGATAAGTACAAAACTAATCTGTCTCATTTTCTTGTTCTGCAAAACCTAATGACGAAGATAAAGCTAGGAATGAAATCAAAATAATCATCTAATACCTCATGAGGTTGAAATTACACTGTCAGAAGGAAATAGCCTAGAGCCTCTAGACTGCTTGTAGTGTCCCGTATGTTATCCCATTTTGAGATGACAGTGTTTGCCCATGGGGACAAGTAAGCTGTGCGAATGGTTTTCCTAATCCACAGAGGTTTTAAAGTTTCCAGGAAATGTTATAGGTCTTGACACATTTTCAGTTGATCTAAGATGTTCACACAGAGGCTCAGAGCTTATCCAGAAACCTTTGAATCTCCATCAGTGACATCAAGAGACTTCAGACATAGTCTCCACCATTGCCTTTTCTTGGCCTCAGAGAAAAAATCTCCCAGCACATTCCTGTGTGTACATGTTTAAATGTGTGCATGGGGTGAGTGCTTTAGCACAGGATATAAAATACTTCAAACAAAATGGGACTTGATTGTTTATGGGGAAAAGAAAACTTTGGAACTTTGGAAGTTATGCCACAGGCAGCATCTGATTGTGCTGCAAAACACAAGGCTTTAAGCAAATTTTGCTGCAGTTTTTCTAGAGATAAAAAACCCAGTTTCTTGAGGTGGATATTTTCAGCAAGCATTTCTGCAAAACTTTAAAGGAAAAAAAGAAGAATGTTTCTTTGTTGTGTTACTTGGTTTCTTGACTGCCTTAGAAATCAATTCACCTTCTCTTTGGAACTTTCTTGATAAAACAAGTGGTGAGCACTTTCCTTAAACAGATGTTTATTCGTTTACAGAATAGGACTTACATTACACAAAAAGCAGATTAATCACTTGTGCTACTCTATTGAAATCAACAGGCACTCAGTGAGGAAATGAATTTAAAAAATTACAAAAATGGTGTTAAACTTCTTTATACATCATCAGATTTAAAAGCGTAAGTCCAATACTGCCCTGCACAGCTCAGTTAAAGCAGTGGGATTAAACTGATCCCCTGAATGAGTAATACATGGCTCTGTGGAGGACAGAGAGAAAACATAGCACAAGGTAATCCCAACTTCTGGTTGTGCCCTAAGGCAAGGAGACAGCGTGTTTGTTAATAGGACTGAATTATTATCAGTGGTAAAAATGAAGCTGCCAGCCAGCAGAGAACGTCAGGTCCATAGCGCTGCTGCTGCAGTACAGCGTCAGGGATAGACCTCTGCAGCAGCTGAGGCAGTGTTGGAGACTCTGAACAGCCTGAAGTCGGACTAAAAAGGAAGTGATGCAGCTCCCTGGAGTGATTTGTCATCACACTTTGGGTGGCTCTACAGGATTTCTGTGCTAGGGAGAATACTGTAAATGGCCTTTTTCTGTCAGTCAGTCCAAGTTTACAAGGGATTTTATAAATGTTGTGACTGTCTATGCAAATGCTTTACACAACCTTCATGTCAGTGTGAGCTACAGAAATGCCTACTTACCATTTTGACCTCAAGATGAAGTGACCTCAAACAGATCTTCATCTTCAAAAAAATACAAGCAAAAACTAACAGCATTTTTCTCTTACTCATGGGCCCAGACATCATCCTCCAGTTCTGCACAGCACTAGTGTTCCCACTGCTACCACCCAGTAAGTGACACAAATGACCCCATAGCCCTGGGAGCCATCTCCTCCATGTCTCTGGTGCCACCTGTCCCTCCAGCATCCTGCCCAGCCCATGTGCTGCCCCTCTTCTTTGGCTCTAATGCTTCATGCAACCCCCTCTTTTTCTGGACTGAATCTCTGGGGAAGAGCAGGCACATTCTTCACAGTTAGCATTGTGAAACACTGGAAGTGATTGTCCAAAAATATTGTGGTATCACCACCATCCTTGGAGATACACAAAATCAGTTTGGACAAGACCTCAGGCAACGTAGCGTAACTTTGAAGTTGGCCGTGCTTTAGGCTCGATGATCTCTGGATATCCTGTTAGACTAGTATTACTTTATAATTTTAAATACAGCTCTCTTCTTAAAAATGCAACGTCTGTAGAGATAGGAATTGAGGAGATCCCTTTCACAGCTTGTGAAGCATCTAGTGACCTTGACTATTCTCTGTTCCAGAGTCACCAGAACTCAG
Organism: Edolisoma coerulescens; assembly: GCA_013397115.1. Taxonomy (NCBI): domain Eukaryota; kingdom Metazoa; phylum Chordata; class Aves; order Passeriformes; family Campephagidae; genus Edolisoma; species Edolisoma coerulescens. Next base: position 89,405 of record VWZW01005609.1, read on the forward strand.
TCAAAAGAAAGGCGTTTGCATGTTGCTCGGCCTTGCACAGTACACACTGAGGGTTTACAGAGAGTAAATGGAGATATTTAGACTTCACCCACATTGCTCCTTTGGACTGCACACTGCACAAAGAGAAACAGGCAAAGCAGGGAGACAGGAGCCTGCTATACAGTGAAAAAGGACAGAAACTACAGACACACCATATTTCCTTTCCATGGTCTCTAGGTAAGTATTAGGTTAGCAAAGATTTATCTTAGAAGGGATTTTAATTGCTCAGTTGTTATCAAGTGTATGATTGCTTTCTGATGAGAAAAATACCAGTTGTTTTCTCCTCTAATAATTCTGAACTGCTGTGTATTTGATTGCTCACATCAAACAGTTGTATATCTGGACTTGACAAGTCACTTACAGTATACAGTTAATTTTGACTTCACTGCACCCATTTTGTTCCTTTACAGTGGGAAAGTAAAAAACACAGCACTACTCATTAGGCATTTGCTTGCACTAGTAGATCAATGCCCTTGTGTGTTCCACCAAAGAGTGTCATGTTATATTGTAGAATTTTCTTCATCCTTAATTTTTCAAGCACTGATTTTTTGTTTGGTCTTAAGCAACATAGTGGGGAATTTTCTCTGGGACACGGAAACTCTTAAAATAATGGCTTGAGATTTTCAGTGAAGTGTATTCAACTCCCTGCTACAGTGACTAACAAAACCATGTGTTGGTAGCCATTTCAGCCTAGTACTTTGATTCCTAATAGAAATCATGCCTTTAGCATAAAATTAATTTGACTTAGGCAGGGGGAAATAAAGCAAAGAGTAAATGATCACCTAAAATCTCACAGATATAAATGAAAATTTGAAGTTCTGCACTCTGGTATTATGCAAACAACTTTTTATTATGATTACATTAATTTTTACTACAAGAGTACAAAATAGTCATAAGGAAGAAAAATTATTCCAACCCTTGGGCTTTCTGCTTAGCACATGGTGGAGTGATTTGCACCTGCAGAAAGCAGACAGAACACACTACCAATGGGGAAATATCAGTTCACCTGCCCTGGTTTTGAAGCCCAGCTTGCACAGGTTGGAAGGGTTTCCTAATGTGCAAGGTGGTGAAAAGGCAGCACAGTTAGAATAAGACAGACCTCGTTACCCTGAACAAACTCGTAATATAGAGGTCCAATTTAAAGAATAGCTTGAGATTTTCCTAAGACCATGCTCCTGTGGAAAGGGTAGTCCTAGCCTTTGCAGTGTCACTGCTGCCCCCATGTCGGCTATTTGGGATGAACAGAGAGCTGAGTCAGCTTACTGATTCAGCTAAATGTTAACTTTTTTTTGCATGGCTATTTTCAGGCAGCTGTGCAAGCAGATCCCACAGTTCTGAGGTTGCATAATAGCCAGTGCTAATGAGAAAGACGTGGTAGGCACAGAACTGAAGCACAGATGATTGCACAGGCATTTTTGATGGCAACATAGCCTTGAACTGGATTAACAAACTACCTTTAAAAAGCACGTTGTGATGCTGAATAGTACTTGGCACTAGCATTGCTCTAAAGTTTTAAAGATAATGAGTATACAGCTTTATATGCTATTCATCATGGTGGCATATTTACCCTTAAACTTACACTATTATACCCCTTACCCAATGAACTCACTTCAACTTCTATTAAACATTTAACTTAGCTTCATAAATCCAGCTTCTGTTAAAAATAAACAGAAGCACAGTATTCAGTATAACTTTTCAATATTTCACAGCAAAGCCAGTAGCAGAAATTCATATTGGTAAGGACAAAATAAAAAAATATCTGTCTCTGTCTGCCAGTTTCTAGAGAGCTACAGGCTTATCAAGGCAAAGAATATCCCAATTTCAATTTGGTAGCAGAGTACCTTCTCTTCCCTTGAAGAACTCCTTAAGTGAGCAAACTATTTTAACACTGGAGTCAGGGAGAGCTGATTTTGCAATTTGACTTCACTGGAACTCTTTGCAGACCTTTTACAAGATGCTCATCTTTCATTTCAGGGAAAAAGCTGACTGGGCAAGACTATTTCCTGCTGGTTTATCACTTTTTGCACCAGAAGTATGGTTTTGGCATTTTTCCTTTCAGCTTCAATGGAAATGAAGAACAAGCTTGATTGAGGTGTTGCCAGCTCTCACAATTTCATCACAAGCCTCACTACTTACGTGTTTTCTTAAAGCCTCAAGATTCTGGCTGAAAGAAAACTAAAACTTTTCTATTTAATGGGACTCTCCCCTTGCATTCAAAGCAAAGCTTCTGTCTTTTTTACTTGCAGACAAAGTTTGAAGAATGTGAGACAATTAGAGTTTCGGGGCTGAAAAGTCCCAAGTCAGCTATGAATAACCCACTTTTCTTTTTCTTCTTCATGACTTTTACACTATTTAAAGGCTATGGGGATTATATTCTTGTTTTCTTTAAGTTTGCAGTTGGCAACACTGCAAATGTAGCAGGAAAAACATAAGCAACTTTTATCAGTTTTCGGTGTGACCTATCAAATTGAAAAAAGTAGGACTGGGACTTACAGTGCTGACTCCAAGCTAATAAAAATGAAAGGAAATGGTACAGATGAATGAAATTGATTTTCTGTCCAGGGAAACATGGTGTTTAAGTAATATGCAAGTTGTTGATACTTTTAGGTTTTTTCAGTTTCAATATTCTTTTATACCCTAGGTCATCAAGGTTGGTAATCTGTAAATACCACAAAGAAGTTTTTTGAAAATACTGGCTTTCCAAACATTAAATGTTGCTGTTTGTTCTGTCAAAGATACTTCATAGGACAGTAAAATTTCCATATTCAGTGAATCATCTGGGAATATAATATGTAACAATGTAGATAAATGAAAGAGAACCCTCTCCTACCCGTGGCAAACTTAGTCACTGAAATATTAATATTGGGGGAAAATCGTCAGCAACTTTTCTTTTATTATTTTAGATTTATTATGTTATCAAAGATAATGTACAGTTCACAGGCTCCTTAGCATTTGGGTTTTAGCAACTGAATCATGCACAAAACAGGCATAAGCACAAGCCAAAAGTGAAAAAACAGTATTTTGAACATTGTCCACTGTTAATTCCCCCATCGGTTTCACCTGTTTATAGAGCAACCCACAACCTGGCAAAGAATAAAGGTTTCCTATCTTTAAGTATTCCTCATAACTTATGCAGCACAAAAATCCAAGGAGCAATTTGTTTATCCAATAAGTGGATAAACTGTTGTTGGAGCATTTTACATGGCTGTCATGAGACATAGTGTTTTGCTGCCACTTAATTTATACCAAATGAACACAAAGAAAAATTAATGACACAGCTATGCAACCAAGCTAAAACTTATTCATCAAATGCAAATTATTTTTTTTTTAGATTTCTACAAAGTAGAAAAAAAAAGTAGTACATGTTCATGGTTCTGTATTATTTGTTTAATTCAGGGTCTTTAACTCAAGACACATAGTATCAGCCCAAAAAGCAAATTGGTTTATGAAACTGAAGATGTCCATTTAAATTAAAACCTGACAATTTTGATTCTGTTGTGACTTCAGATTTTTAGCCTCTAAAAATCAAGAATTGAAAATGCAGATTACTCAGGCTTGACTCCACCTGCTTTGCTGTGCCGGGGTTTGGATCTATAAAAAAATATTTACCACGGGAACGAAATGTCCTAGTTCTCTCAAATAGAAAATGGCACAAGCCACACCTGAGGGAGGTAGTTCTGCCCTCTCCATGGTCCCACCATCTGCTTTTGCTTCCGGCATTGTCCCCACCTCTGCACCACCCCAAAATGTCTTGAAATTACAGTAGAAAGGCCTGATCCCGCTGCCCAAGCCAATGGATAACAACCCACATGCATTGGTCATCCACCATGTTGAAAGGACCATTTCCACTGGAAGTCAGGGGTTATGGAGATCTTGGTCCAGAACTTCTGAGGAATTTGTTAATTTATTAATAAAACACAGCAGAACTTACACTCAGTCGCAAATCAAGTCTGGTGCAGCAGGGGTGGAGAGGAGCAGTTACAGGAAAGCTTCAACCAGCTCTCCATTCATCCCACTGGGGGCTTCTCCAGGGCCCAAGCTGAAATCCTGGAAAGACTCTCAAGCAACACAGCTGGCCATTGCTCCCTGACTGCAGAGGCACTGCCCCCCTCAGCCCCGGCCAGCCCATCCCCAGCTGCCAAAAAGCCTCCTCCTCTGCCTCTCCCTCCTCCCGCTGCTTTTGTCCTCTGTAGCAGCACAGAGTGCAGTGAGGACATCCACCTGGGGCTCTCCTGATGGTTCACTGGCCCAGCCGGATTTCTGTCCCTCCCTTGATAAGGGACCTCTCTCTCTACCCTACCTTTTCCCCTCTTCCACCCTTTTCCTTTGGCCACACATGCCACATAAGTGGAGAGGTACAGGAGTAAACTGGGTGTTTTGTATGAGAGAAAGACTTCTTGGGAAGGTAAGAGATGAAGAAAGAAGCCTTGTTCCTGTAGTTTCTCAAGAAATATTTTCTCAGTTAGAGGGCCTGAAACCTCTTCTCATCTCTATCCCCACTAATGCTTGATTAGGTCCACCAGCCCCAGAAAAAGCATGGATCTGCTTCAGCATTCCAGATCCACCTTCCTCCCTCAACCCAGCGTTTCAGAAAATGTTTCATTCCCTTTGGCTTTTTATAGCTTTCTTAGAGGCAATAAACTGAATTGGATTTCCTCCAACAGGAGAATCAATCAAACCTACATTTTTAAGCACTCTGGAGCCTGCAGAACATGTAGAACAAAATATGTCTTGCTTTCCTGGTAGGTCGATATCTTTTGTTTCCGCAGGCTGGACATATCTCTGAGGCGCACAGGATTTGTGCCCTGTCCTGCTGGGTGTGCCATGTCATTCGGTCCAACACAGCCTGTACTTTATTTTTATTGAAGATCAGAATGGGATTCGTATAAATAAACTATATTTCATTTCACCTTCTTGGAACAGGAGCTCATGAAAGAGTAGAGGTTTTCATAACTTTTACTCAAAATATTTATTTAAAATTTGGAGGCCTTCAGCACATACAGTTTTACTGCTAACAGTTCACAGACATTATCTGTAGATCAACTATATTAATTTTATCAGTTCACACCATATGTAGTATGATATTGGGGCTTTTCCAGGCTGTTGCCCATTTTTGTGTATTTTTCTCACTGGTAAAGTCAAGTCATTTTAGTTGTATGGTTGCCTCCACTAAAAGATCTGATATTTTATTTATTGTTTTGTCCATACAAGGAAATTATGAAGGCTTTAACTCTGAGACCAAAAATAGAGGGAAGGAAAAAGGGTGCTAAAGTTGTGACCCACTTTTTCCTTCACTCCATTTATATTGCTATCCCCTTAAATGCATGAGGACAGCTATGCAGCTCTTTTGATTAAGCTGCATAAACCATATTCAGAAGTCTGTGGAGTTAACTTTACACTTCCATTAGTATAAAGGAATTTGGAGTTGAGAGCTCATGTTGTATTTAACATATGCCCTTCACATGAAGAAAAAAATCCAGCATGATCCCTGCTCAAATAGGCTGCAAATGAGATTCCAGACCACCTCTTGAAATACATTTTCATGTGCCAATAATGTTGCTATTTCTCTTCTGGATAGCAATTAACATCTTTTTTCCAACCTTATTCTGGCATAATTTTTTTGTGCCAAAGTGTCCTGGACCTGGCTGATATGCATGAATGCTCTTAGCCCAGAGGAAAATACCTTCCAGCAACAGTGAATGGTTCCTGCAAGGATTAGAAATGGGCAAAATGTTCCTACTGTGTTTGATTCTAGTGGTGCAGCAGACCTTTGGAAAGAAGTGCTCAGTCCAGCTAAGAGTGGACCTCGCATTAGCCCACTTTCTTCCCAGCAGGTTTCTGGAATGTTTTCCATAGCCCTGGTCCTTCCTAGGGCATCACAGGGAACCAATGTCTGCTTCCTCCTCAAAATACGTCCATTTCTGTATTGCTCTGCCAGCAGCAGAAGGCTTCCCCAGTATCTTGAAAGTCAGTTTGGAAAGCTTAAAAGAAAAGTGGCAAAACACACTTCCTAATGTTTGAAAATGATAAGGAATCACTCAGGGTTTCCCAGCTGCAGTTCTAAACTCATTCTATGGGGCAGTCCTGCTGGACTTTGGCCAGGCTGAAGCTGACAAATCACAAAAATATGACCAAAGATTTAGCAATTTTGTTGCCATAAATTCTTGAACATCTTGCATTGACACTGCATTTAATTTTAATTACATTTTCATTGAGCAGTAGGAATATATTTCTGCCAATTTTGGTTTGAAAACAAAAAGTGGGGAGAAGTCTTCCAAATGTTTCAGACAGAGGTGTTAAATGTTGAAATGTGTTTTTCCAGCATTATGGTAAAATGTGTTTTTCCACAGTAGCACAAATAACTGAGAAGAACATTTCTGACAACTTCGAGGTATAATTTGATAAGACAGTTTGACAAAGAGATGGAGATTTTTGAAGTATTTGAAAAACTAAAAGTATGTTTGAAGAGAGAGAGAAACCTTCAATACATTTAGTACCTGTAAGCTCTGGGAAAATCAGAAGATGAACAGAAAGACCAAAATAATCTCCCTAACAAGGAGAGGCAGTTTTAACATAGTTGTTTCTACTCTGGTGCAGCATCCATTTGATTGATGCACCCTGCTACTTTTTGTTCAGTTAAAGAGAAAGCAGATAACAAAGGAGCTGATTATACTGCAGTGAGGAGAGGGGACTGAGAGAATGGAGACATACAACATACAAATCTATAGGAAACTAAGCTTCATTTGTTCAGCTACACATAAAGTAATTTTTTGTTTGCAATATGTTAGAGTTATTACTTGCACAGATAGGTTTAATGATTCCTTTCTAATTTACTTGTTGAAGTGTGTTGAGGGGTTCATTCAGTGCTAATAAAAATACTGCAATACAGCATTAACTGGCAAAATGCTTATCTGAAATGGACCTTCCAGTTGCTTTCAGGTAGAATGTGCGTCAGCAAAGATAAGGATTTAGCTATTACTCAGTAAAGTGGTGCTTGAAAGTTTTACTGAAATGCAATATTGAAACGTGTTTGAATTTTCAATTATGCTGTTACTGCTCAAATAAACCTTTTTGAATGCATTCAAACAATTTTATATCTTGCATTTAAGATTGCCTACAATTAAGCAAAAGTCATACTGATTTCAGGTAGAGCAAGAGCTGGTCTAGTTCACTGACAGACTTGCACTTCTGTGTGTGGAACACTGCAAGCAGTGTAATATCCTTCCTGCAGGAAGGAGAAGGAGGCTACAGTCATGTTTAGAGGAGGTTCAATGCTGCTGAACTGGGGCACCCTTATTCTGCTGTGTCTAATTTGTATTAAATGGGAGTTGCTTGCTGTTCAGCAGGCAGCCATTTGGTTCACATTACATGAATCACAGAATCACAGAATACTCTGAGTTGGACGGGACCCACAAGGATAAAGTCCAGCTCCTTAGTGAGTGGCCAGTTCAGGGACTGAACCCACAACCTTGGCATTTTTAGCACCAGGCTCTGACCAACTGATCTGATCTCAAAGGATGGAAACATGATTTGACAAAGTCACATAAGATGAACCAGATATCAGAACAGCATACTTTGTGAGAAATGTTACCTTAAAAGGGACTTGGTTCAGATCTGGAAATACCAGGGGGAATAAGATCAGCCCTTAAGATCTACAAATTTGTTCCTGTGGTAAACAATGTTCAGTATTCTACTTTTTTCTTGGGCTTAGAGAAATACAACAGAAAGAATACCTGCACAAAGCTCTGAGGATGGACATGAGCTCACACCACCTACTGAATGAGAGTTATGTGGCTATGCTAAATACATCCCTGGGCCATCACTAAAATACCCTGTCTGTCAGCTGGGGTTCAGTGCTACAATAACATAGCCATGAGATTTATGCCAGGCAAGAGGACAGGAAGAAAGAGCCCATGTTTATTTCCAAAATACTTTTTAAACAGTGGTAGCTACAGGTAGATATTGCCACAGGAAGAAACATAAACTATTAGTTTTGACATCCTTATTCTACATTTCCTTACAAGGGGAAGAGGAGGGGATTGATCAGGCACTGACCTCTTCTCTCTGGCAACCAGTGACAGAACCCAAGGGAATGGCCTGAAGCTGTGTCAGGGACGGTTTAGGTTGGATATTAGAAAAAGGTTCTTCACCTGGAGGGTGTTTGGGCACTGGAAGAAGGCCCCCAGACAAGTGGTCACAGCACCACTGACAGAGTTCAAGAAGAATTTGGACAATACTCTCAAACTCATGGTGTAATTCTTGTGATTCTGGGCAGGGCCAGGAGTTGGACTTCGATGATCTTTGTGGGTCCCTTCCAACTCACAATATTCTATGACTCTATGAATATAACCTAATATGTTTATAATAATAATAATAATAATAAAATGCATGTGTGTCAAATATTGCATTGTCTTTTAGTGAAATGATTGTGGTTAGCATTTAGCAAAAATGAAACACTCAGGTTGTAATTTTTGCAGTTGCATGGGCAAAAGTTCTGAAAGTAACTGTGATGAAAGGGATTTGACCATGAAGAAGAGAGATGCATGCATAATGCCAAGATACAATATTAGCTTTGAATGCAATTATGTGTGCCAACAGTTCTTAACATTAGTAGATATTGTATCCGAAATAAGCAAGATCGTTACACGGGGAAGAGCCTTTTTACAGCTAAAACTACTCGCAGGAACAAACATATGTTCAGTTGATCTCTACAATTCACCAGTCTCAGCGGCCCACTGTGCTGTCTGGTGGCTAACCAAGTCACTGGGAAGTGGAGCCAGACTGCTGTTCTGAGCACTTGGGTGGTCTCTTCATTTTCATCTGGAGAACATCCACAAGAGTCCTTTATCTTTCAGATTGCTGATGCTGGTCTTTGAAGGATTATCCATCTTTTACTTCAGTGGCATTGCTATTTCTTGGGTTTATGAATGGCATCACTTTTTCTTAATCCTGTAAACAACATCAATCCCATGTGAGCCAGCTGTCTCCTGCAGCTCTTTCTCTTACATTGTGAAGGTTGGACCATCTGTACCTTCACAAGGCCATTGCTCTTCAGCTGGATCATACAGACTGTGGCTCTTTATTACCATGCACAAACGTTCTCCCTGCATTCTGTAGGCACACTGCTCATACATTCTTATTAACCTTACAGTGGTTCTAACAGGCCAAACAAATTTACAGGGAGCCACAGCATTTCTTGGGCAAGAAACAATGATCGAGTAGACAGGGAAGTTTCTGTGCTAGCATAGTATTTCTCTGTTTAGAAGCTCTTCAGAATTTTTCCTTTATAACCACAAGTAGTCACAACTTTATTAAATCATGCTATCCTATTTGAAGTTATCTGATTACATGTTATATAAACTGGGGAGTGGGAATAGCTTCCTTAAAGCCAAAAATATATTAACAAAATCCTGATGATTTTGTGGTTTTGTTTCATTCCAGAACAGGAGGTGAGCTGGTCCTAAAGACATAGAATCATCTGTAGTTTTGTATATTTCTCTACAGGCAGCCGTCTTTAAGTCAATTCTTTGTGTATCTTCACCGGTTCTTTTTCTTTAGTTACTTCATTTGTGGGTTTGGTAGATACTGACAGCAGTTCCCGAGTTCCTCTGAGGTTGTATATCCCAGCTGGGTGGAGCTACAGAGGATAACTTTTAATAGGATTACATAGCATTTTTTTATTAGAATATACTTTTTTATAAGATAATATAGTCCAGTCAAAGGATTCTTGTGGCTGAGTGATTTAAACAGAAAAGCTTAGTGAAACAATCTTTCCGTCTGCAAAGTATTTCCAGTAAGCCCTCTGTATCCCCAGGAAATGTGAATCAACATGGTATTGCAGAGTTCCGTAAGGTGACATACCAGCTGAGAGTCTTGTAGTCTTTAAGTGCTGTTTGTGGTATAGAAAAAAAAGTCTTGGAATGTATCTCTGCTGCTTATTAAACAATGCAGAAGAAGCAGTAAACATAAAAGTACAGGTATCCTGAGATCACCACAGTCCTTGAGCACTGGGAGGCAGCAACTACAGCCAAAGGGCTCTGGTCCCTGAGGGAGTGATTACCTTATGATAATGGTAAGATCAGTCTTTCTTTTACAGGGATACCATTTGCACTTTGATAGTTAAAAATAAATAATGGTGCTGACATTTTAGAGTGGTTTAAAGTTAATCCTTTTTTTGGAGTCAGCATTTCATACAGTAATCTTAATACCCATTCAAGATACCACTCAAGAGCTTAATACCCATTCCAGTCCCTCAGAATGCTCCCTCTGTTCAGACATACAGTTTGTGCATAGAAAAAGCTGTGATGCTTCTGACAGATAGAGTTTTGTGGCAGGCACCAGATGGATATGCATCCATCACACTTTGGAGTCACCTGGCAAGAAGGGCTGAGGAATTTAGGCAGGTCCTCACTGAAAGGTAGAGCAGAGGCAGTCCTTGCGGGACTAAGCTCCCCATACAGTTTCAGGGACAGACATTATAAAATACTAACCCCCCAAACACCTTAATGTTTGACAATTTGCCTAGCTTGAGCCAATTCTAAAATCCTCTCTGGCTTTATTGCTGCAGTGACTTAATTTTTCTATGAAACTGATCTTGATCCAAGACACTCCTTGGAAACTTGACTTCCAGAAAAGTAAGAAAACAAGGATGTTCATGATAAAACACCTGTTAGTTGTTAATTTAGTAAGGACCTTTGGATCCTTAGTCTGTCATGATTCTGTCTTTCTAGTTCTCCTTAAAGACGAAAGTAAGTAATGTAGCTAGAAGTAATTTTTCGAGTGCCTTTCATCTCTCCCTTTTGAATGTAGTTCTGGTACAAAACTAAGCCTTTAGTTCTGAGATTTTTGTCATGTGGGACATAAGCCAGACACTAATAATAATGCGAAGAGAAGTTTTACGTCCAGGATTTTTGGAGTTTCTACCCAGGGCTGAGCCAATTCAAAGATCTAAGTGGACAGAAACTTTCTAAAGACTAGGGCTAAAGACATTGTTTTGAGGGAATAATTTATTCCACAAATTTCATGTCTTCTTTCTAAACATGGAATCTTACAAGCAGCTGCCTTGTTTTCTTATTCTTTAAATTGCAAGTAATTAATTTTATATCTGTAATTTGCTATAGAAATTATGACAATTGAACTGTATCCTTTAGATATCACAAGTTAGATACATGCTCAAATACTGCTCAGATTTCTCAGCTTGTGTGTTTTAAATACCACTGCATTCAGTGTTCATGGAAAATGGGTTTGGTTACTGGAAGACTATAAATCAGTAAAATGCTGCCAGTACAGGCAAAGCCCAGGCTCTGCTGTAATGGCTTCTGATTGCCATACAGTTCTTCCAAAAGAAGCAGGAAAATTTCTATCTGAATAAACCATTAAAGGAATGATGGAAAAAAAATTTTCTTGTGTGGAGTAAACTCTCCTAGAGGAGGGATTTTTAATGGTTTCTGCATGAATTTTTGCCCTGCAAAATCCTAGGGAAAAAAATTCCTAATTAAATGTAATTCAACACTTCTTCTTTCTAAAGAGAAGGAAGGAAGACTATTCCCAAAAGAAAATAGCTTGTACTCCCTATTTTTACATCACACCAAACATGGAAGAAAATGTGCATCATTGGAGGTATCCATGCCAGCCAAGGACCCTTACTAGGGTGCCAAAAAAGAGTCAAAACTTTGAGTTCCACTTGAGTCAGGAAGAGGTACAGACCCTGTGAGGAGCAACCCAAAGCCATGCAGGTCCTCTCTTTCTCCATTGGGCAAAGAAAGGGTGAAATGAAATTAGCCACCTAAAGCTTTGGTAGTCATATGCTCCCCAGGCTTCTTGTTCATTCCAGTGATGGTCTTTTTTCTGACCCTTGGTCCGTAAAAGACTGTATTTTGATAGCACAAGGTTTCCACAGCTAGTCTAATCCTCACTACAATTCATGTTGCTTTTCCATATCAGAGATGTCTGTTTTGGTGGCATGGACAATCCTCGGTGGGCTTTTTCAGGCTACACCTCTAGTTTCTGCATTCTGTGATAGAGAAACAATATCACTGTAAATGCTGCTGTCATTGCATTATCTGTAACTATTCCAAAATGCACTATAAAGGAGCGTTCACAACAGGCCAAATATTACACAAATTGGGTAAGATCATGACCATAATCTGTTCAAGGACTCATCTTCTTTGTATGTACAGGAAGGGCTCTGCACCTTACAAATTCTAAAAAGTATGAGAATTAAAATGATGTTCAACAAGTTTAGAAACTTAAGATTTGATCACAGGCAACAAGTGGATTCCAGTTACTTCCCTCTCCTACAATAGTAAGTGCTCATAACACTGTACTTCAGAGTCCCTGTGCACAAGGAAAACATTCCCCAGACAAGGACTTATAATGAAGTGCAGTCCTAGTTCGTCACACAGGTAAAAAATCCAAATGTAAAACACACGAGGTAAATAATAATGCATTTAAGACTTATTCTAAAGAGACAAGCATTATCAGTGATACTTTTAATGGTGTTCTGGTTCACCAGGAAGGCTCTGAAGACACATACCGTTGGATTACCTCCTCTTGTGACAGAATGGCACGTGCTCAGCTGTGTTGTATCATATTTGGATCTGTTATAGGTCCAAATAGCACCTAAAAGCCAAATGCCAAATGCCTAGATGAGAGGTTGGACTCACACCTAAGAATCAAAACTTCACTCCAAACTTTTGAGTTTGGGCCAAGCACAAACTACAAAAAATGCATTTGCCAGATTTTTTCCAGATCAGGCCCAAGGAAGTAGAAACTGCACAAGACCTAAAAAATTAGCAGGTTTTTCACCATTTGGATGCAAAAAGTTCATCCATCAGAAGTTAATCTTGGATTCACTGTGGATTTGAACTTTGAAAGATGACCAAACACAGCTGGACTGTACTTTTGTTGCACCACTTTCCACACTTCAGGCAATCAACTCCATTTAAATCGCCAAAAATTTGAGTCAATTGCTCTTCCTTGTGTCAGTGTCTGAATTTTTCATCTAAACCCCTTAAAGCAAACCTAGCTTAGCTACAAGTCTGCTGGGTGGATGTAAAAGCCACTAAGTCACATCTGGTTTTCCCTCACTCGAGGCTCACTTCTCTCTCCACCGAAACTGAGGTGAAGCTTCACCAAGCAGTGGCTGAGCCCTGGCCAAAGCTGGAAAAGGCCAGCAGGAAACTTTCCATGTTATGATGATTCAAGTCCAGGTTGGATGGGGCTTTGAGCAACTGTGTATAGTGGCAGGGGGGTTGGAACTGGACGATCTTTAAGGTGCCTTCCAACCCAAACTATGCTACAAAAGCTACCATTCTATGAATTATTTCCTTGCACCATCTGGTGGTTCTTTGCAGTCGGTGCAACAGCACTTCCCAGGGTTCCAGCAGTGGTTGCAGCACTCCCAGCTGACCTTGCAAATGATCTTGGGCTAATGCAGGAGGTAGCGCCTGTCACCAGACTAGTTAATAACGTAAAATAACACAAATCCCCCTGGTATGGCAGAAATCCTGCTTTTTGCTTCAGGTTGCTATTCCATCATCCTGATCACAGACCTCTTCACAAAAGCACATGGAGAGTAAAAAATGAAATCTGACAGAACTCTCTAAAGGGAAAAAAATTTCAGTCAAGGTTTAACAAGTGCTTTAATCAGGGTACTCTACAAAGCCTGCCAGAGGTATGTGCCAACTAATAGCAACTTTTGACCCTGATTTTTGGCTTCACTGACTCTTGGCACTCAAGCAGCGTGCTGGCTCAGCACTCTGACAAAGCCGACAAATTGGACCAGATTGTATTTAAGTGGTTTTGGAGGAGGACAGTCATCATCATTAGGTGATTAAAAAAATCTCAGCCTCAGGAGTCATGCAACAAATGCATGTCGTACTATTTGACTGTGGAGCACAGGTCATAGGATAGCTTAAGGAATTGAAGAAAAAGCCCAGAAAGACATATACTTCCCCATGGGAATGTGTGACATTGTAGAACAAGCAATGTCTTCACTTCCTATTTATGGAACCTGAATCTGGTGGCTGTGGTGAAATGGTTTAAGGTCTCACTTGTTGAAAACAGCAACTCCGAATGGATCTGATTAGACAAGTTCTGCAAACCTTGCCGGATACTGAACACTGCTCAGTTAAAACCTGGACTAACTCCACCAAAGCCAGTAGACAAATTAGGAGCTAACAGATTTCCTTTAGCCCAGAGTCATGTCCTTCTTGTACTTTATGTTATATTCAAAGAGCAAGATTCCATGTCTTCCTGTTTTGGATAACTTTCTTTTTATAAGTCATGTAATTTCTGCCCGTTCTGATGGTCTCTGGAGATGTGAAAATGGGCCATAATACTAGTGGGACCTGTCCTTGGAGAATATTCCCTGCCCAAAAGGAGCAGCTCTCAGAATGGTGGCCTATGGCTCCTGTCCCTGATGCAAGAGCTGTCTCAGGGAAAGGGACCAGTGAGACTGGTAAAGCTGTTAGACTGCTCTGACCATGATTGGGATAACCAATAACCCCCCACAGACACACACAGCCCAAAGCTGCAGGAAATTCAGAACAGGCTGAATCTTCCACTTCTTCTTGTCCTCTGCTCTCAACCCACATCCACACACCCACAGTCAGCGAAGGCTTTTTCTCCTTCCCTCCCAGATCAACTAAATTTTTGACCAGAGGCAAAACAATATTTAAACTTTCCAGCGTGGAAGGAAAATCTCTGTCTCCCAATTTTGCTGGGTCACATCATTCCAGTATTAACTGCCAAGCCTATTCCCCACCTGGACATCTGTGAGAAGGACCTCACACAATCAGGTTGTTCTCTCATATGAAAGATTTTCCGGTCAGGCACACCCTTTTTGAGATACGTTGGATACAGTAAAAGTTCTTCAGAAAACCTTTCCTCTTTCCCTGCTTCTGAACTTGGATAGCTGTAATTTCATTTACTTGCCAGCCACTGAGCCCTGTTCTAAAGAAAATACTGTACAGATATAGCCTGTCATAAGAAATAATTGAGCTGTTAAAAAAACCCAGCAAGACACAACCAGGGCTGTTTTTAACCTCAGTGGTTTTGACCTCATCAGTAATGGGTGTTTCTCTCTGACCTGTCATGTCTCTATATTCAGTACTGATATTCTTCCCAAAGAAAAATTCAAATGAACTCACTTTCATGAAAAATGCAGAATACCCCTCTATTCCTAAAATAATAGGGAGTTTTCCTGGGGTTTTGAACCTTATATAGACTGTATCTTTTAAGCCTTATTTATTTTTAAGTTAATCCAGCACACAGATGCAGGACATTATATGCCACAAACCCATCTTTGAAACACCTTTGCTGAAATTTATATTTGTGAGCAGTCATCTTTAAAAACAGATTCATTTATCAAGCTTGCATCTACATCTGAATTCAGGGCAAGGATTTGGCTCTGATAAGAGCACATTTCTGCTATAACAGTCCTGCCTCCACTGGGAAGGACTTTCTTTGATCTGTTATAAACTGATCAAGACTCAATAGTCATCTGAGAAAGTCTTGGTTCATAACTCATTTTTACAGCTATCTGATTTCTTTTCTGGTTTGGGTTTATCTTGGATATGAGGCCCCTGAAACAAATTTAAACTTCTCCACAAAACTATGAATATAAAATCTCCTCTGAAGCAACCCAATTTATCTGTAATCATGATTAATCAGACTGTGACTCTCCAGCAAGGCTGTCACAAGGCCAGAGCAATTAAGAAACTTGCATCCTTTTGTGGTTCCTGTTTTGTATTTATTTTTATATGCTCTCAGTAACTACCTAGTCATTTCAGTTTAATTGCTGTAGTTCTGTACCCCTACCTCCACCTTGAAAAAGGAGTTCTGCATGAACTTTTTGTCCCCAAGCACTAATCTGTTTTCGTGACCTGAACAGTATTTATCCCCTGGTTATAAATGAAATCTGTATTTCATCACATTCATCACTCTTTTTCATGCTACAGCCAAATAGCTGCACTCCTACAGCTTCAAATGATGGCACAGAAGAGAATTGTTAGATATGCACATTCCAGCTATCCCACATCTGCCAGGTCTGTTGTGGGCAAAAATGGGGAAACCAGAGCCAAAAAAACAACCCTGCTTTTGTGTATGTTTTATTTTAAACCATTCTGAAGCCAAGAATGTGAAGATCAACCAAATGCTGACATGCTAGTAATATTTTGTTTTACACAGATCTATAAATATACTTATCACTGTTTAAAGTAAGACTGAATATACTGTAGTCATAAGAAACACACATGTTCTAGAGGACAGATAGAAATAATTATATGAAACAAAGACTGGAAACACTTTCTTTTTCTGGGTGGGGTTAGACTTCCTATAAAACTTCATTGGGTATAATCTTCCATTCCTTGTGCAGGTGAACTTAATGGGAGCTTTCTCTAGGATTGGGCCCAAACACAAATAGAATTTTTGTGCTTTGGTTTTCAAGTTTTCTGCAAACTTCTTTCATTCTGGACCCACTTCTAAGCCATCTATAGCTATAAATAGCAAAACTATCATCAGTAACTCTGAACTCACCATATAGGAGCACCTCCACTGGAAAAAAAAAGGAGACTCCCATAAATAATAAAAAAAATGTTCAAAAGAAACACGGAATTGCCTCATCTAGGAATCAGCCATGATTAATGTAGTTCACCCTGCTGTCTCTGACAAAGACCAGCACCAGACACAGGGCTACAAAACTGGTATGAAAGGATATAGCAGGATTGGGAAGAAAAGGGTGAAAAAAGGTAGTGAGGTACCTGCTGTATGGACAAAATGCACACTCTGACTTTCTAGAAGTTCCTTACACTGAAGCTCAAGGAGAAGGAAGGGACAGACTTCACAGACTGCCTTTGGTGTAGACAAAGGACAAAAAAGAAAAATAGTAATGTTAATAAATGGTCATAAGCAAGGAGGAGAGAGACTTCTACTTCTGTACAGAATGGACAGGGCAGGCAGGAGTGGAGGGAACATAGCAGGAAGCGTAGGATCTTTGGATAAGTTCCACTGGATCTACGCCTACACAGGAAAGAAAATGCACACACCTGTGTGCCTCTGGGGACGGCAGTAGAGCAGGTCACGGGCAGACTAAAAGATAAGAACAACCCCATTGGGAAAGACATTAAAAGGCAACCAGATCTTGAATTAGAGGAATTAAAGGTATCAGATGAGATTCGTCAAAGTTTAGAGGACTGCCTGTCTCTTAAGCAGTGACTGGGGAGCATTTCTGTCTCAGGAAAAGAAAACACAGTTTCCCAAGTCAGTGCCTGAGTTGGCTGAGCATTTCTAGATTGAATAGATCTGAATTCAATGGTTCCTCTCACCAAGTACTGTACAACCCCCTGGGTTTGAGGACACCTTTGTGAGTCACTCATGTGCCATTAGTAGCTCCTGGCTCTGAAGCCAGACCTGCATTCACATGCAGCAGGAGATGCATTTCAAAGCACATCCCCTTGTTCATTCATGGAGCACAACACAAACTCACAAGCACAATAAGAGGCAGCTTGAGCAAAGGAACCAAAAAGCTCTCCTCTGTTTGCTCTTCAAAGGAGGCAGTGGACCAGAGGGAAGCATCCAGTTACCCAGATCTGACTTGTGTGCTGGCAGTTGGGCCACACTGGTTTTTGCATATGGTATATAAAATGAACAAACATAAAAATGGGTATTGATGAAGTGCGATTCCACCCCTAAAGTGCAGCTGAATTCACTGCATCAGTCCAGGCAAGTGCCAAAAATGTGAGGGAGCTGCGACAGCATCACATAATCTGTGCAATGAATAAACTCAAGGTTAAACAGACCTCGGAGCATGAATGTAAGATTGCTCATCTAGTGTGAGAGTATAAGTAAAATTCAGAGATAAATCCTGCAGGAATTGCAACAAATGGGATACATAAACAAATTTCAGGCCTGTGCAAAAACTATTGTCCCAACCATTTAATGGCAGTAGCAGGGGAGTATTGAGTTCTGCAGGTCGTAGATATCCGTGGGTAAGCCAATGACCAACCTGTGTGCTTATTTTCTGCATGTTTACACTGCTCAGTCCTTGAAAATTTGTCGTCTTTTTATGGTTCTATTTGCTCACTTGGCCCTAGGAAAAAAA
Organism: Edolisoma coerulescens; assembly: GCA_013397115.1. Lineage (NCBI taxonomy): Eukaryota > Metazoa > Chordata > Aves > Passeriformes > Campephagidae > Edolisoma > Edolisoma coerulescens. The sequence continues at coordinate 107,547 of VWZW01005609.1, forward strand.
GCTGATTAGGAAGGAATGAGTAACTTTTTTTCAACTTGCTTTTTTTTTCCTGAAAAAGGAGCAGAATATTCTCTTTTTTTTCCCTTGTTTTATGCCAGCATGCTGAAAGATGGGCATATTATCAGACTGATAAATTTTCCAAAGAATTCTAAAGGGCTGATCTGAACCAAATGTAAATGCTAAGCAATGCAACTCTTTTTTTTTTTTTTTTTTTTTTATTCTTCAGTGTGGTTACAGAAATCATTAAGTTGAGTACGGCTTGGACTGAGATCTGTAATACTTTTTTCCATGTTCATCAGAGACCACTAAGTAACTTGAAAAATGTTCTTTTGTATCTTAGTAAACAAAAACAAAAATGAAGACCAAGTTTTTCCTCTATGTCATTCCAAAGTGAAACATTTTAACTTCCTTTGTGGTCTGTTCTTCCCTTGAAAGATCTATTAGAGTTTAAAAAGTACCATCAGACTGACAGACTGGCATGTCAAAACTGGTTGGGTTATTACTGATGCTTTATGCTCTCTGGAGCATGACTGCCACAGTTATTTGGTTCTCAGTTAAATGTTCATGTGGGTAATTCCACTGCAGTTTTCCAAGGAGTCCAAAAACATCAGGATTTATGCTACTTCTGATCCCTGAAATGTGATCTGTACACATTGTTTGTAAAACACCTGAATTTTAATAAGTGCTTGGCACTCATGGGCATCTTTTCCCCCTAAAAGCATCCACCTACTGTTTATTGAAATCTACGTAGATCTAAATATATTAAGCCTGGGACTGTATCATCATGACAGCAGCCACAGAGGAGTTAACTAAAATGTGCAAGCTAAGTCTCAATTTATAATTAATAATTAACATTTATAAGATTGAAAACCCTTTACTCCCACTGTCAAGCTGTTACTTATCAAAACATTTTCAGTGCAGTCAATGAAAGGTGTGTAACTGCTGACAAACATGAAAATGAATCTGCACATCTTCAATACTTGGTGTACACTGCTGAGTCTTCAGCAAAATCTTGCTGTCAGTAATTCAGGACAAACTAGATCCATTATATACCTGTTGCTACTTTGAAAACTTGTCTTTTTTTTTTTTT
>VWZW01005609.1:108647-154774 GCA_013397115.1 Edolisoma coerulescens
TTTTTGCATTCTGACAGGTTTTTAGGAAGGTTCCTAAAAGGTTTCGAGTAGCTCAGGCATGTCTACAACATGTGTGGCTAACAATTGGGCAGCATATGTCAGTAAGTCAGGCCAGCGTGGAACTGGCAGGGTAACCCCCCCATTTTCTGTGGAAATAAATCTGCAGCAACTCCCTTTGATGTCTCAAACCACCCGTGCACAAAAATTGTGCCAGAAATCTGACCTGATGTGTAACAACATACATATACTGACACTGAATAACGCTGGCTACATCCTTAGTTACCATAAGAGGTTGAATTTCTTCCACAGCCAGCTTCTTTCACTTCATATGTCAGTCCCTTCACTTGATAATTTGCATTAACTGAACTACTGACAACTAAAAGAAAACTGAAACAGAATGTGAGCATCTCCTTCTCTGGAATGTCACAGCAAAAGAGACACCGTGATTGCTCTCCCTCTTACCAGACTTGCATCGAGACAGAGAGGCTGGCCTGTGACAGTTGCTCGTTTGCACCCTTTTCTTACAAATTTCTTATACTTTACCATATATTTTGACTTTGGAGTATCTATTATAGACCATATGTGTGAAAGTCTTTCACCCATAATTGATTCCCCACAACCCAACCAGCTATCAGTGCTGTTCTGGGAAACACAGCACTGAAAGAAAACTGGTATCGGCTGTGACTCAGCTGAGGCTTGCATGTGATATATGACTTGGGAAAAACTGAGAATAAAATGCATATTGGAACAGAAACATCAAAGTAGCCACCTGCTTACATTTTCATCACTCTTCAACCTAAAAATTACTGTGGTTTCTAGAACTACGTGTTTAACTTAGCATCTCATACGTGTAAACTCCCCATGTGCACCCTATTTCTCTCTACTGATCTCAGTGATACAAAGGTACTAAAACCTTAATTTTAGCTGCTGCACGTTGATAGATTGACATGAACCACATTAAGTTAACATTAAGTTGTGAACCCAGACACAGATGCTTTATTAGCATTTAAATCGATGGTGGGTGATCACAGGACATAATATGAGAATCATATTCTTAGAGTGACATTAGCATTAGAACTGTTGTGGCATGGAAGGCATCAATGTTCACTAGAAATTTCAAACTTCTCAAGCATCTAGAAATGTGTCTTATCCTGCCAAGTACTGAACATCCATCTTTTGTAAAAAGCTGTTCAATGCATTTCTGAAAGCTGAAAAAAGGCATGCCACCTCCACCCTTAAGCGACTGGGAGAGATAGCAAGTTGTCAGTGGGTTACATTTCAGATGATTGAAGATTTAACTCTGGTTCCTTACAGTTTTGGTAACAAAGACATCTATAGTTACTAACGGAGTTGTTGTTCTTCACCTCCCACATGCTATTGCTTCTGTTTCTTACAAATAAAACAATTGGACTTGATTTTAAAATATACTAAGCAATGAATGCTCATGCTGACTTCGTGGAGAGCTCTTAATTTCTCAGTATATCAGGTCCTCACTCATTAGTGCCCTACTTAATTTTCCCAGTAACACAGGCCTACCTTCATTTTCCATGAGATTTTTATGCTCTTTAATGTCTCACACTGAAGACCCTTTTTACCTTCAGCTGAATACTACTAACATACAGCTTCTGAAGGCATTCTTTATTTCAGCAGTTAGATGCTAGTTATTAGCTATTCACCTTAAAGGTGGATGATAGGTATTATTATCTCTGGTTTTAATAAAGAAAGCTTGTGACCTGTGGGCAAGTGGGAAAAGGTTCCTCCTTCTTATAAATCCTTCCATGAAATCTCATTCTTCCTACTGATGACTACATAAGGTTCGTCTTAAAATTGGAACTACTTCTTTATAACTGAAATTAGTTGCTAAATGAAGAAGCAGTGGAAGATTACAGTGACGTTGATGAGAAGACTACTGGAACTGACTAGAGAAGCTAGTAATTAGTGAAAATTAATCTCAGCAATTACAGTGGGAGAAATAAATCTAAGGATCTTGCAGGTTTAAGGCACATTGCAAACTGTAAACTGACATTAAAATCCTCTAAACCTGTTATTTCCTTGAATTTAAATAGATTTCCTAGCCATTCTTAGAGGATCTTTGGGAAGAAATTATTTTCCTGCAATTTTTTGTGCCTAGTGCTTTTCCCAACCTTCTTGTGAAGCCTGACTGATGAAACCATGGGGGTCCAGCCACATTTGTTTCAGTACATAGTGTAAGTGATACTGCTTACATAGTACTGTTCGTACAGTGAGACTGCAATTGGTGAGAAGAACGGCATAAAGGCTGCTGAATAAGCTTCTTATTTATGGAAAAAAACTCTTAGAAGACTTTTCCTGAGGAGAATAAACCCACCTTTTTTTCAGACTTTCATGCAACACCTATTTCTTCGTGCATTCAGGATTTTTCTTACACACTAGTATTCTGGACAGCTATCCTGTTTGACTGCATAGGCCTCCCAGGGGTAGCCTTGGATGGCTGAATCTGAATATCTGGGCAGTATCTCCAACAATTTTGCTTCTCTGTTTCATGAGACAGAATCCAGCTTTATTAGATTTTTTTTCCCCCCGATTTAATGTGCTGGATATGTGCATGGTTTGATGTGCAGCGTAATGCTTGTTTGGCTTTATTTCCCCTCTGTGACATATAAAATCTAATAAGCAAGACTTTTTCTTTTGTTGCTATGGCAGGAAGATTCTTGAAACACTTAATGATAGAAAATAATTTATATTAAAAAAAACCCCCAACCAACAGAGGGGCATCTCACTTCTATTTTTGGCAAGTTTGTTCACATGTGTTTACAAAGCCAGAACCCTGAAATGCTCTAAGCTAAAAGTTCCACTGTGAAACCAAGCCAACCTCATAAAGTTCAGTAACTCCAGAGTCTGAATTCTTATACTAAATGTATTATTGTTCAAAAGGAACTTGTAAGGATCATTTACATGGGAAGGCAGGCCTTCCTAATAATTTCCAAAGAAAGAACTACCTGGTTGCCACAATGAGGCAACACATAGAGACTTTACATTCCATAATTTTGTCCATGCAGTTGTTCAGTATTCCAGAACCCCATTTATAAACTTTCCAAGAGATTTGCTTGCCCAGCTCCATCTGAAGTTTGGGTGTTTTTCCAAGTGTAACTGTTACAAAAATTTCTAGCAACATTTATAGTGTTTATTGGTTTTAGGTTTCAGGAGGTGCATAATCGGACTGCGGTGTAAAATTAATAATGCAGAGAATTACAAGATGATGCTTCTGTAAAAGTCTGGTGAGGAAGTCCCACTGGTTTTATGGTGTTTTAACTTGAATGATTAATTTTGGTTTGAATCACATTTGATAACTGTGTGGAGGAGGAGGGGAAAGCTTAAAATTTACCAAGCATTTAATGTTTTTATCTCTTCCCCTTTATATACAATGTTTGCCTTCCATCTTCCTGCTTATTTATCTCGTTTCCCATCTTGTCCTGTACTCCCCAGAAACTCTCCTGCATAATCTGTTCTATCATGTTTTATCCAGCCTAACCTCACAGAAAGCTATAGCCATGCTTTCACACTGCCCCCAGAATGCACTCACCCACCACAGGACCCCTTTGGGTCTGAAAATGTCGAGAGAGAGCAGGGGTGCAAGGGAATGTAGTGAGGGTGCAGGGAAAAGCTGTAACAGGAGCAAGTTCTCCTATCGTAGTGGGGCCTTTCTGCTCTCCCTGCACTTTCTGGTGCTCTTGTTTCCTTCAGGATACTTCCTGAGCTCTCCAATTAAAGCAGAAATAAAGACCAATAAAGCATGTGGAACCTTATCACAGTCACAGTATGCTGATGTTACCCTTCCACAGAGGAAAGTGTTCACCCCGTTTAACTGCAGATATCAAATTTGTGCTCACCCTGCAGGCTCGGTGGCTTCCACAAGTCAGATAACTCAGTTGGGTACTCCGTGTTGCAAGCAGCACCAAGGTAGTCGTGTAACTTACCCTTCTTGTCACATTCATATTTTTGTAATGTTTTTTCCTGTTTAAGGAGATTGTCAGGGCAGTTGCTAAGTGCTTGAATAACACATTCTTGATGAATGTGCAATCAACAGAATTAACAGCTTCTCAGGCACAAGCAAAATTTTGTGGCAGAAATTTTCTTGGTAAGTGTCCACCTTAAGTCAGTGAAGTGTGGCTGCCTGGGGCAAAAAGCATAGCAGAGAGCCAGTGGGGTCTTGGCTGACTCAATTTCAAAGAAACAAGATGAGCTTACAATTCTGTTAAAAGCAGCTATTAACCAATTGCTTTTTTCATGGTGGTGTTAGAAGTAAACAAATACAGTCATACACAGGTAGGTATGAGTTTGTTATTTTCTTGCAAACTTGGAGTCACGTAGGAGTTTTTTACAGGGGCAAGATCTTGCAGCAGACAACTTCTGAGGCTAGGACTCAAGAAAGGAACAAGGAGAACCTGGTACCTCTTCTAAAGGGCCCTGTAATTGCTGGTGCCAGGAAAAATTAACATCCTGTTTAATGTAAAAATATTTTTCGTGGGTCAGAGGCATGACAGTGATAAAATACAAAAAAAAAAAAAAAGTGAAAACAAGGAATTTGCAATATTTTGTTGAAACATAATCTGAGGAAATGATGTAATTATGTTTTATAATGAGAACCTGCTTTCGATTATTTCTCTCAAATTCTTCTCAATACCCCAAGTGCAAGCAATGTTGCTGCTATAGCATGCACAGCAAGCTAAAAGCTAAGGTCAGACAACCATACACAAACTCCAACATGTTTTACAAGGTTATGAATTAAGAGATAGTAGCTGGAATTTCAGATCTCATTCTGCAATACTGTGTGACAGTGGCAGCATCACTTCATCTATAAGATACTGTAAATCTCTTTTCTATTTGAACATGGAGAAAATAATGAAAAAAAAATCAGATTATGGGCCTGTTAAAAATTGTATAAACTGTTCTCTAATATTTTTTCTCAGATCAACAGATCTCATCAGCCTGACAACACTCAACCTTCACTTAGATACCTTTACTCCAAACCCAGTTTCATGCCAGCATCCCACTACAGTTCTTGATCTTGGTTTGCAGCTTTTAAAACAGGAGAGTAAGAAAGCTCCATCAGGATCAAACCCTTCATGGACTGTCCCCAAGGCAAGCTCAGACCCAAAGTGGTAATTCCTGTGGGCCATCAGGTCAGCATAATGGCTCATAAAAGACCAAGATTTGGGGTGGCATGAGGGAGGATGCCAGATACAGAAAGAATTCTGGGTTAAGCTTGAAGGCCAGGCAGATAGCTCAAAAAAAATAAACAAAACAAGGTTTAGGAAATTCAGTGATGGTCTTTCTTCATGTGAGAGGTACTAGAGCTGCCTGGCAGCATCTCCCCACCTAGAACAAGGCACAGAACACTATAATGAGAGGGCAAAGTAAGAGTGACTGGAAATCCAGCCCATTACAAGGCTGTGAGGCTTGGCTGTGGCGTGAAGCACACTGCACAACAGAGGCCACATCAAGCAAGGAATGTCATCTGTGCAACTGGGAACGTGGGACGTTTGGGAAAGAATTCAGTATGTATTCACAGGAAGCAGGATCTTCAAGAAAATGAACACTAAAACTGTTGACTGAGCACAGTTGATGAGTTCACTTTAAAAGCTAACTAACATTTAAATTGTTTGAAATATTATTAAGGATAATGTTTTCTTCTGATATTTAAAGGTAGTTTTCTAAATTTTGTCTTTATAGCCTTTTGTGTTTCAGAATAATATACTAAACAAAGTAGCACCCAGGATGCCTAATTTCCTTCTGAAAGTAAGTTCTTTATTATGGTGTCTAGTGTAAACAGCTTGATTCTTCCCCACAAAATAAGTGAATTTTTAAAAAGCCAAAGAGCATCTTCTCTTTTAATTAGTTTCCACTTGTGTCAGTCTGGCCCTCTCTGCAGTACTGCTGGTTTGAGTGCATACAGATGAAGGCTCTGTTGTGCTACAGCCAGGTACCACTGTTTTCTGAGTTTATCAGGCCACGCAGCACTGCAGGGAGGGAGGCAGCTCTGTATCACGAATGAGGGGAGGGCTGGGTGGGCAGTGCCACTGCTCTGTGCTGTGATTCAGCGTTACTGCGGTGTCCCACCTCACACCTGGGCTGGGGGATTGTCCCAGCTTCATGTGCCAGTGGTCTCTAGCTCAGGGGAATACAGAAGTGGGTTATTTGCTTATTACTCTCTCCAGGTTCTCTCTTCTTCATGCCATCTCCTTTCCAAAAAGCTGTGATACAATTCTAGAAATGTAAAGAGATTTTTATTGCACTACTGTAGGTTTTTTGCACTGTGTCTCTCAGGCTGAGGTTTCATGTTACAGTGAAATGATGCAGCAGTGAGCTGCTGCCCACTGTTTGCCACCCCTCTGCAGACCCTTGCTCTGGCCATAGCAGCCAGTTCCCCTTATTTCATTTCCATCCAGCATAGTGATTGTGTGGTTTTAGGATTAGTCTGGTCATGTGGCCCATGACATAGGGAACTATTCTCTATCTTTTCTCCCAAGCAAGGGTTTCTCTTGGATCAGTTCATACATGGCTGCACCTTTTCTAGATTTACAACATAGTAATGTAGAGGGGGGTTTTGGTTTTTTCTCTTTTTTTTTCTTTCTGTTAAATACAATTATAAAGTTGAATTGGTAAGGAGGCAGAACTACACAGAAATGTGTGTAGTTACCCATTTTCAGTGTCATTATCACATGTTAAAGTAAATCACAAATAATATTTGATCTGTTGAGACATTTTTCAAAACTAAACAAGTGGAGAGCACGATTAATATTAAAACCTCGAGGAAGGTGCTGCCTGTGTTGCTGTGACCACTTCTTGTCTCTTCTGTAAAGTTTTTAAGCCTCAAGAAAATAATGAAAGAACTTTTCAAAGAATCTGATGAAATACGTGTCTCATTAAAAGAATTGAGAATGCTCGTTGATTTTGGTATACCTCAGAAATCTGCACTCTTCATTGCTTTCCTTTGCTTTGGGGACCCCTTGGTGTTGCAATTAGTGCAGACAGACATGAAATGTGTAACGAGAGACCGTCCAGCCCTAATTGATCTGACTCATCCCTGGCTGCAAGGGTTCAGTGTTACTGTGCATGAGGGCCTGAGGCAAGTTGCTGTAACATAGGCAGCATGATTAAAAATGCAAGGCTCCTTTCTATCAAAAGCAGCATGGACACTGCAGAGGGATAGAGCTGATCCAGGTGGTACCTGCAGTTCAAGCAGGCACATGTCAACGAAGATACCTGACTTCTTCAAGGGTCCACCTCACAAATACAAGATGTCATGACAGCCTTGGTAATGGAGACCAGATCTCTTTATAGCTGACAGAAACATTTGTTTGCATTCCACCAGATGATTCTGTTTCCCATCACTAAGAGCTTAAAGAATTTCTTGACATTATGAGTTTTTCAATAGCTTTTCTTTTTGTTAACTTAAACAATTTTCCATTAACGTGCCAGTGTTCTAACTATTTGTTTAATGTCTGAGGGTGATGTAAAATCACCTTAATGGCTGCTACGTCACCATTTTCTGTGCTGGTCTATTCTTTCCCCAATATGTAACTTGAGTAATCCTGTCTTTAAGAATCCTGTGTTCTTGCTGGAACAGTGTGTTGTCATTATAGTAAAAACAGTATACAGCCCCATCAGCCTCAGACAAGTTCTGACTCATAAAGAAACAAAACTGATATCCAGAAGACTTCAGGATGTGTGGCAGTGTAAAAGAATTTTTTGCTTTTCTTTTTAAGAAAAATTGGGGAGTTTTATATTATTTTAACTAGTTTTGACTGGTTTTTTAATATTCCTTGCTAAAACCACAAAAACCATTCTTTGCAAACTCACATTTTTTTCTGGATTATTGCCCCAGTTTACCACTGTTCTGAATCTTTTCTTGAATACCTTTAATGACAATCTGTGCTGACAGGACAGAACACTTTATCATTACAGAAATTTTTCATGGGAAGGACTGTGGGGGTTCTGAATCAATGCAGATCATTCATACCCGCGGTGTATTCATAGCAATTATATACTCAGTCATGCTTCATTTGTGAATTTGTGGCACATAAATGACTTACCCAGAGAGTACAGAGGTAAACAGAAAAGTTTCAGCTGTAGGAGGAAAACTTTATTGGTAAGTTCAATTTTATTTTTATTTAAAATATGTCAAATACCCTCCTTGCTTCAGCAGTCAATACACATAAATCAATTTATATGTTTAAAAATACAAAATTATATCACCCATCAATGTCAGTCTTGTGTAACTGTGATCCACAAATCATCTGACTGCTGAGAAAATTTATGACATTAGACGTTGGGAAAAAACATTAGCTGGATGGCAAGCAAAGTAAACAAACACGGGAATTTGGAAGAACCTATTTGGGTGCCTGTTAGGGGCTGACATGCTTCCCATGGCGTGTGGTGAAACAGTTTCTGTCTGTCTACTGCATTTATTGGCACTATCACATATAATCTTTGGAGCAGATATGCATATCCAGTCTTTTATTTCTAGAGAATAGGAAGCAAGTAAACAAGGATTTTCTGGGTGTGAATTTGAGGAAAAACAATTGATTCTTTGCATACTTCCCACACTTTTTCCTTCCCTTTAGATGTTACTGATAAATGTTGGTTTGACAAATAAAACTCAACACACTTCAAAGTAATCTGAGAAGGAGTGGATTCTGAGAAGCCCTACCCCAACACGTCTGCACAAAGGGGAAATATGATAGGTTCTTTGGAAAAAAAAATAAAGCCAGTAAATTTAAGTAGTTATGCACATCTACTCCATTCTTTTGAATTTCATATTTGAAAAAGATAATTTTCATCTTGGGCATCTTAGGAACAAAAAGCAGGTTTTATTTCTGGCCATAGATATCTGACTGATAAGATTGCATCAAGAAGATGATTTGTGTGCTGTCATTTCAAAGTAGCTGGAGGAATGCTGTGTTAAAGCCACAGAGGATGAAACAAGGTAAATGGCTAAACTTGTCCTTTTATGAACTGCAGTGGGGGTCAGTTTTAAGAAACTTCTTACAGTCTAAAATCTCCTCAGGGGAGGCAGTGGAGGAGGGGTGCTGATCTTCTCTCTCCAGTGGCACACAGAATTGGAATGCAGATGCATCAAGGGAAGGTCGGATGGAAGAGTTCTTCACTGAGAGGGGGACTGGTCACTGGAACAGGCTCCCCAGTGAAGTGGTTGTGGCACCAAACCTGTCAGAGTTCCAAGGAGCATCTGATCAATGCTTTTCATTATATGGTTTAATTTTTGGTACTTCTCTGAGGGGCAGGGATTTGAACTCGATGGTCTTTATGGATCCCTTCCAACTTCTTACATTGCATAATTCTGGGACTCCTCCAGAGAACTTGGTGATGAGAACCAAGTGCTGTGTTTTTCTGAGTCCATTTCTCCACATTAAGTAATTTCTCCTTAGAAAGTAATTGGGAACTGTGTGGGCTGGCTAATTACCCACCTGGAATTGCAGTGTTGCTGCCTCCGCTGCTAAGGGTTGCCACATTCTCCCACCCAATTGCTTACATGAGCACTCCCTGATCAATGTCTGAGGGATCAAAACAAGTCAGTTTAGCAGAAACCTACCACTTTGTATTAACTTTGTNTGAAGGTAGGAAGTGTTCACACAGAAACTCTGGTCAGAGGAACAGTGTGCTTGGCATGAAATTAATGGCAGAAGGCACAGTAGTTCCAGGACATTCTAGAACTTTAGCAAATTAATTCAGAGGAGTGTTATTTTAGATTACTAATACATCTTGCATTTCCTGCTATTTTTAAAGCTTTCACATTACTATATTAATATTGCCAGCCCATTACATGAATGCTTTTTTATCAAAAAAACCCCAAACAACTCTCTTTATTATATCTGATATCTCAGTTATGATCAGATCCTAATATTCTATATGTGTCTCTTATCACTCATTTTAATCAGAATGTACTTCAGTCTTTCACATGAGACAGAATGAAGAAAGTGTTGCAACACCTAATTTTGCACAGAGACTCCAGAGCTGTCATGTCCCATCTCTTGTACTTCAGATGAAAAAGATACTTGGTGCTCTGCAACCATTTCCAACATGGCATACAATATATTCCTTTGACTAGTTTGGATCCTGCTATAAAGAGAGGGTTTCAGTTTTAATTTGCTGTCCTTTCTGCCACTTGGCAGGAATATTCTTAGCTTTTTAAAAACAGATCAGATATATTCATGTGACCCCATGTGTTTCAATAGCAGTGAAATAACTTCTCCAGTACCATCGGTACCATCATTCACTGTCCAAGGAGATTCAGTTCCTTCCTTTACATGCTCACAATAACAAGGCGCCACTATTGCGCTCATAACATTTACCCAACAAAATCCAAAGAGCTGAGCTCAGCCCTTCTCACCCTTTGTACTGCTTCTACCAGGAGTGCTCAGGGTGTAAATAACCTACAGGCAAACAACTGTTCGGTTGTCTATTCATTAGCTTTCCTTCAAGGCTGAGTTCGCTATTACGCGTTCCTTTGAAACAGGACACACTGGCTTGCTCTCCCTTTATACATTCCTTCCCCTATGCGTCTTTCAGGTCTGGGACAAACGTTAGGCTTTCTTATGGTCTTCATAAAACCTCCTCTTTTTACGTGCTTGTTTTGCACATTAGGTAATCTAATATTGACTTCGTCTTTGGTGTCTCCGTTTCCACCCACTGAAACAATAGAACAGTTTACACTTCAAAGCTGTTCTTTGTAATATTGACAAAGTGTGTGCCCGTACAAGTCATCCATTCTGGTTTTGGTAGAAAGGGAATAATGGTGAAAAAGAGAATGCCCACATGTTTTCTCCATAATAGCAATCAAAATAAAAACCTGGTCCTCCCATACCACTTTTTCAGAGAGACTATTCTCTGTGGGGGAGCTGTGTCTGTGATAGACCTGCAGGTGGGGGTGAAAGAATCCTTGAAGCTGGGCATTAGGAGGACTACAGGCATGCATGGTCAGACGGGAAATGGAAAACCAAAGGTGTCTGATTTGTTGCACATATGGAGGAATAAACATGTTATTATATGGGAAGGGAATATTAATTATTAGGCTACTTCAGGAAAGTGAGGACTTCCAGAGAGAAATAACAACTAGCTTGTGTTTATTTCTCTAGACAGTCTCACTGAGTTTAGAGAAGTGCCAGTCCATCTCTCTATTGCTGTGCTGAATATTTACATCCTAAGGATTGGAAAAAATTTTGGAAAGGGTAAGGTGAGAAAAGAATCTCTATAAAACACAACGGAATAGCTGTGAGGAAAGATGAGTTCCTACAAAAATAGTTTTTGTTATTGCCATGGTGGTGCATTCTTTGATAATACGAAACATACCATAGAAAATCCTGTCATCTTTAGCCATCAATAGGCTTTAACACTCTATTTAGCAATACAGAAATCACTGCAGTTTACTGTAGTGTAATTTCCCACCCTGGAATTTGACTAGGAAATTGGTTGTAACTTTATATAGGTAAGGAGCCATACTGACCACCATGCAAAATCCTTCATCTCCTATGTGCTCCACCAGAAAAATAAGGAAAGTTAAGCTTATTGCAACTGAGAAAGTTGAAGGAACTATTTCTCCCTTAGGCATGGACATACGTTTACAGCATGTCCAGAAATTCTGTGGAAGTTTCTTAAGCAATGGTAATTTACTTGGCACCACGTTTAAGACTAGCTTACAGTTTCAGCATATACCTGGGAGATACAGGAGTACAGGAGTGAGATACCTTCACCAGACAGGAAGGAAAACAGGAACTCCTTACTTTGCCATGGGCACTGGAGGAAGCAGTGTAGCTACACCCCAAGAGGCAGACAACTTTGTTTGTATTTTATGTTTAAGTATGATGCTATTACACAGTACATTCACTTCAGGATTTTTTGTTTTAATGCAACTTTAGGTGCAAGAAAAATAAATCCACAAAATTTCTAGATTGCACTTACTTTCAGAAGAACTTTCCACAAACTTGGTAAGAAAGGTACATTTAGTATTTATGTTTTCAATAGTCTTTCTTACTTCAGTTCTGTTTAAAACAGAATTCTGTAATAATTGCAATGACCATCATTTGTGGTACAATCTTTTACACCATTTCTTCCTTTTTTCTAATAATTTCCCTGATTGTAATAATGCGCGTATTTATTTAAGGGATATTTTTACTACACTATGAACATACACATTTTTATGTGACTTTAAACATATTAGAGAGTCGATACTGTGAAATTCACTTTGAATACAATTTAATATGGAGAAGACTCAAATGTATAAATGCAAATTTTTTATTAACACCTTTCCAGCTCCCAATACTAGCACAGCATTATGAGAGCTTCTATGGAGCAAATTAACAACATCCCAGCCAGACCCAATTCAGTGATGCATGAATGAAAGAAAAATATCTCCAAATAAAATGGAAGCTGTTGGAGGGTTTCTTAAGTGCTTTGGCAAAGTCGACTTTCTCAGTGTGATCATAAGTGCCTACAAAGCAGTAGAGACAGGGCAAAATTAAGGTACAGAAGCTTCAAACTTCATTCATTCTCTTTATTTTGTCTATAGAAAATATTTTAACCACATTTTCATACTTTTTCAAAACATTTGCTTGTCCTCTCTCTTTACCTCAAGGTTCTATGGAGTTACTCTGTTAAGATCGTGTTAGTTAGGCTCTTTCAATCTGTCAGCTTTGCTGTAACTTCATTTTCCAATATTAAGGTTTAATTTGGAACTGAAGTACCAAACTTCAGCATTAGATTAATCATCCACTAAAGGAAAAAAAGGAAGTCCCAGATCATACTAATGAGAAATAACTATTTTGTAAAGTACTTGATTATATATGATGTAATAAATAGTTCCTGGTTTGGGGCTTTCCCTTAACTACCATTACACAAATCTTTTAAATGAAGCTCCACCTGAATATCTTTGAAAATTTTCTGAAATAGCTTTGTTAGGATGTAGAAACGTGTATGAGGAAAGAAACAAAACAATTACATAAGAAAAAGAAGAGAGGCTTTTGGGCAAACTAGCAGGAAAGAATAAAATTGTTCAGAATGTTACTCAGAGAACGAAGAGTTTCTGACCATTGAAATCCAAAAATTACCTTCCTGTGCAGTATGGTACTCAATAATGTTTCCTTAAAACCCTACCAACAAAAGAAACTGATAAATACCATAATTTGATATTATGGAAATTTGTATTTATGTATATTGTGTGGCTTTACATCAATATTTATTTGTATGTAAAATATATTTTCTAACACTATTTATATCAATATTTTTTTACGTGTATAGACTGTTCTTTCAAGCAAATATTGGGTATTTCTGGCAGCCCTGAATGTGCCTGTGTCTCTCTGGGTCTAGACTTGCCCTAAACACATTCATTCTGTGTTGTGCAATGAACAGGCTTACTCAGTCCTCTCTCTGTTTCCCCTCCCTGGTCACACACACACACACACAGAGCTTTATTTTCCCTGGAAGAGAAACTCCAGGGTAATGGAGATACTGCACCATATTCCAACAGGTCTGCTCATGGCAAACAGAACTGCAATCAAAGGTCTGGTCAGATGTCTTTAGGAAGTCCTAATGAATATGACTTTTTTTTTCTTTTAGGTCTGGTGTCAATTAAATCGGCTCTGAGTATCAGAGTAGTTTCCTCATATAATTTTGCTATCTTTTGATGGTAAATTTTTTAGCTAAATAAATTTATTGATTTCATTTCGTAATTTGAAGTACCAAGGAAATCTTTTCCCCTTTCTACTCCCTCAGCACTTTTTGTTCTATAGTTTTAAACTTCCACTGGGTGGCATCATTTCTCCCATTAAAAAGTCTAGTACATGTGATTCTGCAGCAAACTTGGAGCTTTGAGCTTCTCTGCCACAACTATGGCTAACATACTGATGGCATAGATGGGAAGAGAATGCTCCCAATGAAGTATGTGCCTTCCATCTATTTATGGCTCTGTGCAGATGGTCTCTGCCTTGAGTATTTTAAGACTGTGCTGAGAAGAATTGCTAGGTAGGTTTATTTCGTTTTCTCCTTTTACACCCAAGATGTCTGGGGAAACAAGCACAACTTGACATAATTTATTTGTATAGGACAGATTGTATTTATGAAGTTTTTTCTGGAGATGACAGTATTACTGAAAATGGAAACAAAGAAAAAATGTAAGAATTGTGCTGTTCAAGGACCAAACAATAGGCATTTGACACTCTTTCTGATAGATTTACAGATCACAGCTGGTTGCAAAATGCAATAAAAAAAAACCTTGCAGCCATGCTGGAAGAATTCTTAGAATCTCAAATGAGAAGTAAAAACTTCAATCATCACCAAAAAAAGGAATATTCACCAAAAAAAAAGAGGGGGGTAACAAGGGTCTTCCGCCTTGAATTGTTTGTAGAACTTGAAACTAAATTGTGAAAATGTGTCTGTCTTTTCATCAATTAGAGCAAGCAACATTCTGTGTCTAAATCTAGTTTTTGTGAATATTCTTAACTTGAATACTAAGAATTGATCCTAATGAGATACCTACTTTTCTACAAAGTAACTATACAATATTTCTGACATGAAGTTCCTACTTGATGAGAGGGAACCAAAATTTTTAAGTCCCCTGTTGGCATGTGCCAGGGCAGCATGCTGGCATGAAACATGTACTGCCCTAGCCCTCTTTAAAAGCCACCAATTGCCTAAACGTTATTTGAGTGTCAAATGTTCCTCCAACTTCGTCAGTGAAACCTGGTGAAGTGCTCCTTGACATTGTGCACAGCTAGAAACCTGGTATTTCCTGGTTTGCTTCCAGGCCTTTGGATGGCTTGCCAAACTTTTTGAGCACACAAAAAGACAAATTCTGGTGTGTAGTTTTGAGTGGCATCCATCTCATTTCTAATTATTAAGGATGATTTCTTTATCCATACTTTGCGATTACTGGTGGCATGCTCTGTCCCCGCTCCCCCTCTTCCCCCCCATTCCCAGTGTTTTATCCAAATCTATTGTAAGGGCAGCAGTCCCATTCTCCAAAGAAAGAGATGCAAATGTTCAGATAATTTAAAACAAAACAAGCACACAAAACCTCTTGTGAACTTTCTTAATGATGTGCAGCACCACTCAGTCTGACAATCTGGAGAAACTGAGTTTTAATTTGATATATACTTTGCCATTGATACACCCTTTAGATTGTAGCTGTTTGTGGTTGAGGATGGTATTTCAGACGAGATGGGTAGAAAAGCAATGAGTGAATACAATTGTTAAATGTTCCCTATCCGTGGATAGCTCCTCAGAAACTAAATTGGTCCCTAAGTGTAGCACACGAATGCCAACTAACTATTTTATTGCCAAGAAACTGGCATCTTTAATCTGAAAAGTTCATAAGAAATATTCTCTTTAGTGACTTACTTCATCTCCTTCCATTCGTAGAAGACTCTGAAGGATTTGCAGAAAAATGTCACGATATGCAAACCAACTCTGAAACTTGACAAAATGCAATAGCTGTCTTGAAATCCATTCAGACCTTTTAAGAACTGTCAAAGATTTCACCCTAAATTTAGGTGGGTTAGGAAGATAATGCTAGTGTCTCCTTTAACATGTAGTGCCAAGTTGTGGGGAAACAAATATGCCAAGTTTCACTGTGTGGATATCAGTCTTTGGAGGAAAAAAATGGAGCTTTGTTCTGATTTCTGAAGAAGTCTGTAGGAGCTGCAGGTGCTCTACATTTTTAAAATTCAGTCAAGTTTATGTAACAATCAGAGGAAGATAAAACTGCTTAGCATTTTTATTGAATGAATTAGAAATGTGGTCATATTTCTGAAGAAATGAAACAATTATTATATCATAGAACCCAGGAAGCAACATACATGTGATACATAGAGAATATGAAAAGAATAGTAAATTAGTCCAATCTTCATACATGTAAATATTACTACGGTGAAAGGTTAGAAGAAGGGATCAGTCCACAAAATACCTAGATTATTTTTAACACAGTAGTACAAAATTAAATGCCTAATTTTTGTAACAGAGATCTGAAGGATATCCTAAATTTAGGCACAGGGTGAATTTTTGAAGTGACTAGATAATGTGCAGACTAAAAAGGCCTGTAGTTAGGTAATTTACTGTTGGGGAGATAAATTTTTGCTTCTCCCTGAAGTACTAGATGTCAACTGCTATCAAAAGAACAAATTATGATGACTAAATCATTAGGTCTTGTCCAGCATGGAAGTTACATTTTGTTTCCTAAATAGTTTTTCTAAGTGAGAAAGTACATTTATTCCACTTCAGGTCAGCATCTATGGGTCATGGAAGTGAATGAAACGGGTAAAACCATGTAAATTAAGCTGATCTTACATAAATGATGCTGTGATACCTTGCCAACTGTTATATAAATATCCATACAATTTGTTCTTTGTATCTCATTATTGCAAAGAAATGTGTTCAGGAATCAGCCTATAAACCTTCTATCCTTCTCTGAGAGAGTATCCTCATGACTAAGCTGTTAAAGCTGTGGGGGTTTGGTGGGGTATTTTTTTTTCCCTTTTTATGTATTTTTCTTTCCTCTTGCAGTGTAGCTAAATGGAATACTTATGGATGATTTTCAAAACTACCCTTAGGACATTTCACCAATAAAGGGAATTGACTGGCTAACCAGGCCTGGATTTTATAATTTGAAAAACCTGTATTGTATTGTTTGAATTTTTTGTCAACTGCTTCATGTATCTCAAGGTTTTCATGTACTTGCATCTGGCTCTGTTTCAAAGAGGGTGAATCCTCCAAGTGGATATGGTCATTCTCTAACATATTGAAGGTTACTCGTATCAGTCTTTGATAAGATTTTTTTTCTACTTGCTACAAGTTTTCATGACATTTTAGTTTTGATGTCCTGCAAATATGTTGTATGCTTAATGAATTCTATTTTGTTTTCCTAGATTATTTCCTCAATAACTAATTTTTCTGTTTAGTTAAGATAAAATGAGAAAACCACTAGTTTTGAGACAGCTCATTGTAACTTTATCTGATCAGGACTCTGTTTTCAGAGGCCTTACCAAAAATTTTGTTAGCTTGTACAATTCTAGTTGAAGAAGATGTCTGTCTGGATCCAAGTACTCGGACAGGGTTGCTGAACTGGGGCTCAAAACTGATGCTTAAAACTGAATGACATATTCTTCACTCTTTCTTGCACTGAAACGAATTTACCTAATTCTCTCTGACAGCTAAAATCCAAATCACCAACTGAAATGTAGATAGCTGCATTAGGCTATGCTGCAGTCCTAGTCAAGTATATTTTGTTTAACATTTTCCGCTAATGGCTTTTTTGGGATTTGGATGTACAACTTTGCAGAGTGAACCTCCACGGGTTCAGAAAACTCTGAATATGTAACCAATATTTGAACATATGGCCCATGATATCATTCTGTTGCTGCAATAAAAGTATGTTCCTTCTCATATATTTCATTCAGAGAGGTAGAACTGCTGTTTCCTGTAGCTGAATTATTTATAATTTTTCTCTGGCTTTTCCAAATTTCAGGTATTTATCTAGTCACACTCCCCCTCATCATGTTGGTCAACTGCAGTATCCTGGAGTCTCCTAAGAAATCTGAACCACGATCAGGTCATCTCATGGATCCTGAGGACATTCTCCTTCCTGAGAAACTTACTTTCCACTTGACATGACCGTCTTTATCAAACAGAGTGCAGAAATCATTTATCCTTAATGCTACTCCTGATCCTATGTGCCTAAGGCTTAATCTGAGTTGAAGCAATCAGCCAGGATGTCAGTGCTGCCCCTCTCCTGCACTCCCTTCAGCCCCTTAGGCTGTTTTCTGTACCCCATGTCTTCACTTCCTGGGAAATATCAATCCAGCAGTTCTGATGCCTGTGGCAGAGCTCCCTGAACCAGGGATTGCAGCTGGTTGCACTTAACATTCTGCCCTGCACTGGGCTCTTCGGCTGTTCCCTATGACAGAAAATAACTTTTTCTAGGAATTCTTCCTAGAATTTCTAGGATACAAATATCTGAGCACTATTGCATAATTATCCCTAAACTATTTTTAAAATCCTGAATACCCAGGAAAATACTTATCTCTTTAGCATGTTAGCTGAGATAAGGTGGAAAGCTTTTCCTTGGCCCCATAGCTAAAAGATCCAAAGCCTTTACCAAGGCCTGAACATCTAGATCTTTTCCTTGGTCGTTTCAGCAGAATCAATTTATTTCATTCTTGTAAAGGCCAATGTGTAATTATTTGGATGAATCTTTGCAGCGTTTGGTTTCAATTTATAGATCAAATTTGATTCATAAAATGGTATTTATAATGCTGCCGATTGAGTGGTTTGGCATTATTAAAACCTGGCGGATTTTTAACTTACATAGTTGCTATTCTGTAATCATAATAGACAATACAGGAAAAAAAAAACCAAACAAAATAAAACAACATAATTTTGTTCCTAACTTTCTTGCTGGAATCTGGAAAATTGTGGACTCTAATTCAGAACAGCTGCTTCCAAATATGTCAAGTTTTGGTTGATTGCATTACCATTGAATAATATTAAAATAAATGGCTTATCTCAAAAGAAACAAAGCAATCTGGTGCCTTATTTGGTAAACAGTCCTGTGTCTCTGAAGGATAGAATCAGATTCAGCCTTAAAATAAATATTTAAGATCCCAACAACATTTTTAACGATTTTAGTTTTAGAACATGCTCAGAGCTCTCATGCTGATTCTTTTGTTTAAAGAGCACTAGCTCTAGTTTCATCCATAAGTGCTGTGGCATGCCTCTTCTGGTTTTTGCTAAACAAGGAAAATAAAGAATTGATAGACAACACATTAATATCCAAAAATAACTTTTCCTTGTCATTACATGGGCTTTTGCACTGACCTTTATTAGGCAATATTTTTTTTATGTTTAAAAAGCTCAATACATTTTAACTGATAAAAATCTGATCAAGTTCAGCCTATTGGTTTTCTTGAATCTGTGCCAGGTGTATGAGCTGAATCATTCTGGTTTGAGTTATTCACAAATAAATAACTGGCAACAGCGTTTAGATTTAGTTGGATGACTAAAACAGTGAAAGTGCTTTAGAAAGACACCAATACATTGTTCTTCAAAGCTCTGTTTAAGGCTTGTGAATTATGTCACTAAAGAGAGAGAAGCATGTGTGAAAAGAGGAAAGGTAGGGAAAAAAAGAAACTAATTTTTAGGTCCCAAGTTTAGAATAGGAGGGAGGGGATGCTCAAGATGGAGGAGCTTTAGGGAAAGTGTATTTAGATGACGATCTCATGATAAACCATCCTGAACTGCTTTGGTTTGGTCTTTGTGACAGTGGGGAAGGACATCAGCTTTTGCATCCCTGACAGAGGTGTTCTGTTAAAGATTAGAGCTGTGCAGGTTTCCTTGAAATAAAAATTATTTAATTGGAAAAAGGTTTTAATTTTAATTTTAATTTTTTTTAAGAACTGTTCACCTTCCATTTCATCCAATACTACTTGAAATATTTATGAATCCTATAGGTAAAAAGCCTTAAAACATGTTAGGCTTCTTTCTTATTGGCTCACAGGCTCTTCTTTCCCACCTTTAAAAAAAAATTAAATAAAAAAATTTCCTCTACCTTGTCAAACTGTTGCCTGTCTTTCTTCTGTCATAACTGTTTTCTGTCAGAGTAATTTTTTTCCTCTCCTTCTACTGATACGAGTTTTTCTTATAGAATAGCTAGGTAAAGTCTGTATTTATAAGTTCTTTTTAAAAGGAACTTCTTGCAAAGAACAGTATGGGGCAATAGCAGGGTATTTTTGTGAGTCTCTGGAGCTCCAGGGATTAACCTGGTTTCCATTTGAAAACCTGCCCTAGCAGCAGTGCAACCATGCTAGTACAGTCTGTAGTTAATAAATCCTGGTGGTTTCAACCAGTCTGACACTTGTCTATGGTAAACCTAATCTACAGCCCAGAGACACTACCTGAAGATAATTCAGAGGTGACCTGACATAATTTGCAATCTTTCTTGCCACATCTGTATGAAGCTGTCTTCTCTGTGTCTTGCTCCTACAGATGACTCTTGCTGGTCTCTTTGTTCTGTGGGTGACCCTTGTTGGTCTCTTCTAGAGAGTTATTTTGGCTTTGCAACTGTCAGATGCATGAACTTCAGTGAAACATGAATAATATTTTACAGCTCATCATAAAAATATACAATACTCATCCCTGAACTCAACCTTCAGTTATCAAGTGTATTCTTGGTATGGATTTTAACCAAGTCCCAGTTGCAGAGGTGGTGTCACAGAGCCAGCCTGTTTCTGGCTATACTTTCTGGTGAAGCCCCTGCATGAACTAATGCAGTTGTCTGGATTCAGCACCATCGTGGTAACAGCTTTAGTCTGGCTGTTCCATGAGCTCGTTCCATTCTCAGCCAGAGAAGGATACTGCAGAGGTTGGCTTTGTCCGTGCAGAAAGGTTCTGCATGAGTCCAGTTTGGTTGCATGGGGCTCTAACAGGTCAGTCTTGGCATCAACCCTGCTGGACATTCAGATGAGAGTCATTCTGCGAGAGACCTCTGTGCTCATGTCCTTTGGTGTTTAGGTTCTCAGAAGGCTTATTTACTCATGACCTCCACTGCGTGAATGTCTCAGCCAGCCCTAGTCTGAGACTCTGCATAAACTAAAAAATATTGCCTTGAATACTAGGCAGCATGAAGAAGAGCCACAAGCACTTCTCTACAACACTTACTTCCGAGCAGCAATATTAAGCCAGAGCTAACACCAAAAAAATCAGCTCAGCTTAAACCACCTCCATATAAGAATTACACTGAGGCACCCATGTCATGTTATCCATGACCTTCCTCTTAGACACGATGTTTTCAAAGCTTTTCTCTTCGTTATTTGAGTAATAGAACCCTTATTACTCTAGGTAATAAGAGGTCATTGCATGTCTCAGTATGAAAATAAAATACTTGCCATTTTAGGTTGGATTTTGTAAATACCAAATATTTCCTGTGTAAAGCGATGCAGTTTTTAAAAGAAAACACTGAACAAGCAAAAAGAGTTAACCTGATTCCACTGAGGCAGAATCTGCCTGTGAGAAATCTCTGCAGCAGACTGAAATCTAGCTGCTGTTAGTTTATTTGTTGGAAGAAAACCAGACCATCATTTTGCCCACTTCCCAGAAGAGAGTGACTGTGGGTGTTCTCTTTTCTTTCTCACCAGTAATAGATGAGATCTTGCAACAAGACCTGACTGCTAGAGAGACTACCTCAAGAAGCCATTGTCATGGAAAACAATAACATCAGCCCAAGATCTGTGGTGCAAGATCAGTAAAGAATAGTTATTTGTTTCTTGGAACAAGAAATACAGCAGAATTTCTAATGCTTTGCTGGATTGTTTTGCTTTCTTACCGCCTTCTTTATCCTAACCTCTAATTATGTTTCTCCTGTGTAAACATGGATAGGAGAAAAAAATTATTACAAATATTGAGTTCTCCAGGAACATGTGGTATGAAGATGATGGGAAGTGACTTCTCCTACTTGTATGTGTGTGTCCCAAAATAAAGTATTCCTCTATTTTGGAAAGAGATATGTAAATTTCTGTGAATCTTTTATCCCATACAACAGGGAGCCAGCAGTGTGATTTTGAGTGCTAAAGGAAACCTGGATTCATGAGTCTTTGTAGCACTCCTTATAATAGCTGGCATGAGCAGGTAAATTCATTCAGTTCCCACCTTGGTCCTATTATGAATCCATTAAATAAAAACACACTATCTAAACTGGGTTTCTATTCCTGATATATTTTATTCTGCTTCCTCCTGGTAGAAAAGGCTGACTTCAATGGGTCATTGCTATCAATCCTCAGGAAGCTGGCCACTTTCTGCTCTAGTGGTACTGTCCTTAGTTGGTTATCACTGCCCACCACCTGGAGGTTACAACCTCTACAGGTTCCTGCAAGAATATGTGTAAGGGTGCTCCCTTCTCCCTTGGCAGTCAAATAGGTTATCTGAAACCACCTTCACTGAGGCATTAAACTGAACTGGCCCACTTTGCTAGAAGTGATAAAGGATAACTTATTTCCTTGTATCAGCAGACTTAGGAGGTTGGTGACAAACACTAGCATAACACTACTACTTCTACCCCAATGTCACAAAGCCGTTATCCTTCTGGGTACTTTGATACAACCTTACCCCTCTCTCTATGGAGCCTGTGATCCTAGAAAGTGCAGTTATTAGCAAGTCAGCAGAGAGCAAAGCAGTTTTTACCATAAGAAAGAATGTAATAGAATGAAAATGCATAGAGTGACTTAAGTACAATTTAAATACATAAGGACAGTGTATGTGGTGTGGAAGGTGAAGGGTCAGAAGCAGGCTCATCAACTGGAGGAGATGCTGGCTTTTTGGTAGCCAAGATGTTTCAGTGGCTATGTCACAACTTTCTAACTGTCATCATTACGTCCTTTTTCCATCTTTCATCCTTGACAGATAACTCAAATTCACTCAAATTAGAAAAAGGTGATGACTATGTGATGAAAAGGTGATGAAAATATAACCGTTCAGAAATAGGCAGCAATGCAGAAAATATTAGTTTAGGCTTTCAGCCTCACAAAAGTGACCAAGTTTGACAGACGCAAAGTCACAAATTCTAGTCCCCAGAAAGCCGGCATCTCCTCCAGCTGACAAGCCTGATGATCTTACTGGCTTCTTTTCAATAGTTATGTTCTTGTCACTGTCATCATCTTCCTGAGATCAATTAAGGTCATTAATGCATGAAGGATGGAAAAATGAGAGGGTAAATAGTGGTGGGCAGGGAAGGCTGTTAAACAATTAGTGATGTAACTCTAAAAAAGCAGCCGTGCAGAGTGTTTTTGTGCTGTATATTGAGGAAGTGGTATAAAACATTCTGGGGTTGGTCTGCATTCAGCAAAAAAGGCCAAGTCTTTCCTATAACTGTGGTGGGAAGGCTATGTCTAGCATAAGCTCTCCATAATTTACTAATACTAGAGTTTATATTATGGAAGTCGTGTTCTTCCTTCACTGACCCTTAGAATAAGCTGTAGTGTCATTATATAGCCACAGGCTTTTTATTCAGCAGCACTCCTGCTTCCTTTGGTGTATCGGATGAACGATGCTCACTTAATGAACAATAATCCAGTACTGTTTTCCCTTTGATACTCAGTGTGTGGCCCTCCAAATGATTTAATACATATTGTTTTGAAGACGGAGCTATGAATTCTCTTAGGAGTTTTTCTCACTACAGTGCATGCATGTGTTCCACAAAGTGAATTATTTCACCGTTGTTGTAGAGGAGGGGCTGTTCCACACAAAGGGTACATTTCAAAATACCTGCTGATTTTGGTTGCCTAATCTGAGGCATGCTGGATCTGGTTTGTTTAAGGCACTTGCAATGAGTGGCCTTCAATATGCAAAAATGCAGATCCCATTACTCTTACTGCGAGTTCTCAAGGCTTTTGCAAGTAATAGCCTGAAATGTCCAGGCAGGTACATAGAAAAGTAGGAAACATACAGTTGCAGCCATTAAATGCAGTGGAATTCAATTCTTCATGGTAGTATGAACTGAGGTATCTTTTCCAGAATCCCTGTATCTTACACACTGTCACTACATACCAGCAGTAAAACACAGGAATTTGAGAGTAGAGGCATCCTTGCCTCCACAAACTCTGCTTGTGCCTAGAGACAAGGCCTATGAACAGCTAGAGGGATGAGAAAAGACATGGGGAAAAGGGGCAGGAGGCCACAGCGCAGAATTCTGAGGTCCCTTTGACACAATGGCAAGCCACTGCATGTAGTCATGTTATAAAGACCAACACGATTTGAAACAGGAGGCAACCAAGCTATGGGTGTGAGGTGACTGTCTGCAGTCCTGTGCTTCACACGTTCCAGCAGTGTCAGCTGCTGGAAGTGGGCCCTGGTCAAGTGTTGGTTTAACACAGCCTGGTATTTGGTGGGGGCAGGAGAAAAGCTGCTCTAAACTTCTATGTCTGGCAAGAGCCAATTGCTGAAGGCTCTGATGATGGGCAGGTTACTAGCCCAAGTAGACAAGTTGATAACGCCTCTGTGATGACATATTTAAGAAAGGAAAAAGAGGGGGAAGTTCTCTTTCTTCTCCCAAGGGGTGGTGAGGTGGCCATCGGGACCCATCCTGGCAGGGGCCACGTGGCAGGAGCCGAGCAGCCGGGGCCTTCCTGAGGGTGGGACCGCGCAGCCAGAGCCCTCCCGAGGCCAGGACTACCCGGCTAGAGCCCTCCCAGGGCCGGGACCATGCGGCTGGGGCCCTCCTGAGGCCAGAGCCGCCCGTGCAGTCCCGGCGAGGACCATGTGGCCGGGGCAGGCCGTGCGTTGCTGGCAGGGACCACATGGCCAACAGCGAGGGACATGGAGAGCAATTCCCCGATGTGGAGCCCGGACAAGATCAACCTCTCAATTGCGACTTACAGGCACCAACTTTCTTCCAAGTCAGAGAAGAAGGAAAAGTGAGGACACATGAGGAGAACCAACATGGTGGCACCGAGGTCAGTGAAAAAAGAGGGAGAAGGTGCTCCAAGCGCCAGAGCTGAGATTCTCCTGCGAGCTGTGGTGAGGACCATAACACAACAAACTGTTTCCCTGTAATTCATGAGGTGCATGGGGGGTGCAGAGATCCACGCGCATCCCATGAAGAAGAGTACTCACGCTGGAGCGCGTGGATACTGAAAAACTGTAATCTAGTGAGGAACTTGAACAGGGAGAGATGACCCTTGATTTTAGAGATAGAGGAGGAGAGCCTTTGCTTCCAAACTAGAACAGCTCACCCTTAAAAGACTAAATCCCACAAACTAAAATGACCCACACTAGGCAGTTGTGGGAAGCCTGCTTTGCCCATGGGAGGAACTCACGTTGCAGCAGGTTCAGGCGGGACTGCTGCTTGTGGAAGTTAAAACCATGTTAGAAAAGTTTGCAGAGAACTATCTCTCATGGGAATGATCCCACAGCACAGCAGAAGAAACTCCTTTCCTTAGGCATACTGAAGAAAGTTTTTTAAGAAGTGAAATACTGACCAAAACCCCATGTTTTGTTTCCTTGTGCAGTCGGTGGAAAGAGGGAGGGACTGGGGAAAAAAAAAAAAGGGGTTCTGAAGGTTTGCTTTAGTTCTTATTACCCTTTTTACTTTTAATTCTGTTAATAACAAATCTTTATACTGTTTGAGTTTTAAACCTGTTTTGCCTTAAAGTGTTGGGGTTTTTTTCAATAATCCTTAACTAATGAAAACGAAGTTTTCGATTCCCCCTCCTTTGCTCAGCTATAGCAGAGGAAAATAAGTAGATGTTTTTTTCTTGGGTGCCTGGCGCTTACCCAGCATCAAACCACGACATCAAGTCACCAGGTGAGCAACTAGTTGAAGGACTAACAGAGGAGCTGAGCATGCAGTAGCGTCAGAGAGGATGAACAGAAGGTAGGACCTCTGTAAAGAGAGACAAGATCCCAAGCCCCACATCGTGGAGGGAGTATTGTAGTTGTCCTTGGGGAAGTCAGCCCTCTGAGCTGGAAGACAGGAAAGGGGAGCAGAAAGATGTCTCCATAATACAAGGGAAAATGGTCAGCGACCTGCTATATCACTGAGACACACACAAATTTATGGGGCTGAATGGGATCCATTTACGGAAGGCATGTCCTGCTTGACCCCCTGTTATGACCAGGTGACCCACTTAGTGGGTGAGGGAAAGGCTGTGGATGTTGTCTGTCTAGACTTCAGTAAAAAAGATGTGATTCCTGGTGGACATGAGCCCCTGCAATGGTGAAGGCTAAATGCACACTGACCAGCGTTAGCTATAGCATGGCAAGTAGGCTGAAGATTATTTCTCTTTACCGAGCACTGATGAAGTTACATCTGGACTTCTATGACGAGTTTTGGACCTTCCAGCAGATCTGTCAACACAAAAGGAAATCTAGAGGGCTACTAAGGTAATTCAGGAAGATGGCACATAGTATCACAGAATCAAAGAATGGTTTGGACTGGAAGGGAACTTAAAGTTCATCTAGCTCCAACCCCCATGCCATAGGCATACATTATGAGAAACTGAAGGAACTAGGTCTGTTCAGCTCGTGGAAAACGCTAAAGGAGAAGAAAGAGGGGGCTCTAACTGCAGTCTTGAAGTACCTAAAAAGAGCTTGGAGAATGGACACAGACTCCCATCACCATAGCACTGCAAAGGAACAAAAGGAAACTACCATACTGCAAGAGGGAAAATTAGTTATGTGAAAATAATTTGGTATCATGTAGAAAGGCTGCATCATTTCCATCTCAAGAGAATTTCAAAACTCAGTGCTCTGAACAGCCTGACCTAACTTTGAAGTTGCTGTACTTTCAGCAGATGATTGACTTCAAGAGCTTCCTTCCAAACACTTTTTTTCATTATTCATCTCTATTAGTTATCCAAGTTCTCATTTACTTTAAAGTTAGCATCTTGTCACCACAGAGCACACTCTTCTGTTTGCATAAATCACATTTCATTGTTGCTCTGAGACTAAAGTTCTACTCTTTGACGTTTCACTGTGAATGTTTATCTGACTCTTAGTGCTTTGCCAGGGATCATAGAGGAATGCCATGGTAGAAATAGAGCTGCCATATCACCTAGTACAGTTATCCATATTCAACAGCAGATAATGGCAAAACCACTCTCTGCATACATTAACCAGATCTACCTCATTCTCAATTGCAGGTCACTATGATAGGAATAAATCACTGTAACAGACTGTGGTTTTGATTACCTTGACAAAGTTCCTATAATTTTGTGTCTAATGGATGCCTTTCCTCAGTGACACATTGAGTAAAGGCAGTTACTGCCCTGAAACTGAGTCTGCAGAGAGATGGACATGCTTGCAGTTCTTCCATCAATCAATCCCACGATATGAGCAAAGATCCTCCACTATTAGGTGTAAAAAGCTTCTGGGTCACTCAGCATGTAATATTCTTTGAAAAGAGGAGTTATCTTGTGAAATGAAGTCAGAAATAAAATGATGTGGTGTGGGACTTTTGACTGAGCAACACTTCCTTGAATCTCTCAAGGATTAGTGCCAGACGGGTTCCATGCAAGGCAAAGCTCATGGTTCTCAACTTGCTTCAGTGGGTATTCTGCAGCACCTGTGAGCACAGTAACTGCTGGGATCTTATCTTTTTGCCAAGGAAAAAAGTGATTTTGAGGCTGCAATTATCTCAGGAACCTGAAATCATGCAGTCTAAGCAGTTTTTCACAGACAGTGCAAAAAGCTATATATTTGAGAGCTGTAGTTTTCTCTTAGACTTAGTCCAGTGTGGTGGAAACTTCCGATGTCCCATAGTTCAGCTACCTTCAGCTCCAGTGAGACAGCAGGATAGAGGAGGTTCTGCGCCAAAAAGGACCAATCAAGCTGGTTTTAATTTGGTCAGTTTTAATACAGATGATTTCCTACTCTTCCACGTACATCAGTTACCACTATGAGTCTGTGAAATCACACATTTCTAGGAAGTTGTATGAGGGAAAAATGAAAGGAAAGACAACTTTGAACAGTTTTTTTATTATTATATGGTCTACATTCAGAAAATAATCAAGAATTACATATAAAACCAGTCAGGGCTTATTTTCCCTCAATGTTATGCTTGCAGTCTGCAATTTCTATTCTCAAGAAAAAGATGGTTTTAAGCATTGTTCTGTCCTAACCTATCAATAGATACCACAGACAAGAACAGTGTTGAGATGCTTAAGCCTGCACATAAAAGAAAGCTGGTAAATGCTTTTCTAAAACAGTGGGCTAGTAAATGACAGGCAAAACAGATGTCACAACATAAACACAGCACCAAAATGGAACATGTGTGAGTAGCACTTGTCAATGCTGACAATTCAGAAAATAGTTAAGTGCAGGCAAATATTACAGGATGCACCATGAGATTTTCATACTGATTTTATGTATGTAATGGATGCACAGGTGCAGATTGACTGTGAGATAAGGGATTCTGACATTACATTAGCCATTAATATGTAGTAAAATGTCCTGATATGCAATTTTTTAGACTACTAGCACTGCAAATTTTTAGGCTTTAAGCCCTAAAAAAAATCAGTAAGGAACCTCAGTAATTTACAGGTGGATACAAAGATTTGGTATGGAATTGAATGTTTTCTCATAGCTGTAAGCCTTCAGTAGAAAAATTCATTTCTCTGCAACACTGGGGCATGAGATCTGTTTTGGCTCCATCTAGAGATTCATTTACAAACTGACTGTGGTACAGTCACCTGCCATGTCCCTACAGGCTTTGTGTAAGCAACCAAAAGGTACACGGTGTTGAGTACCTACAACAGTTTCTAATGCTTGGGTTACTATTGTTTCTAAACCACATGCCCTGCCTTTCCCAATCATTCCTAGAATGCAGACCCCATGAAAGGGCCTTGTTTTTTCTAAGTGAGCTTTCAGAAAGTGACCAAAACTTTGTCAGAGGTAATAGCTTGACATGTGCTCTGATACTTCATATTCATCAGCATCCAAAACATAAATTGATTACAGGATCTGTACTTCACTTGTGAGGGCTCCAGATGGATAATGGCAGCTTTTGGACTGGGGGCTATTTTCTCTTCCCAGCTGAGGCCTGCTCTGGATGCAATTCTAATGAAATTTCATGTAACAAATAGTAGTATTGTTGGACCTCAGTTTAAGCACAATTGCTTGAAATAAAATGGTTTCAACACACTAGAGCAATAGCCCTCAGCTATGTGTAACTTTGTACAAGGGTGTTACCAGGAGGAACATTTCCATGGCATGTTGCTGCAGGAGCCTTTCTATCTGATGGAGCTGTCACCACCATCCACTTTTGCATCTCGATAGGGTCCTGAAGGTCTTAAAGACCCAGAAGCTACTCATAGCGCTTCTGTACTACAAATACACAGGTTTAAGTTCAGCACTTCAAGAGCAGACATTGCAGATGGCTAAGTAATAGGAGTCCTTGGGAAAAATAATCTCTGGAGGGAGAATTTCATCATCCTGACTCCCAGACAGAGAAAAGACCTGCTTTTCTTCAATGATACATGGACTTTTCCTACAAATTTCCATCAATTTCCCATGTAGGACAACTGTTACCACTCACCTTTATCTATACTGTTAAAAAAGTCACATAAAAAAATAGGAAGAAAAACTGAATATATTTATTTGGTTTATTTCAGAAGTAACGGCTCATCATTGAAAAAAAAAGTTATAGTCACTTCAAAAGTTCAGCTTCTGAGCAAAAGTTAGGAGAAGTTCATTCCCTTCACAAAATTTTGGATCAGGAAGACTCAGATTGGAAACATGAGAAGAAACTAAACGCAAGAATCAAAATTTGCATTCTGAAAAGTATAATTGAGGCAGAAATAACCTACTTTGCTCAATCATGCATGCTTTGTGAAAGCCAAAAAGAAAGTGACAAGGGAGTGAACAAAACCAGTAGTACTCAAGGCATTTAGCAAAAAGTGGATTTAAATCTAACTGCATATCAATGTTTTTAATGTAATATTATTCACTAAGATTATATTTTAAATATCGCATGTATGTGCCATCACTTGATTTACAAGTTCCGCTTATTTTACTTTATAGTTTCTTCAGTACAACAACAATCTTCCAGAAAGTGCTAGTACAGCATCCAGAACAAAAACTCTGCAAATTTATCTCAGGTCTTTGCTTGTTACTCTGACACAACCAATTGTTAATCTATATTACTTGTATAGTGAAGAATCAATGGACTTGGTTTAAAAAAACATGTTAGGGGAAGGGATAGAAATTAAAGTGTTATTTCATTCTCATACCCCATTTTTTTCACAGCTTTTCTCAAAACACAGGGGTAAAACCTGTAAGAAATTAGGCCAATTTAAGTTAAAAAAAATCAAGTAGTGAGTGATGTTCAAAAGAGGGTCTTGTTCATTTGAATAAAGGAAACGACGCAGAGCTAAGACGGAGTAGTCCAGGAATAATTCCCCTCTGCTGGTCCAGACCAACTCTCACTCCAGCTGAAAACTGCTGGCTCAGACCTGGCTCTGGACACAGTTCCCTTTGCAGATAGGTACCCAAACTGGTATTTAAAGCATTACTACAAGCTCAGTCCTGCAGGACTACAGCAGCCAAAATTATCTCTTACAATTCTCCTACTGTGCCTGTCCAGAGTAAAGCATATTTTGGCAGGGCAAGGGATCTCTGTATTTAGATCAAGTCTAAATTTATTTAACATCC
This sequence comes from Edolisoma coerulescens, assembly GCA_013397115.1. Lineage (NCBI taxonomy): Eukaryota > Metazoa > Chordata > Aves > Passeriformes > Campephagidae > Edolisoma > Edolisoma coerulescens. The sequence continues at coordinate 138,828 of VWZW01005609.1, forward strand.
ACAATAGATGTCTATAGACCAAAAGATACTCGAGCCAGTAGGATAATTCAAACCATATGTAATGCTGAGTTCAAAAGAAAGCATAGCCATTACTCAAAAAAACTCAGTTTGTCAGAAGTATAGGTAATTTTTGCTGTAGAATTATACATGTGAATTTGAACCTATCTCAGTCACAGAAAGTTATTGAATATACACAGACAACCTCATTGCAGCCTACAACTCCCTCATGAGGGGAAGAGAAAGGGCAGACACTGTTCTCTTCTCTGTGGTGACCAGTGACAGGACCCGAGGGAATGGCCTGAAGCCGTGTCAGGGGAGGTTTAGCCTGGATATTAGAAAAAGGTTCTTCATCCAGAGGGTGGCTGGGCACTGGAACAGGCTCCCCAGGGAAGTGGCCACAGCACCAAGCCTGACAGAGTTCAAGTGTTTGCACAATGCTCCCAGTCACATGGTGTGATTCTGGGGGGATGGTGCTGTGCGGGGCCAGGAGCCAGACTCAATGATCCTTGTGGTTCCCTTCCAACTTAGGATACTATTCTATGATTCTATGATTCCATGATTATACACTTTCAATTCTGATAGCTTCTCCCACAAAGTGTGCATGTATGTGCATGTTAGGAGACCATTTGTATAAAGAAAAGCCTCACCTCCTCTATTTCAGTAGTAGGAGGGAATATCAAAAATTTTAAAAAGCACTTCAGGTTAAAAAAAAAGTACTTAAAATTAGAAAATTAGGATTGACACAAAAAAAAGTCCCAGTATTACTAGTTAAACATGTTCTCTTACAGTTCAGTTGTTAAATAATACCTGGCAAAAGAAGTTTAAAAAAAGTCTATCTGTTTTTCAAACTAAAACTAGGTAAGCTTAGAGCCTTCCTTGAATCCTGTTTTCCTACTTGTCTTGGCTCACTGTATCTTACTTCCTTTTATCTTGGAGGCCTTGTTATAATGATATGCGGAATACAGTATTAGTATCAAAAAATTAAACATGCATTGTGCTGAAATTATGAGGTACTACTGTGTTATTCTATTCATGAGATATTTGGAGTGATCAGGACTTGAAATCTTCAATTGGATTTTATAGTGCAATAAAGAGCATAATATTGTGGATAATAGCTGCCAACAGATATGTCAGTGAGGTAACCCTTGCACAGCTCCTGACAAAGTGCAGCAAGAGTGGAAATGTGCCACGGGTAGAGCTCCATGACAGTGCTGCAGGGCCTGGGTAGCACACACTCACCAGGAGACATCCAACACTCCAGGCAGACTCCAGGACTAGTTAAGTTGTACAACACGCCTCTGACTGCCAGAGCAACTCAGGCATGCTGGCTAGTTAAACTGGATTTACAGCCCCTCTGGACTGCCAAAACAGTGCTAAGCAAGTGAAGAGTTACACTGCTGCTTACACCTCCCCTCTGCTCCCTTTTCCTCCTCTACCAGAGACTTAACTTTGCATGTGACTTCCTCCCCATATACACCCCATGGCCCTATGATTGCACACGCCCTTATTTCTCAGTTTTCCTCCAAGTACCTACTTATTTCATCATGAAAGATATTTGCTGCAATTAATATTTTATATGGAGAAATACTTAGCAGTATTCAGACTGCAAAAATATGCAAAAGCAGATTTTTTTATCTTTAGAAAAAAAAAAAATCAGGGAATATCGTTTACAGCTCAGGACTTTGAAAATTTGCTCTTATTTGCAAGATGGCCAAGGTCACAAGTATTTACTTTTCACCAATTAGACTAGAAATGGCTGGTGTAATCATCTACAGACAGACTAAAAACTATGTGTAGAAAATTGTTCCTGAACATTCTGGTTCTTAGCACTTAGACTTCATGAGCTCAGTACTTCATTTTTCAGACTTTTCACTCATGAAAAACTGCAACATGTAAAAGCTTACTTACATCTAAACCTGTATGTTTTGGGGATCTAAAATGCCTGGACTAGTCTGGTGTAGTACAAATGCTTTGAGAAAAAATCAAATGTGCCAAGAATGGGAACGTTACAAGAGAGAGTGGACATAATCATGCAAAAGATCCATGAAGACAAAGAAATTCTCACTACAACTTAGACCAGGCAAAACTAGTTAAGTAGAACATTTTGCCTGGGATTTGAAAATTAAGATTTTGTTCCCTTCTAAGCTTGACTGTTTTCAGATTTGTACCTGTCTGCTCTGCAGTTTCCTAATCTAAACTAAAATTGTCATCTTCTGCCTGCCTTAGACTTTTGGTGCAGCTTCAATAAGGAGCAATGTGCTGAGATTTTCTCACCTACAGTTCTGTGGAAAGGACAGTCCTCTGGAAAATGGGACATGGGAGGAATGGTTTGAACAAACCCATTGCCTAAGCGTAAGCAAACCTGTTGTATGAAGCAGGAACACCATTCTGCTTGCTGGGGAGTCAATATGGACAGTAAGCACTACTCAGTTCTTGAAACAGCACATGGGTCCCAGTTCTTAGGAGAGAGCTGCCAGATCTGGATTCCAAACAGGCAGAAGCAGCAAAGTCCATAGAGGTATGTGAAGACCATCTCTCTCCCGAGCCCTGTTTATGCTGAGGTTTAGGTGATTCGCCACTTTGTGCACTGTGATGGGACTCTGTAGTCCAGGTTGCCTTGTGAAGTGCGTAACACTCACCATCACCATTCTGAATGTCACTCTGGGTGGCCAGACACCTTAAAACAAGGCTCTAACTTGTATCTCTTGAGTACCTGAAGGGTCTGCATTTATTAACTTCTGCTGAGCAAGAGAGGCACCAGGACTGCCCTCAACAAATCTCTTAGAAGTATAGCACATGCTTTAAAGAAAGAAAAACCCCAAGCTTCTATTTAAAAATGACCACTAACAAAGAATCTGGCACACCACTGGTTAAGTGTTCCAGTGTCTAATTATGTTCCATTAAAATTGTTTGCTTAAAGCCCAACATTTATCTGGATTCAATTTCAAGACATTTCATACTATTACAGCTTTGATAGATCAAAGAATTCTCTATTATCAAACTGCTTTTCTTCATGGAGGCAATTATAGGTAGATACTCATTTTGTAATCATGTCTGCCTTTAAAGTAAGCTCTGCGAGTATTATAAGGCATGTGCTTGATTTTTGGCACAAGAACTGGATACTGCATTTGGCACTAGTGTAAGCACTACTGGAACAAAAGTAGTATTGCCTCCCCCAAACCATTTGATATTCCCTTTTTAAAGCATCCAAGAATTGCATTTGGCCAAGTGGGGGCTGATGTTCAGCTGACTATCCATCATGTCTCCTAACTTTCTCTCAAAACACTGATCCTTAGGATGGGCTCCCATTCCGTTTCCAGATGTATGACTTTACACTTGGTGATAGTGAAACAGGCTGTATGAGCTGGACACCAGCAAAGAAAGGCGTATCAATTAACTGTAAAGCGTATAAACCTTAGCATGCCTGAAAAATTTGTGAGTTGTTAGCATTTCGGTCTCCTTTTGCTTCTCCAACAGCTATTAGGTAAAGCTCCTGGCTTCAGTTCTGAGGAACTAACAGGAAGATGTTGGTCATTCTGAAAGGGGAGAGGAGTTCACAGAAATTTTATTTCAGAATGTGTCAGCAGCTGGCAGTTATGGACAGTGAGCAAGTAACAACATGTTTCCAAGAACCTGAACTTTATCATAGAACGTTGACAAAGGATCTGAATTATTTTTTGTTTAGGGATTGTCTTTATCTGCTATGTTTTTAACTTAAATTGCCTCAGAAATGCTCCAAAATGCATGCATTGAGTAAGTGGATCATGGCACATTTCTAGTGCAAATTCTGACCTTAGCTATCAGATTGTGAGCTGTTTCTGTAACCACCTACTATGGGACACGCCTGAAAAGCAACACCAAAAATCCTGAAAGCTATGCTACTATGAAAGGTGACCAATTACACCGAATTACTGGCTTAAACACAGCTACACTTTAGTATTAGTTTCCACACTATGAACCAACATTTTGCAGCTGTTATCTGAAAGGGGATTTCAGAGGCGGGCAAGAAAAATGAGTTGCTTAAGTACCATGAAAACCAAATTAACTTTCTCCTCACTAATGCTTTAGTCCATGTACTTCTTTAAACAAAATCTGGGACCTATATGGCACTCTTACCAGACAAACAAGGTCCTACAGCACTGATTAATTTAATGAGCTAATATTTTATTCTCTATACCTATCACACAATGTCTGCTATCCATTTGGATGGCTTCATTATTTTCACAAAATACTTTTCTGTTAATATACTAGAACACATGTGCGAGTCTGAGGAAAACTGAAAATGCTGTAGGGAAGTAGCGGACAAACTACCAACTGAAACAAATGAACAGGGATACCAGTCAACAGACTTTTCTTGGGTACATCCCCCCCAACATGCAAGATTCATTGCTCATTGGTGCAATTCTAAACTGAAGTAAGACTGTACTCTTACAAAATCAATTCCATTACTTATGCAAAGTGATTAATTTTTGCCGTAAATTTTTTTCCCTTCATCCAGCAACTTTATGAAAATGCTTTTTTGCCTTGTAAAAAACATCTTATCCCTTTATGAAGATGCCTAATGAAATACTTTTATGGTTTCCAATTCATTCACTCATTAAACCTCTTTCAAGCATGTAGTCCCATTACTTGCACTGAATAGCTGTAAAGAAATGCTGTATTTTTCTGATTTAGTGCAGTTAACTTGAATGGACTAAGGTGTTGGTACTTTAGTATTTAGACACAAGCAGCTGTTACCATATTTTGGAGCTTGACTCACAATAGGGGAATTATCAGTTCAGGTTTCAGAACTTGGTTGTTCAAGTAGCTGGAAACACTGACCCACTGACTGACACTCAGCTCTTTTGCCATTGTCCAAACGCATTCACAAACAAAAGCACTCAACTATTTTTAGTTAAGCTGCCAACATAAATTCCTATGTTACTTAAAAACTAGCTTGTGACAAACTTCAATAAACTAGCATTGTTTTTAAGTTTTAGTTAAACTGAAGTGCAGAAATAAGCTCTTGCAGAAATTGGCACAAAAATCAGTGGCAGTGAATTTTATATGGAGATCCTTCACGGGTGGCTTTAGTACAGCTTGCCTGTACCTGACCTGAAATAATCATTTCAGTCAGAGCAGACACAGCTTGTTGATCTGTTGCACCAAATGCCTCAGCAGGCTAAGGCTCCTCCAATACAGTGCTTGCAAGATGACAAATCAGTTTGAATGCAGAATTACACGTTTTACCAGCCCCTTTCTAATCTGTTCTCTGCTACACCTACACATTATCAGCAACTGCTCATATCCTCATGAACCCTGTGCTCTCCACTTCCATAGTACCTGCAGTATAACACTGCAAACAAATTATGTAATTAAGCTAAGTATCTAGAATATGGAAAAAATTTACTATTTTGTAAAGTATTTTATGCTTCCTTTGGTAAAAAATACCTGAAGATGCTCAAAGCTGGAAGTAATTATCCAGCTCAGAGGTCCCCAGCACAGGAAGGGCATCAACCTGTTGGAGCAAGTCCAGAGGAGAGCCATTAGGAAGATTAGGGGGACGGAGCACCTCTCCCATAAGGCTAGAAGAATTGGGATTATTCAGCCTGGGCATCAGACTTCAGGGTGACCTAATTGTGGCCTTCCAGTACCTGAAGGGAGCCTACAATAAAGATGGAGGGACTTTTTACCAGGGCATGTAGGGACAGGAGAAGGGGCAATGGCTTCAAATTGAGAGTAGATTTATTTAGATTTTAGGAAGAAATTCTTTACTGTGAGGGTACTGGAGGAGGCTGCCCAGAGGAGCTGTGGATGCCCCATTCCTGGAAGTGCTCAAGGCCAGGTTGGATGGAGCTCTGAACAACCTGGTCTAGTGAAGGGTGTCCATGGCAGGGCCATTGAAACTAGATTGTATATTTAAGGTCCCTTCCAACTTAGGCCATTCTATGATTCTCTGATCTTAAGATGTTAAGAACAGATTCACACTTGCTGCTTCCTTACATAGATTTTCACACAGCTTTCTGGTGCATTACAACTAAGCAGGCACCCTGCCCACTCAATAGCACACAGCTCAGTTTGTCATTTACAGCACATTTAATCACACCAAAAGTAAGTAATTGTTGCACCTCAAAACCTCGTCTGTTACCTGCACAAATCCTTCCAAATTTTCTTCTTCCAAATGAAATTTAAGCAGTTTGAAACACAACTCCAAAGTGAACCTTGCTAACACCTCCACTTCAGAAGAGGATCACAAAAAGAGACCATTCGAGACAACAGACTGTTTTGTGCAAGATTTTTTTATTAATAGACCAGACTTTGAAATATTGCAGCTGGGCATCTTTACCTGCAAGGCAAAAAAGAAAAAGGTATCATTAGGCACATGTAGATGTGAAACAACTCTGGCCATGTGAAAAAGTAATGCATTTTTAATTTGTAATTGGGTTAAAACACTCATTTTATTTCACCGGATTAAAGATCGCAGTAGTCTTACACATGGTAACTAACTTCTACATTAACATCTCTTCACTGAAAACAAAGATTTTGAATACCAGATCTAACAGGATAAACACTTCTACCTTGATAAACACTTCTACCTTGAACCATTGGTACCTATACTTGATATTTAAAGACATGCCAAGATATCATGCATATTCTAACTTTTGCTGCACTCTCATTTTAAGCACATTTCAGAGATTGTTTAGATACAAAAATGAAAGCAGAAAGCCAACTTGGGACCAAGTTTGCTCCAAAAATTAATGAAATTCAGTATATTGCCAACAGTGAGTTGTGAACATTTGCTTTCAAGTAGTATGCTCTTTCCTCCCAATCTATACGAAAGAATCCGTACTAGAAGTCTCTTTTTTAAATTCATTTGAGACTATGATTTAAGCAAATGGAAATAAAGACAAATAGCAGGAAGATATCTACTTATAGCAAAGAGGAATACTCTTTTTCAGATACACAGCCCTTCATCATGACATTACCTGGAGAGTACTGCCAGTATGTCACCTGAACCTACTACTCCAGTTTGCCCACGGCCTCAGTAGAAACCACAACATTCTTCTATTTTCTATGTGAAGGCTACTTGTATTTTAAACATGCACTCTAATCACAACAGCAGGAAAAGAAAGTGGAAGAGATGAGAACAATCAGTTATCTCAGATTTAGTTACATATCTTTGCAGAAAAAGCGTAACTGTTTTTAAGCATGAAGTAAGAAACTGCAAGGTCACTTCCCAAATTAAAAGTTGAAGTAATGCTCTAATGTATGCCACTTATATGGGATGCTGAGCTACAAGTCCAGTGAAAAACATGAGCAACGAGATGAATTAGTATCTCTCGTTTCTCTGCCAATATACCAACCCTCAGGCATTTACAGCAACTGCAATAGCAAACTAGAAGCTTCCCTCCTGTAGGAAGGCTCCTGAAAACAAGACTACCAATATACACCTGATATTTAGCAGGGAAGATGGAGGAGAAAGATCTATACTGACAGAAAAGCTGCAGTGTTTCCATTACAAACAGCATTATGCTCAGAAACCAGACAGGAGCATAAGGTCCTCCTCAGCCTTGGTTATGCACTAACTTCAAGGACACATCTGCCAGTATTGAACTTCCAAGTTTCTGCCAGCAAAATTTCTACAAGAATAGTAGTGGGAGTAACTTAACATCATCCCAGGCACTAAACATTACAGCAATTCTGCTTCTCAAAGTTACCAACATCTTCCCATAGTTGAGCTAAAAAGCTTTGCAAGACTGTCCCCAGTAAGGAACTATTTTCCTAAAGTTCGAATCTCCACGTGCCATGTAACTGGTGCTTTAAAACTCTGCTGAGTTCACAGATGGGAGATAACAGCACAACATGCAAGAAGCTTGAACTGAGGAAATCAGCAGCCTACAAAAAAAGGCTCAAGAATAAACACTGTCAGTCAAATGGAAAGTATTTCCTAGATCTCCTTTAGCTCTTTCGACAGACAACAGACCCCAATGAGCTCCATTTGCTGTGCCTTGGCTGTAAGAATATTTTTATAAGACTTGAGGAAAAAAAAAAACCAAAACAGCAAAACAAAGCAAGGTAAAACTTCCTTCCCTTCAGAAACTTTAATTTCTGAGAACTCATCCAAATGCAACTGCACCTGTTTTAAACTGTAAAGTCACAACACTACCCATTTTTTTCTATGAACCAATCCTCTGAAGCTGGAAATTCTTAAGTAAACTGCACATCTGATCTAAAAGAAAAAACAGAACCCTACAAAAAACAACCAAACAACAAAAACCCCACCCCAAACAAATTCCAACAAGCCAACCAAAAAACCATTTTGACTTTGGAGGAATTCGTTTGAGGAAAATTTGGTCTTTGCTTGATATCCTTTCCCAACACCCTAACACAATGAAGTTTTCTTAAATTCCAGCATAACTGTCAAACCAAAAAGGTATTTACCATTGACTGAAACTAAGATATGGGCAACACTGAAGCTAGTTTAGTGTCTCAAAAGCAAAGGGAAGTACAAGAACACTGAAAAAAGTGTTGGCTTTGAATGGCAGACTTCTCACCAAAGGAGAAACAGGAGAGTGAAAACAATAGATAAGACAGATTGTTTGGAGTAGGTCCTACCCTTAGGACTCAGCTGTCACTGTTAAATCACTTGAAGTGTTAATAAACCTTCTCATTTCTAAAGAATAGACTACTTAAATGGGCAAATCAGTCTTTCAAAATTACCAACTTGGTCACTATACATGAAAGCTTTAAAATAATCATTCTGAAGCTTGAACAAGCTGAAAATTTAGTCCATCAGGCTTTTCTAGAAAACCTGAAAAAAACACCTACTTGCAAGCACAAGACTTTGATGATATTAACAGGTCATTAATGAGGGTTGAAAGTTTTAGCCAAGATCTCAAGGCTTCCCATCATAAAACTAAATAATGCTTTAAAACAAGTTATTGGTAATGCTTGTATTTCCTGAACATTACCAGCTAGAGACAACTTCCCAAACGTTTAAGCTTTAGTAAGACTTCCAGAATAAAACCAAACACTGTATTGTTCAAGTAGCTTTATACTGTAGGTGCCACCCAAGAATGAGTGAGCATCTATTACACTTGAATGTCTGACAAATAATGACAGCAGCCTGCAGAGATGAACAGTTGATTGCCTTGGGCAATATCTCACCATTAGTTCATTCTCCTTATGAGTCTGTTGATCTGGTCTTCTCTGTTACCAGCATCCCCACCTTCCACAAAGTGGATCGTTTTCTTCTTCATTCCACCCCGGGGAGAGGATAACTTGAAGGGCCAAAGGAAGTTGTTCACAACTTTGAAGTTCTTGCCAACAGTGTAAATTTCATGGATCACATCTTCCATGCAGATGATGCCAAGCTTTCCTAAAATTCAGACATAGTTTTCAGAAAGACTACAGAGGCACTGGTCAGTAACAAACTAAAAATTATCACGTTGTTACTGTCATGCCTACTTATTTTGATAAACTTCAGGAAGTCAGAAAGCACTCACTCTGTCATGAAACTGAATGACTAACTTTTCCAATTAAAATGGATTAGCTGCAGCCAAGCCATTTAGCTGGCACATCTGGCAAGAGGCATCAGTCTGAAATGTTAAATATTTGCTGCCGGCAGCGAGGAACAACAAAAAACAACCCGCACTTAGTGAATGTTAGGAAAACAGACTGCTCTTTGGAGAAAAGCTAGATTAAACACACCTAAGCCATAGCTATGTGTAACTCAGGGAAACTCACTATTAAGTTAGGCTGCTGAATAATGCTACAGCATGTTTCCTTAATGCCCTTCCAGAGTCTTCAGCAACATGCTACAAGTTAACTCTCATAAAATAGAGTGCTAAAAAGAGATTACAACAGAATACATATACCTTTACAATCTGTTTATCTATTGCACAGGAAAAGGAACATGCATGACACAGCCTAATCTGAAGCAAAATGCAAATCAAGTGCCAAAAAAAGGGAGAGACTTAAGTGATCACTTTCACTCATTCTGGCATGACTACAAAAGGGAGCTTCCTAGAGCAGCCCATATCCCAACAACTGTTCACCATGCTTTGTTTTTACAGAATACACTGATCACTTTTACTACCTAGTTCTTCCTTCAATAAGTTTAAAAGGTCTGTTTACCAGATCACAAAAGTCAAAGACACAATGTCTGTAAGTCTGAAAGTTCAAAGCTATGATGATTCTTTCATGCTACAGCACTCTGTCAACACTCAAAGATCTACTGACCCCTTAAAGGTCAAGGACTTTACTTTACAAATTTAACTTTACAAATTTAAAAGGCTAAAATCTGATTCTTTACACCCGTTTTCAATACTTCATGATGGATGTTACTTTCAGCTTGCTTTGTACTAAGCAATTAAGACAGAAGTAGAGATCATAACTAAACACCAGTGTACTCCAGTGACACATAAGGACAGTTGTCCAGCTCAGCACTGAACACCCCAAGGCAACTGGCTGGTTTCCCATCTTGCTCAGAAGAATTTACCAAGGCGTTTCTGGATCAGGCGGTTGTCAGTCAGAGCAATGCGCTGCTTGTTGATCTTGCCGTAACCACGCTTATAGATCAGTTCATGCACAGACTTCAGGTTGGGGTAACTGAAATAGTCATGTTCAAAAAAAGAATTTTAAGTCTCTGCAAGCCACATTTCAAGTTAACGTCAACATCCCTGATTTGGACTTCCACACCAAACAACTAAAGATCATTTCAGCATGTCCAAAATGTAAATACAAAAGCAACAGAGAAGCAAATCTCACACCAAGTTCCCAAGAACACCAGTATGAGAGTGCAATCGTATCTAGCAGCCATTACCTTTAAAGCACAGCCCTAATCATGCTTTCAATTCAAAGATGGGAAAGCACACAGAAGATAAAAACACCGTGCAAGTCTAGCATAGCAAAATGCAAAAGCTGCTCAACACTTGCACCCTGATTAGGTACAACTGGGCTTTTCACTCACCCCCAGGCAATGTAGGGTTCAACAATTCGCAACATGTTGATAGAGGCTTTGTTGAGTTTTACAAAGGTGCCGTTAAAAATCTGCCGCAGGCGAAGAAGCTGCAGAACCTTGCGGACCTTTGGGCTGACGCCATTGGTACTGGATAAGAAAGGGAAAAAGCCTGAATTACCAACATCCCAGAAACACTAGGTATCAGGTTAAAAAAAAACCCCAAAATACAACAGCTCTGTTTCCATATGAAAACACATTTCATGAATTACACAAAGCAAGCTTAGTAAATTAACTTACTATTGCTACATATTTCAGTGTGAAGTCAAAACACCTATTTCCATGAAAAGAATTGAAATAAGTAACTGAAAACAATTTAGAACTAGCCTCATGCTGTCATAAAATCACACCTTTTTTTAGTTCTCTGTAACACTTTACCAGAGTAGAATGAAACAAACACTTGAGGAAAGCTCAGCAGAATGTTTAAGAATAGGGGCACGTAATTTTATCAAGTTAAAGGTGAGAAAGAATAACTGTCTGCATGTATTTGTACCCTTGTCTTCTTAAAAAGCAGAGATTTCTAAAGACACTAGACAGCAAAATGATTTAGCCCTTAATTAAACACACCTCTGGGACATGTACAACATCTACCAACAACTTCTTAAGCCACTGGTAGGAGGCTTTATCTTGTTAAAGTATTTAAGCCCTCAAAACAGAGAGGTAACAGGAAAGCCAACTTCAGTGCTTCTGAACATAAAACTGCCTACACCTGTATCCAACCTTACCCTCTTATCCTGATCACAAATGCCAGTTTTGGCTCAGCTGGGACGTAGTAATTGCCAGCTTTCCGGGCCATCCTGGCCATACGGATCTCCTGCCTGTACATGTGCCTGTACTCCTTGTGGTAAGCCTGGGCTCTTGCATAGATGAGCTTCCTTTGTGCCTTGCGGTACTGCAATAAATTGGAAATTGTTCAAAGTTAGATAATGCCTTTTAACACGTGAAAATCACCTTTAAGTAACGTGCCATATTCCAGAACTTCTCTCAAGTAACACAGATCAGTATCACACAGCTCAGAACAACCCTCAGTGATGCTCCAGAGAATCTGGCAGGCTGTTATATAGCAAACATTATTATCATTCCTGACTCTTCATCAGAACTGTGGTGATAAAGAATAATGACTACAAACTGAAAGAGGGGAAATTCAGGTTACATATAAGGAAGAAATTCTTTATTGCGAGGACGGTGAGACACTGGAACGGATTGCCCTGGGAGGCTGTGGATGGGCCAGCCCCAAAAGTGTTCAAAGCCAGGTCGGACTGGATATCTGAGCAACCTGGTCTAGTGGAAGGTGTCCCTGTCCATGGCAGGGAGGTTGGAACAGGATGATCTTTAAGGTCCCTTCCAACCCCTTACAGTTCTAGGATTCTGTGATCATACATCAAGCTCCCCCTCACAAAGGCTACATCCTCTTGCCCCGTACAAGACTAACTTCAGTGTTACAGACAACTGTTCACATTACCCTTAACTCTGCCCAGAACTTTGTTATCAGCCACTAAAAGCATATTTTAGTCCAGAGCATTAAGAAAATATCAACATGCTAGTTCTCAATACTGTGAACTTCTGTACTGCATCACATCAGCAGTAGCAGCAGCTGCTACTGCAGCAGAGAAGCAATCTGAGTCAAGGGATCAGAAAACATTCACCTTTTTTATAGCCAAAATCTTCTTCTGACGTTTGGCTTTCATAACCGCGTAGGCCTGCCGCTTCTTCAGCAGGCTCTCGGGCACAGAGGGCACCTTCTTTACTCTAAAGGAAAACGGAAATAAAAGCTTTTAGCTGGTAGAAAGAAACTCAAAGAAGTTACATTTGACAAACATCAAAACTCCTAAACGCATGTGTGCAGGCCCTGCTGCCTTGAGCCACTTCACTGCATCTTCCTCATCCCCACTGTTCCTAGGCCTAGAACAGTGTCCCAGGACAGCTCCCTGGGACTGAACTGGGCGATTTTCTAGTTCAGAACCTGCACTGTCCACATTTTCTACCAGACAAGGAACCCTGACAGACCAACCAGAGCTGCACACAACCACAGCTACTAAGAGTTGTCCTACTTTGCTACAATTGATAACAAAACAAAGTCGTTTCAAGATAACTTGTCTCTGATCAATGAACATTTCAAGAGGTGCTTGAAGAGGAAAAGCTAATTTGGCAGTACTGCGAAATTTATTTCAAAGGACTCTCAACTTGCTCAGATTATCACAGAGTGGGTCAGGTAGGAAGGGACCACAGTGGATCATTTGGCCCAGCCTCCCTGCTCAAACAGGGTCATCCCAGAGCACAGGACACAAGACTGCATCCAGATGGGTTCTGAGCATCCCCAGTGAGGGAGACTCCACCACCTCTGGGCAGCCTGTTCCAGTGCGTGGTCACCCGCACGGTAAAGTAAGTTCCACCTCAACTTCAGACGGAATTTCCTGTACATCAGTTTCTGCCCCCTTCCCTCTTGTCCCGCAAACTTTAGACTCTTACACGTAAAAAAACTTGTCAAAACAGCGTTTACAGAGCCACAATCATCCTGGCGAGCGCCTACACCAGCCCAGCCGGCAATCACTCCCTGCTCCAATCCCAACACAGCCCTGCCCGCCTGCCCAGCCCGGAGGAACTCGCCGCCCCGGCCCCACATTCCCGGCGGCGACGGCGTTTGGGGCCCGCTCTCCCTCCCCATCCCGTCAAGGGCCGGCGGCCGCAGCCGCCGCCTGCGGAAGGGCCGGGCCGATGGCGGCTCCATCTCCGCCGTGCGGTCCCTCCCCTCCCACCGCTCCCAGCCCTAATGGAGGCGCGGCGGCCCCGGGGGCGGTGTGAGCAGGGCTCGGGCGGCGCGGCGGCCACGGATGGCGCCGGATGGCAGCGGGCGGGAAGACACTCACTCCTTGTCCGCCATGGTCAGCGCCGGAAGAGAGGGGCGTGCGCCTGCGCGGCGCACTCTTAGCTCATTCGCCCGCACACGCGAGGCCCTGCCCGCCGGCAGGACCCCGGGTTTGGACGTCCGCCGTTGTGCCTGATGACCGCCGTGCGGGCGCCGGGGTGGCCGGCGAATGCCTGAGGTAAAAGCGTCGGGGAACGCTTCCGCCCGGCGGGGCCAGAGCCGGCTGCGTCCCGAGCGCTGCCTGTGTCCCGGGCACTGGCTGTGTCCCGGGATCGGCTATGTCCCGGGATCGGCTGTGTCCCGAGTACTGGCTATGTCCCGAGTACTGGCCGTGTCCCGGGCACTGGCCGTGTCCCGGGCACTGGCTGGGTCCCGGGCCGGGCGGGAGCCGCTCCGCCGCCAGACCCGGCCTTCCCTGCAGGAGGCTGAGAACGAGCTCCGCGGTGGTGGGGCTGCCAGGCGTCTTGTATGAGGCAGGATTTCCCCTATTCCAGCCTTAAACCCCGTCCGTAACGCCTGCGGACGCCACCTCCCGCCCGCGCTCAGTACCGCGGCGGCGATGGAGGCTCAGAGCGCGGAATGCCGCTCCCGCCGCCCCGGCCCGGCTGCATCCCCGGCCGCCTGCCGGGTCAGGGAAGCAGAGTCCCGCTGGTACCCGCGCTCCTCCGGTTCAGCACCGGGACCGAAGCGCTTCCCGCAGGAGAGCCAGGGATCACGGGGGTGTTTCCGTCCCTGCGGCTGGAGGGAGCCGCGCCGGAGGAGCACGGCTGGTCGGCCGTGCCGACCACTGCGCCCGCAGGATCGTTCACCTAGACGCACGGGGAAATGGGAACCACGGGCTCCGTGGGTGCCGAAACGTGCTTTCATTAGGTTGGGCATCTTTTCGGCTCGCCACACGGAATCAGTAACTGCGCTGTGGAGAAGGGAGGGCGGCTCGGGAAGCACCGCTGCCCAGCACAGCAGCTTGGAAGGCCGCTTAAGTTTGTAGCTCGTAAGTCTGATCCTGTGCGCGCCTACCTGTGCTCCTAAAATCACCCAGGGAGACACCGGCACATCATTACACACGTACGGAAAGAAGATAAATTAGTGGAGCTCTAAGCAGCAAAGGACTGTCCGGTGTAAAAAAGCATGTAGACAGCAGGGCTGGGGATAAGGAATGCCGAGCTCTGCGTTTTTATTTGTTACCAATTAACAGCACGCAAGGTGTCGGACGGCACTAACGTTATTGAGAACGTTATTGAGTTTGGATCCTAGTTACAGGTGTATCAATCTTCATTTATTTACAACACTGTTATTTTATGCTAATACAGACGTTTGTATCACTTGATCTCCTTAGCAGTATTATAAAAAGGGGGATTAAAATCAGCACGCAAAAACATCTGCAATATCTACTGAAGAAAGAGGTTGTCTGCACTTTCTTCCAAAACTTTTGGACTCGATTTTCTGCTCAATTCGAGAGGCAGCGTTCACGAACACGAAGTTCCAACAACTTTTCTGAAAACTGGCGGGTACACAGGGAAGAAAGCGCAGCGTCGTGCACTTAAGGCGCACGGCTGCAGGCGGGCAGAGGCAGTGGGATGAGTCCTGCACACCCACGTGTGGGAAATCGCAAGGGCACGCTCTGGTCCTCATCCGCTGGAACTGGCAAATGCCCAGGAGCGGGATACTCCGGCGCAGGGTGGCCGCAGGGTGCCCAGCTATAGGGAGCGGCCGCTGTTATCGCACAGAAGAAAATACTTTCCGTGTGCTGGCACCTGTGAGCTCCTATTTCAGCCAGTGGCGGGTGAGATATCAGTGACCTCTGTACTTGGCTGACAGACCAAGAAACCATCGGGGTTTTTTTCAGCGGTTTCTCACAGCTCAGCAGAGGAACCCCAGCAGCCGGGTATCGAGCATCCTGTGGGGACCCGGCGGCTCCTGAGCGCTTCCAGCTTCCCCGTCTCTAGCCCCGAGCACGAAGCTCTAGCGCCCGTGCGTGTCCCTCTAACCCGCGCTGCGGCACCGCAGCCGAGATGGCGCTCCGGCGGGGCGCGGCGCACCCCGGGACTTGTAGTCCGTACGCCGGGGGCGGGCTAGGGCGGG